>OY757905.1:38013413-38058413 GCA_963585895.1 Sepioteuthis lessoniana | reverse complement strand
TTTATTTACTTATTTCGAGCTGTGACATCCTAATATGCGACTAATTTGCGTTTGTCATTACTGAAAATTACTTTGCAATGTTTATTGCTACGAAACAATAACCAGTCCACAAATCAGTTTGACTTATTTTGTATTTTACGCGCCAATTAGAACGTGATTTAAGATATCATTTAGAAATGGTATTTTTATTAGATTTCTAATTTCCAGTAACAGAGTGGATTTCTTCTTGGAACTGTATTTCTAGTTTGAATTGCTTTATATTTAAATACGTATTACATAAACCTTTGTTTTTTGTAATATGAATAATGAAAACAACATTTATATGCCCAAACATTCAACTGTTGGACGTGTGTTAGCTAATTATACTTGGTTTGCAATATCGAACACTCAACTCGGTTATTATGAAGAAATAAACAAATAAATATTAGTATACATATTTGGTAAATGAAGCAAAATCTTTTTCAAGGCCACAAAAGCTACTGGGATTACTAAGGGACGAAATCACTTCACGATCCACCCACCCACCCCAAAAAAAGAAACGATTGCGTAGAATGTATTAAGAAACCCTCTTGCAAGAATAGTATATGATACAAGGTCATTTTTTTTTACTATAGCGAGAATAGTTTGATTCATACCTCTCGATTTGGTTTCGGTTTCTTTGTTTAATGGCATATCAAACTTTATAGGTTATTTAATGCTAAAGCCATCCATCTAGAAGAACAGCAATGATGCTATTTAACCCGTAGTTGGGAGGATAAGGGGGATCACACCTTTCACAAGGCTATTTGTCCGAAAGTGAATGTAATAGCGCGACTGGAGTTCGAACTCGCTTACTAGGATTCTTCAGTCTATCGCTTTAACCATTGCACCACTAATGTGCATATATGTTATGAAAAAAGCAAACAGTCTCGTTCAGATTTGAACTCGAGTCACAGTGTCCATTTCCAAGGACAATAACCATAATACCTCACCACATAAAATGAATTGGCTATGTCTGAAAGTAATTTGGTTTGGTTTTATGGCATATCAACTATTGTATATTATTTAATGCCAAATCCGCTTTATAATTATATATCAGATATATATATGATTTGGAAACATAAGTCAATAAAGATAAATAGTTCCAAGTATTGCTACGTATTACTAACAACTCAATTGAACTGTCACTTGTTTACACTCAGGTTAATAATCAAACAATTCTATTTCAAACAATTCAATTCAGCATAAGACATTTGTTTGCACCCAGTTTAAATGGCAAACTGTTCTATTTGACCCACAGATAGAACACTATTAGGTGTTAGCACTCCGGGCTGAAGTAGACTTGGGCGCAATGGCAATCCAGTATTACTGGAGCCTCTCAACTAGATTGTTTAAAGTCATATCCAGGAACTCGTTGGCGGGCGGGTCTTACCACTTAGCAGAGATGCAGTCGGTGTATTCTGCAGCCCCAGCCAACTGGGCTTCCAAGAGTAAGTTCATCCTTATGACACACACACACACACACACACACACACACACACACATATATATATATATATATACAAAGAGAGAGAGAGAGAGAGAGAGAGAGAGAAAGAGAGAGAGAGAGAAGCTGTTTACTTGTTGTTACATTTACAATACTGTATGTATGTACCCAACCACTCTGCCACGATGAGAGTAGTGCTGATTTGAATTCAAAGTTTTCCCCCTCGTTTGCCGTTTGTCTTAGTAAGGCTGGTGAGCCCAGTCTACTTTTATCAAAAGGTGAAGGAAGAGATGGGTTCTTGCTTTTCACAAATATGTTAAGCCTGAATGAAAAGTAAATGGCTTTGTTCAAAAATTGTTCTCAGCTTGTCGAATCCATTTTTGAAGACGATAACAGCTACCACATGCGTCTCCACCTGATACACTTATTTATAGTACTTCAATCCTCATAGGGTAAACTCCACTGATGTCTAATTCTAATCTAAGCAAAGTTTATTAAATTATTTTATCTTCGTTTACTCTTTAATTTGTTATTAATTTTAGTAATTCTATTTTTCTTCCGTCAATTCCAAAGACGACAATCATTACTACACAATGCTGTTGAGTTTGGTACTAAATAATATTTAATAATATCTAATTGAGTTGTATATCGTTCCACTAGAATTTGTTTCGTATATTTGGTTTAGAAGAAAATTACTGTTTTATAAAATTAACTCTTTTGAGTCTATGTATTTACTGGTGATACTTTATTTAGAGAAATTTAGTTGTAAAAAAAAACAAACAAACACCTGTCACCTCTAAAAAAAGAAACACTGTGGATTAAAAAACGAAAATGTTTTGATATATCCGAATAGCAAACCTTACAAAAAAACTTAAACAAAGCTTTCAATGTGTTTTGAGTTTCTTAAGGGAATGTTTTGGTTATTATTCGCATATCTTTCTGAATCAAATCTAATTGTTTATAATTCATTATTTTCATATCAATAAATGTATTTATTTGTTGGTCTTAATGCTTTTTGCTCTCGGATGAGAAACAGGAAAGCCTACGTGCAAAAAGGAGATTAACTGCATTAATGAAATTAGCAGATTGTTGTCTGCAATTGAATTCATGGAATCAACGACAACTTAGTTTGTTGTCTTTTTGTTACATTTGTCTCCTTTCGTTTCTTGATCGGAAACAGAAGATTTTTAAAATCATAATGACATCAGACAGAACAGACAGAGGATCCGATCAGGTAAATCAATCGTTGCTTTTCGATACATTTAGAATCTTAGTTTATTGATCACTCACACTCTCTGTCTTTATATATATATATATATATATATATATATATATATATATATATATATATATATATATATATATATATATATATATATATATATATATATATATATATATATATATATACAGACAGGCAGACAGACAGACAGACACACGCACACACACACATATATATATTCACTATCTCTGTTTGCCTTTATTTCTCGATATATATATGGAGTGTTCGCCTATGGTCCGGGTGACGTGGGTTCAATCCTTGATCGCGTCATACCAAAGACTTTTAAAATGGTACTTGATACCCCCTTGTTTAACACTCAGCAATATAAGCTACGTATCAAGGGTAAAGTGGAGCAATCCAGGGAAAGAAGAAGCGCCCTCCCCTACGCCTCGGTGCTGTAGCTATTGAAAAGGGAGCCTTCTGGTCACCCTCGATTAAAGGGAGACAACTTTACTTACTTACTTCTTACTATACTTACTTTTAAAAAATGTTAATTTTTGTGCAAAAATAGGCCCGAGAAGTTGTAACTCTGTTTCTGTCTTTTTGCTTTTATTGACCAATCGGTGTTCTTTAAAAAAATTCTTTGATATTTCAGAGACCACGATATTTGACTTGCCTCGCAGAATTTGAAGAATCAAAAGCTAAAATAATAATCTTTTTTAAAATCTTTAAAATTCAAAAATCTTTTCGCTCCTAGATTGTTAAAAATGCGTTTTAAACTAATTATAATCGTACATAAATCATCAACTTTTAAAAACTAGTTTTGAGCCTCCTTCAATTTTTAAATAAGCGATGAAATAGATAAATCTTCAGTAGATTGTAGATTCAAATATTGAGTAAATCTTCACAAAACATTCGATTATATTTCATTTGAATGAAAATTTAACATTCTAATTTTTCAAGTATGCATTTAATTTAAATGTAGCTTTATTATTTGAAATTGAACGAAAATAGTTTGTTTACATATTTATACTCATACTTCCATTTCCCTTTTTTCTAAAGCTACCCACTTATATATCAGAACATAAATATAATTTCTCTCCTAATCAGTGAAATACTCACAGAAATATCTTTTACATACACTACATATATTAACTAGATTTAGAAAATGCAAACTGTAACATTTAAAGCATGAATTTTTCTTTCTTGTAGTGTAAATATCGGAGAATATTTATGCTCTAACTAATATGCTTTCTTCCAAGAAAAGACTCATGCTTTTCGACAAACTTTTCATTCAAGTTAAAGAAATGAGATTAATAAAAATTGTAGATTGATGTTTTATCCAGGCATTTACACACGCATCTGATATATATATATATATATATATACACACACACACACACACACATATATATATATATATATATGACCCCTCCGAACGGGCAGAAAGCGACACAAGGTCAATTTCTAATTACTAAGCAGAATTTAACAAGTTTGAATTCGTAGTTTTTCTTCTACACTGGTTGCCATACCAAGGTTCAAGAGCTTATTCTGCCCAACTATTTATCCCTAGCTAGAGAGAGAATAGCTGGATTGATATATTTCCCAGGGTAAAAGCTTTATGTGAAATGGAAACAGTCTCGTCTGGCATTTGAACTCAGTTTGTCGTGTCCATTTCCTACGGAGGTAGCTAATACACCCCAAGTACACGGAGGTGCTCGTGCTGTAATATCTATGTATGTGCGTGTGTGTGGAGAGAGAGAGAGAAATGGAAGAGAAAGAGATAGAAATATACAGTAAAACTATTTATTTCTTAGATGAACTATCGTGATATTGCTCAGTAATTATGCGCATTACTTATTTAAAACTGTTTTAGCTATAACATTTCATTGTGTGTGTGTGGAATGACACTTCTGCTTAAATGGTCACGATCTTACCTGAGATCCAAAACTCAACTTTAGAGAAAGAATTTTAAAAAGATATGAACATAAAATCAACAACTTGGTAGACAAAGGATAAAACATCCTCAAATAAGTGCCATTTGCATTTAATGTAAAACATACTAACTCTGCGTTGAAAAAATTTGACAGTCACTAACATCTGTATAATGAAATAAACCCATAGGTCAGTCAATGCTAATTTGAAATGCTCTCCTGCCAAAATTCACTCATCAGCCAACCAAATTTAACACAGGTATATTGGGTGTGTCAATATGGATGAGATCCAGGTGACTACTAATAACTATTAATAATAATGTGTTCTTTTTTGTTTCATATTCGAAAATAGTATATTATAACAACTATTAATCTTCGACCATAATACTTTGGACAAGAGAGGAAAAATATTTTGAGTCACTACTTATTTGGAGACAAAATTATTCAAAACTGTCTCAAAACATATGGAACCCATCAATATGATAATGATTTATTAAGGAGACGAGAAACTAAAAATATTGCATATCCTGGAAGCTGATATAATAAAACTTTTAAAAAGGATTGATTTGATGTCTCTACCTCAAAGGATGCATTTTTCAGGACGTGTTCCAAATGACCGCCATTGCGCTTATAATATCAATGGGTTGAATTTATGTTGAGACAGCCTGTATATTGATATATAAAAGATCTATTGAAGACATTTGAACCATAAGATGGTTTTTACTCAACAAATGGAAATGCCACGCTAGCAGTACATTTTTCTTCGATTCCCTTGTTAAAACTTTCTAAATAATTGTTTTTCAACAAAAAATATTCTCCTGACGATAAACTATTTTCTAAACTAGTTAAGAAGAATAAAAAAAAATCAACACGAAAGAAATACTCTGTTTGTTTTATCATATATATATATATATATATATATATATATATATATATATATATATATACATATATATATACATATATATATATATATATACATATATATATATATATATACATATATATATACATACATATATATATATACACATATTTATACATATATATATATATACATATATATATATACACATATTTATACATATATATATATACATATATATATATATATATATATACATATATATATACATATATAAATATATATACATATATATATATATATACACACATATATATATACATACATATATACACATATATATATATACATATATATATACACATATATATATACATATATATATACATATATATATATGCTTTATATACACATATATATATAAATATATATATACATATATGTATATACACATATATATACATATATATATATACATATATATATATATATACATATATATACATATACATATACATATATATACATATACATCCCCCGTAGGGTTGAGTTCTCTAGCGAAGAAGTATTCGTGTTGCCATTAGCGCCTTTGCAAGTCTCTTCGTATTTGAATTGAGATCTCGGCGGCCGTTTGAACGGATGTATGTAAACAATACTAATTGTGATTCATAACCGTTTAAAAATGTACTTCGCAGCTAATTTCTCCTTGTAGCTAAATGGTTAGAAGCTTGGATTGGTGTTTCAGTCAACCGGGTTTCGATCCCAGCTACGGGGAGATACTGTCTAGCCACACTGATGAGTTCTGATAGAACGAAACAGATTTGTCTGTGGATGACAATATATATATATATATATACAATCGTTTTTTAATGATTAATAATCAAGCAAAAGATACTCATCAAATGACTTGAGTAATGAATGATCAACAAATAAAGTTCTACAAGAAACTAAGACTTCATAGACTACGGCTTCCATGCATACAAATACAATGTTTATGATTATACCAAACTCAGGTGCTTCAAAATCGGAAGGACTTTGTATTTTCTGTCTCTCAATTTCTTTTTCTCTTTCTCACTCTATCTTTTTCACTCTGCACAACCCCCCCCCATCCACATAGATAGATAGATAGATGCACTAGGTATTTTGGATATCACCTGTAAATAGAAGACGGCTAAAGATAATGTTACAGAGCATATGTATAGCAAACTTAATGTATGAATTTTTCTTGGTCAATTCGACTACGGATCCTTTTAAACCGTTGAAAACAAATTTGGACGTCTCACCCGTCCTCCTTGAGGCTTTTTCCCGGTTGCAAAACTATCTAGCACGAACATACTCAAATTGTTATTTGGATTCTGAAGTTCGACAATTTTTCCTCAGCACAAATATTCTCTTGGTTCGAATTTCTTGAAAGAATTATACATTGTGGGACTAGTTGCCAATGATTGCCAGAAGTGTGTTCAAAAATGATGTTGTACGACCGTAGCAGATTTTGTTTTGTTCAATTAAAACTCACACAATGCTTTCTCAGGCGATCTACTTTTTTGCACTATGACTCACAATAATGTGGAAAGCATTAATAATAAACTTAAACTGCTTTTGTCCTAAACTGTTTTTCAAGAGTTTAAATATCTCTAATATATGTTTTTCAAAATAAATTTTTACAAATAGGTTTCTTTTGTTGATAATCTATACATGGAATTATATGTACCATAAGTGCTCATTAGGTGATATGAGAGGTTATTCTTGGATATTTGTTTGACATATGAGAGGAAAATCGTGGTTTTAACCAAAGAAAAAAAGACCCCCCCCAAAAAAAAACAACTAACTAAACAACCCCCCACCAAAAAAAGCAAGCAAAGGAAACAGCATGTTCTAAAGACGGTTTGGTTTGTTTTGGTTTTATGCCATATCAATCATTGTAGGTTATTTAATGCCAAATCCTTTTTATACGTATATAATAGATATGTAATTTCTCAACACATTTTGTTGATAACATCTTTAAACTAGCCTGAGCTCATTCTTTTATAAACAGTTAAATGGTTTCACTTATTTCTATCAAAAACAAATAATTCTATTTACTATTAATGATCTGTTTGTGCCCAGTTAAGTATTTTCAAGTATTGCCATTGAATACTATCGATTCAATTAAACATCAGTCATGTATTTACACACTGATAAATGATCAAACTGTTCTATTTTAAACAATTCAATTTAGCATGTCAACAAAGTTAAATACTTCCATGTATGGCTATATATCACGAATAATTCAATTAAACATCATCTATTTACAAGCAGATAAATGATAAAACAGTTGTAATTTAAACAATTCAATTGAGCATCAATCAACAATGTTTTATTGTTCCAAGTATTGCTATGTTTCAATAGCAACTCCATTAAACATCAGTCATTCGTTTACACATAATCAAATGATCAAACAGTTCTTTTTCAAACAATTCAGTTTAGTGTCTTTGCACTCAGTTTAAATACCAAACAGCTGTATTTGACTCATAGATAGGACCTTATCAGTTACTACCACTCTGCACCGAAATGGACCCGGGAGTGATGACAATGAAGGGGTACTCCGCATTCTCGTAATCTCCAATATTACTGGAGCCTCATCATCAGATGTTTTTGTTGTCATACCAAGACACTTGTTTGGGGGTGTCTTACCCCGCTCCCGAGATGCCATCGGTGTATTCTAGAGCCCCAGCCGACTAGTCCACAAAGACGGTTCAACATATTCTAAATATATAAAATCAACATCGACATTTGATACCAGAATATATGAATAATCTATTAACCTCTTCAAGCATTCAACTCTTGAATACTATTTGCCTAACTCCGAGATTGAATATATATATATATATATATATATATATATATATATATATATATATATATATATATATATATATGTGTGTGTGTGTGTGTGTGTGTGTGTGTGTGTGTGTGTGTGTGTGTGTGTGTGTGTGTGTGTGAAAGTGTTTTGATAACGGTTGATATATGAGAAAAATACGATCAAATTGCGTTGAATAATGAATAATCTACAAATAAATTTCTGCAAGGAACTGAAGCAGCCTGATATAGGATAACGTTAATTCCGACAACTTCAATGATTTTAGCAGCCTCAGACGCCTCAGGATTTGGAAGAGTCTGTTTTTCTATTTTATAAATACAGACAAACCGTTAGATTACGAGCTACGAAAGTTCGTTTGATTCGCATATCTACTAGTCCCAGGTGATGCGCTTAACTAATTAAGTGTTCCTCATAAGGAAAGGAACTCTTACTTTAACAATAACCCAAATCAAGTTATAAATAATCGAACTGAATTTAAATGTGCAAATATTAAAAGAAAATTTAAAGAATTTGCTTTACTAGCTCATAGTCTCCCCAAAGAAGCTGTTACCGCAATTATGATTCTTTACAAAAATATAAAAGCAATGGTTCCCTCGCCTCAATGATGAGATCGACTTCTTTGACATTGTCGCTGGAGTCTTACTTGGAGATACATTAGCACCATATCTATGAGTAATCTGCCGTAATTACGTACTCCGAACGTCATTAAGAAAAACAAAACAGAAGCAGAAGATATATTGCAGATTATATGACAGATGCAAACTACGGAGATGGCCTTGCTTTTTAGGTAAATGCCTCTGCCAAAGCCGAATGGCTGTTGAATAGCCGGCAGCAAGCAGCAAGAGTCATTTTTCTCTGCAAGAATGGAGATTTATTATAGGTCAGGAGTTTTAAGAAGTTAGAGTTATCTCCCCTGAAATTAGTAGAGCAGTTTACATACCCCGGCAGCAATGTATCTCATCTACTGAAAGCGGCATCAATATATGAATACAGAAAGCATAGACTGCTGTAGACAGGTGGCTGATCAGATGGAAATTCGATCTCTCTGATAAGATAAAACAAAATTTCTTCCAAGCTGGAGCCGTGTCGGTATCTAGACTCATGCGAAACGTTTGGAGAAAAGCTAGATGGGAACTACACAAGCATTCTACGTGTTGTTCTGAATAAATTCTGGAAGCATTACTCTATACAACAACAATTGTACGAGCATTTGCCTTTCATCACACGATTCATCCAAGTCAGAAAAAGAAGTAAAAAGCGACGTTCCCTTCTGAACTTTGATATGTGGACATCTCATTGTTGGGCGTCCAGCCAAGACTTACAATCATCAGTTCTCCGTGTATACCGCATACAGTGTAGAGGAAATGCCGGGAGTGATGGACAAGAGAGAGAGAGAGAGAGAGAGAGAGAGAGAGAGAGAGAGAGAGAGAGAGAGAGAGTCAAGGGACTTTGTGCTATTAGCATGACTCGAATATATAAAGCTCTTCTAATGAATTGAGCACTCCGATATCCTGTAACGCAAAAAATGTAAACAAACGAAAGCCAATACAAAATGAGTTATAATTCCCGATCTGATGTAGGTTGCCTGCTTGCTGAGCGGTAAGATATCAAGTCTAACGTAAAGTTTCGATTCAAGCTTGAAGCGTCCTGCGTGTCTAGCTACACTGAAGAGTCGTGATACAACGAAACAGCCTGTCTGTGGATGAGTATATATATATATATATATTACGACACTCACCGTTTTCCACAATATGTAATACCAAGAGAAGGTGAATGTGATCCAAATACAAAATTCTACAATGAATGGTAAGTTCAGAGTTTATATATATATATATATAATTCTATTTTGTACTAATGCATGGATAAGAATACCATCTGTTTTGGGAATAATTGACATTTTTCAAGATTTCTACCTAAGATCAGAGTGTAGAATCTGAATTCTGCGTTGGATCAAATAATGACACACTGGTATTACTGCTTTAAAACAAAGTCTAATATCTATGCTCTCTTAGACAATTTTTTCACTCTCCCGTATTTCTATCTCCGACCAGGATCTAGTTTATCAAAAGTGGAAATCTAATGGTCGTTATAAAAACTTTGTCCATCGAAATATTCTAGTTTGGTTTAGCTTCTTTGTTTTAATGGCATATGAACCTTTGAAGGTTATTTAATGCGAAAGCCATTCTCCTGGAAGAACAGTAGTGGAACTATTTAACCCATCGCTGGAAGGATAAGGGGGTTCAATACCTTTCTCAAGGGTATTTCCCCAAAAGTGAATGTAATAGCGCAACTGGAGTACCAACTCGCTAACTAAGATCCCGCAGTCCATCGCTTTAACCTTTACACCACGAGGACACCTACGAAATATTCTAAAATATTCTGATAAAAACAGCTATTATTTTGAAAAGTACAAAAATCAACACCCAAAATCGTCCTAAAAATCAAATACACTGAGGAAATATAAGTAAGTAAAGTTTAGTCGAGGGTGACCCAAAGGCTCCCTATTCAATAGCTACTACAACGAGGTGTAGGGGATGGCGCTCCTCTGTCCCTTAGATTTCTCCACTTTAGTCTTAACGTATATATATATATATATATATATATATGTATATATATATATATGTGTGTGTGTGTGTGTGTGTGTGTGTACGGGGCTCATTAAATAAGTTTCCAGACTTTTTTCGTATGGGCACTTTTATTCATAGTACACGCATGAAACTCTAGTCTCCTTCGAAGTAATTGCCTCCGGCTGCAATGCACTTGTTGTATCGTTCCAACAACTTCTGGAAGGCCCCATGGACGTCCTCTTGTGTGAGCATGTCAATGACCTTCCTCACAGCTTCTTTCATCTCCTCAGTTGTCTCATAACGACAGCCTCTGAGCTTAGGAAATAAGCAAAAGTCACAGGGAGCAAGGTCTGGACTGAGGAACTGTCTGGATGCCCATCTTGGTCAAATAATCTGTGACAAGGATGGAGTTGTGGACTGGTGCATTCTCCTGGTGGAAATGCCACTGACCCGATTTGAAGAGTCCTGGCCTCTTCCCAAGGAATCTCTTCCTGAATTCCCTTAAAACCTCAACATAGTAACCCTAACCCTAACCGTTTGGCCAATCAACTCTGGTGTATTGACTTCCTTACTCCTCCCACACCTCTTATCATCCCTCACAGACTCCCTGCCTTCCTTGAATCTCTTTTGCTATTCAAAAACTGCTGCTCGATTCATGCCTGATGGTCGAAAAGCAGTCTGAAGCATTCCATACGTTCCTGCATTTTTTCCAAGTTTAAAACAGAATTTTATTGCATATCGTTTTTCATAAGTGTCCTCACGTCCAGATTGAATTTTTGAAATTCACCAGCTGTGACAATCAAACTTTAGTTGGGTGTAATCCAATTGCTGCTGTAGCTGTTCATTTGAACCTGAAATCATAAAAAAATTGGTCTGTCATCTCATGAGATGTATAGCAATAATTCTCAAGAGTCTACGGCAATTTTAAATGCCTCTACAAAAATCTCTGGAAATTTATTGAAGCACTTATATATATATATATGTATATATATGTATATATATGTGTGTATATGTATATATGTATACATATGTATGTATATATATATATATATATACAACTATATATATATATATATATATATATATAGTCATCCACAGATTGGTCTGTCATCTCATGAGATGTATAGCAATAACATACTGAATTCTCAAGAGTCTACGGCAATTTTAAATGCCTCTACAAAAATCTCTCGAAATTTATTGAAGCACTTAGTTATATATATATATATATATATATATATGTATATATATGTGTGTATATGTATATATGTATACATATGTATATATATATATATATATACAACTATATATATATATATATATATATATAGTCATCCACAGACAGATCTGTATCGTTCTATCAGAACGCATCAGTGTGGCTAGACATTAGCTTCCCGTTGCTGGGATCGAAACCCGGTTGACTCAAACGCCAAGCCAAGCCAAGCCTCTAAATCTTCAGTCACGAGGAACCATTAGCTGCGAAGTAAATTTTTGAATGGTTATGAATCACAATTACTATTGCTTACATACATCCGTTCAACGGCTACCGAGACCTCAATTGATATATGAAGAGGGTTGCAATATACGCTAATGGCATATATATATATATATATATATATATAATAAGCTCAATGAGTATATCACAATGTTGTGGGGTGGTGAAGTGTGTTTATATGATAATATGTATGGGAACATGAGCTGATTATAAGCAGTAGGGAAATAAATGATAGTGTTAGCAAATCTACCATGTGTAAAAGAAGTCTTTGTTCGATAAAAACGATTCATGTTTTCAATTGAATATATTTTTTAAGGAATGTGGTATTAGATTTTAACTCAAGAGAAATAACAAAATGAAAGTTGAGTAGAAATAGAAATGAATCCATACCTACAAAAGATTTATCAATTTCATCACTTTATTTATAGGATTTAAGGAGGCTCGAAAGTAGACAAAAAGTTGATTGATTTATATATGATTCTAATGGGTTAAAAATGTATTATTGACAATATAAAAGGAAAAAGATTTCATAAATTATGTTGAGATCTGGTCCTTCAAAATTTGAGAGGCAATTAAACTAGTATCGGCTGACATTTGAAAGATATTTGTAAAAATGTGGCGTCCCAAAGGAAAACCCCAATTATTGAGTAAATGTATCAATACAGATACACAAATAACAACTATTTCTATGCAAAAACTAATGATTTCTTTTGTGTAGAAATCTTTATTTTTTTCCATATATATATATATATATATATATATATATATATATATATATATATATAATTCCTTTGGGTTTCACGTTTTATTTTCTATTTTCACGTTTTATATATATATATATATATATATATATATATATATATATATAATTCCTTTGGGTTTCACGTTTTATTTTCTACTCATTTTGAGGCAGAGCCTTGCTCTGTAAAGGATGTCATCTTCTGCCTTATCTTCGGGCAGTAATCTCTTCCAAAAGTGTAGTTGCTAAGCGACAAAGTAAAGTGGTTCTAATATGATTGCAAAGAAATGAGTCTACCTTTGTCACTCAGACATAAATATTGCTTTCAATGCATCACTGTTTCACTAATCATTACACAAGAACCTCCTCTTAATCCTGCGTTTTACATGCTATTTTTTTTGCTTCTAGTTCTTGACGTCCTTTTTAAATATAATTTTATTAATCTTATCTTTCTCAGTTAGAACAAGCCATGGGAAAATACTAAAACTCGATATAAAAAAGTATTTATTTAGAAAAACTTGAGAAAAATGTAGACATAAATATTACAACCATTTCTAAAACTAATAAGCGGTAAAAAAAGGTCTAAATCATATATTCTTGATTAGACAACTGTGAACCCTTCAGGTTTCTTTTTCAACTGTTATAAACCTTAACAGTTCTTCTTTTATATAGGAAGATTTAATAGATTGATTGATTGATTAATTGATATTACATTATAATTATCTAACCTTTTGACTTGAACGTTTACATGCCAGTAATATCATCTAATCAATCAATCAATCAATTAAATCTTCCTATATAGAAGAAGAACTGTTAAGGTTTATAGCAGTTGAAAAAAAAACCTGAAGGGTTCAGAGTTGTCTAAGTTCTATCTTCATTTCTAATCAAAAATACTTTGTACGTTCATACATTTTTTGTGCAGTTATTTCTTAAGAATCTTTTTTTGCACACAGTTATATGACATCAAGTATTACTCTCTAAGGTAGAGGAAGAAATCTTACAAAATGGCTGACATGCTGGACTGTAATATCGGAATGAGTGAGTTCGAACTTCAGTTGCGTTATTGCATTCACTTTCGAACTAATACCCTTGGGAAAAGTAGGAAATCCTAGTCACTCAAGTTATGGGTTAAATAGTACCTCTACTGTTCTTCTGCAAGGATGGCTTTGGCATTAATATATTGTTTATATTAACTATATAATAATGACATAACATATCATAACGGCATAATTAATCATAATATAATAGCATATCAACCAGCAAAGGTTTTGTGGAGGTGTCCGTAGTGCAATGGTTATCGTCGCAGTATATGGACACGGCGACACGAGTTCAAATCCTGGACCTGACTGATTGCATTTCACATAGCACTAATACCCTTGGGAAAGGTATGAATCCAAAATATTCTCCCTCCAGCTATGCAGACTAGTTTCTTCAGCCTTGGTGAGGAAACTAGTCTAGGAGAAGGAAAACTCTGAATTCAAACCTGTTAAACTCCGCTTAAAAATTGACCTTGTGTCATATCCTGCCCGAGCGGAGGGGTTGGTAAATATTATCAACCAGCAAAGGTTGTTATATTGTTGAAATAAAGAAATCGAAACTATCTATAAGCTTAATCCTATTTAAAGCAAATAATTTACTTAGTTTCAAGTATTCCTATCAAATACTAATAATTATATGATTTCAAGTAATTATTTCTATTTGATTATAGTCATTTATTTGCAAACACTTTTACGGTTTGAAGTAACTAATAATGATGTTTGGGGGTGTCCTCGTGGTGTAATGATTAAAGCGATGGACTGCGGGATCGTAGTAAGCGTGTTCGTACTCCAGTCGCGCTATTACGATCATTTTCGGGCAAATACCTTTGGGAAAAGTATTGAACCCCCTTATCCTCCCAGCTATGGGTTAAATAGTCCCAATACGGTTCTTCTAGGAGAATAGCTTTGGCATTATATAACCTGAAAAGGTTGATATGCCATTAAACAAAGAAACCGAAACCTAATAATGATCTTTTGAAAACAATAATAGAATAAAAAAAACTATCCTTGAAACAAATAGTTTACAGTTACATAGCATCATGTGTTCCAACTAAATACGAGTAAACTTTTAACTGATCTATTCGACCCATTGATAGGACCCTAATAAGTACTACAATGTCTGATCAGAGTCGACCTGGAAGTAATTGCCATAGAGGGATGACTCAACACTGATCACCAAGATCACCATCCGATGCCGTTTAGCGTCATAACGGAGAAATGTATTTTTTGCATGTTTTCCCTGTCAGTTGGGGTATACAGTCACATACACTAAGCCTCACTTACAGGGTGTGCAAAGATCTAAAAGATTCTAATAAGAGTCTTATAATTATATCCGTTATATATAGAATTCGAACGAATAAAACATGATGTTCAGCCCGAACAACTAGGAGAGTAAATTGCTTTATTTATTAAGGGGAAGAGTTTCTAAGCGTATTGCTTTAATATATATCTTGCAAAAATGTACCATTTTACTGGACTAAGAAACAGCTTTATGAACTTATAGAAAAGATTACCCGCAAACGTTTCTAATTCTCTTTAGAATTTAACATATAAATACAACACGCAAATTCTTTCGCGAGGATATAGTTTTGTAATCGACAGGATAACAACACCGAGAATTATCATTTTCTAAACTTTTATTAGTCTAGTATAATCTCTGGGTGGCTTACAGTAACTGTTCTTCTAAATAATCCCTCAACACGTAGTGAGTCTGGTCATAGCCGCTTAACTTTGCTAAATCCTTCGCCAAACATGTTAAGAATCATAGTAAAATATAGGTATTCGATTAAGAAAAATAACGTATATATCTGTATATAAGTCGACCACATTTCAAGTTCGAAAACAACATCAGCCTTGATATGTGAATATACAGGCATTATTACATTATTGATACGTGAATTTATGTTGTTGCTGTGGACGTCGGACACAGGGAACAAAAATAATAGGAAATGCTCTGATACTTAAAATAAACAGGGTGCGAAAACTGCGTAAGTGGCATCCCACAAGGAAGCAGGATTTTGAACATTATGTTGGTGGAAGGCTGGAGGTGTGACCATGAGAAATTGCGTGGGTGGCATGCTAGAAGTGGGCGAGTCCATGTGCAACGTGTAAGCGGCAGGTTGGAGGAGTTGTAATCATGAGAATTTGCGTGGGCGTCCAGGATATTATACAACCAGAGTGACTATATATATATATATATATATATACTGGGTGGAACGATAAAATTGTCGCCCTAGAAAAGACAACATTATTCCATTTCCGTTTAATGAAAACCAGTTTTCTTTTTCTGTTGCAGACCATCTACTAGTTGGCCCGTTGTGTACAAATCCCAAGAGCGATAAGAGCCTTCTCTCATGTCTGAAAGTGGCACAATGTTTAACGAGCGAGATCGGAGATGCGCCACAGTACAATCATGCTCTCTACCGATCCAAGTTATGACAACAGGACCGTTGCCAACACCCTCAAAATGCAAATCTGAATTGCCACGAATAACATGGACGTGCCCAGGGTGATGAAAACAAAGTTTCCAGCTACAGTTATGGTCTTTGGTGTGGTTTCAAGTGAGGGCCACATCATGCCACCTCACATCTTCGAAGTCGGCTTGAAAGTCAACTCCAAAGTGTACCTGGATATGCTGAAGAGTGTGGTGATCCCCTGGTGCAATCAGGTGGCCGGTGGCAGACCCTGGGAGTGGCAGCAGGACTCGGTGCAGGCTCACAAGTCCAAAGAGACGCAGGCTTGGCTTCAGATGGCGTGCTACGACTTTGTACCCTTCTCTCACTGGCCACCCTCCTCCTCTGACCTAAACCCACTGGACTACTTTGTTTGGCCATACGTCGAGAACATCACCAACATGACCTCCCACAACACCAAAGCCAGCCTGATCGCCACAATCCGCCGAGTATTCGCCGAGCTCCCGCCGGCGCTTGTGGAAAAGGCTTGCTCCCAGATCCGGATCCGTATCGAGACGTTCATTGAGGCTGAAGGTGGCTACATTGAATAGATGTCAGCTCTACTACATAATCAAGTTAGCTGAATTGATTTTTTCAATAAACGTTTTAAAATAAAGCTGTAGTGTTTTTTTCTTTAGGACGACAATTTTATCGTTCCACCCTATATATATATATATATAGTTAGGATATCAAAGTTCGGATAGCGTAAATACAGAGTCCACGGCTCTTGTTGATCGAGTTTCTTGTTTATGTGATCATCAGACCAATATCTCCCACTTAGAGGATGATCGAATAGGTAAGAATCTGTCAGTTACCAATCCTTGTTGACTGTCTCCTGTTTTAGTTTTGATATCTTAACACACAGATGTAAATGCTCTATCACTAATATTACGAACTCTTTATTTATACATAAACAGAGATAAGTGATCAATACACACACACACACACACACACACACACACACACACACACACACACACACACACACACACACACACACACACACACACACACACACACACCTCTCTCTCTATATATATATATGTATATCTGTTTACTTAATTTAAGAATGATTTATATTAGTATTTTTGCTAATAGATTTTCAAGATAGTTTCAAGTTTTGATTGAGAAGGGCGGGAACGATTGAAAAAGAAATGAAATACTTAAAAAAAATAGACAGTCTTTGTTGACAGAACCAGTGGAATATCCACATTGTGCTTGTACACACACAAAAACCCCTATATATATATATATATATACATATATATAACCGGGTATTGTGTATTTATATATATGTATGTGTGTGTGTATGTGTGTGCGCGTCACTTTTAAATGTACAGTTTTTACAAGGGATTATTCACTCGTAGCATTTTTAACAACAAGGTTTCAGGTGACGAATGAAATGAAAGTAAACTAAATATCTTTTGGAAGTTGGTGATAATTATACCAGAGTGCAGAGAAATGGAAGACAAAGTACAAAGTTCGAAAAAAAATGGTGATATTAATCAATGCCTCGAAGCGCTGAATATGTCAAGCATTCTTAGCATCATGAAAGGAAACAAAATAAAATAATAAATCAATGAATTATCCTCCTAGTGAATCATACCAAAAATGATAATTTAATCTAAGCAGTAAAGCAGAAAACAGGACGGGCCAATACCATTCACCGTAGCAAATCACATATATCCATTCTTAATGAGAAATGTATATCAGTTAAAAAAAAAGGTAAACAAATCTACTGAGTCACATCCCCGTGAAACAGGATCACGAATATTCATTTAATGCTGGACACCGTAAGGGTTTCCTGACTTGCCGTTTCTTTTTAATATATAATCCAACGACTTAGTAGCCATACGGTGATTCCATCCAGTGAATGTAAGAATATAATGCACATGGAGGGCTTCACATCGAGCAGGTCTTTGCACAAACCCATTTTTTCTCTATTATCTTATGCATACGTGACGACGTTTTTTGCTTTATATCTTGGGATAAAGAAAATAAATGAAATTATTTAAATTAAAAAACATAATGGAACAGCATATATGGAAAAATGGAAACGTTGTTACGTTAGGGTGAGGATATGAGTTCGTTTTAATGTTCCTTAACGAATAATCCAACCAAACAATAATAGAATGAGCCCAAAAATCGATTTGTAAAATACAGTACCAACAAAAAATGAAACCATTTCATTGCGCATGCTCTGTAACTCTGTGCTCTTTGCCCGAGCGGAGGGGTTGGTAAATATTATTATTAAATAGAAATCGTCGTTTTAAGCAAAAATCTAACTCAGTAATGAGTTAGATTTTTATTCAATAATATTTACCAACCCCACCGCTCGGGCAGGATATGACACAAGGTCAATTTTTAAGCGGAGTTTAACAGGTTTGAATTCAGAGTTTTCCTTCTCCTCATCAAGGCTGAAAAACCTAGTCTGCCCTACTATAGCTGGAGGGAGAATAATCGGATTCATACCTTTTCCAAGGGTATTAGTGCTATGTGAAATGCAATCAGTCTCGTCCAGGATTTGAACTCGTGTCGCCGTGTCCATTTCCTGCGACGATAACCATTACACCACAATTTTATAATCTTCTCCAATCTTATAAATAAAAGTTGCCATCTTGTACATATTTGTATTTGAAGTACGATTTGTATTATAGCATGAAACTTTATCTGAAAAATGTAATCCAAAATTTTAGCATATATATATATATATATATATATATATATATATATATCTTGATCAATTGTTTTATCTTTTTTTCTAATAGAATTTAACGCCAATAAAAAGTTTCGGAACTTGTAGAAAAAAATCTCAATATATTAATACTATTGTAGGCACTAAATAATACTGAGGCTTTTAGATACAAACAGACGAAAAATCGCAGTCAGAAGACTTGATCAATCTTTATATAATAAGAAGAAATGAAAATATTATGTAGTGAATTTTGCTGCTTCAGAAGACGGCAGAGTAAAAATGAAAGAAAGAAAAAGCTGGACAAATATCTGCACCTTGTAAGAGAGATGGAAAATTATGGAATTGGAAGTTGAATATTAAACCAATCCTGGTTAGCATCCATGGAAAGTCCGTTAAAACTTGGAAAAAAGATTGTTGAACTTGATATCAGAAGATGAATCAAGACCATCCAAACCACAATTCTGTTAAAGTCTGCAGCGATACTCTGAAGATTCTTGAGAATCTGAGAAAACTTGCTCTCACTCAGACTAATAAAAAAATCACCAGTTACAACTAGTAAGGAAAACGCACAAGGGGTGAAATAATCTCTCTCTCTCTATCTATCTCTCTCTCTATATATATATATATATACGCATATGTTTGCTACATGGGTCGCACAACTCAGTGATTAGATGTTAGAACGAACAAACATATTCCTATTTCTATCTGCACAAATAATTTCGACCGTTATGCTGCGCCGAGCAATAAAAATTCGTCTTCTGTCATTGTTAGACACTTATTAGACAATCAGGCTTGCATATATTCTTTATCATCTTAGAAACTTCAAGTAACGAGTTGCACTTATCCATACTCAAAGTCCTCCTGATTACAAAAGTTCAGCTTACGTTGTGTATTCAAAAACCATTTTATATACTACTTTTATTTAACAAACCGAATCCTAATACGGAAAGATAAGATCATTACCCGCGCAGTTTCTTAAAAAAATTTTCTTCAACTTTTTCCGCCCACCCATTCTTTTTCGAAGGTCAATACTCCAAGTCTGATATCTCGTATATATACTTGTCTGTCAAAGTTTTCAATCTCTGAAGACACGAGAACGAAATTAAGGGTTTCCTTTTTTTAGAATTTTAAATTACTTAAATTGAATTTTAAATATATTTTTTAAATGCACACGCTTTTAAATTCTCTCTTTATATATATATGTGTGTGTAAAATTTCGCTACACATCGCTACTCCTTTATCCAGGAGACAAGCTCAAATTTGCCGTGCAGCGCATGTATCATTATACACACACATACTAACAATCAATTATACGACCACACACAATAATACGCGAATATAATCTACACAAACACACCCACACATACACATACACACAAAAAGTTGTTCAGTATCCTTACGTGAATATTCTTTTGACAGCATTTTTCGATTTTGTTCGATTTTTCCAATATCTTTATTTCTTTGCCAGATGACTGTCGTCATAAGGCAGCATGAAACCGATGGTCGCAGATAAGCAACCATGCAATTCATATATATATATATATATAATTAAATTGTGAAATATTCATGGATTCATATCGTAACAATTATTAAATAAAACTTAATTATATAACAGAATATACAGGGAAAATCTATTTGTGATATAAATAAATATAGATTATTTAAATGGCAAAATTAGAATAACTGTTTCTGTAATTGTTATGTACAAACTAAGCATAATTTTAAAATACTGCAAATTATTCAATAAAAACAGCTGAAGAAACGTCTCATTTGAAAGAAGGAATAACCTGAATGCCAGCAATTGAGAGAGTCACTCACTGCAAAGGTAGAAGTGTCGCAAAGAAAGCCACATTTAAAGATAATTGGAAAGAAATCTCAAGCACCACCAAGAAATTGAATGGAGCAATACCAAAATATTCTCACCTACGCGGTTTGACATCGTGCAGAGAAACTTTTTTCAATCTTCAAAACGCCATGATGTTCATGTAAATAGAATTACATCAGGTAATTTTGAACATAGATTTTAAATAACTCCGTTTAGGAAGAATTATTTAAAAATTCACGAGACAAATCTTAACATGTAAAAAAGTTAGAAATTATTGAATCTTGTTATTTTGTTTTTAATACGTTCAGTAATATTACGTACAGTGCTGATTTCGACTATTATCGAATTCCTAGTGACTCACCGTGAGCAGATATAATGGAATTTCATACAGCGTTATCTTTAACATTTGCGTTTGACTTCGAGCAAAAGCCTTTGGGCAAAGCATGAAACCGTCCATTCTTCCTTTCAGCAGATGAGGTTCTTTAGTCTTTGGTTAGGATAATAGTCTAAGTGGAGGAAAACTCTGATTTCAACCCCACTTTACTACACTTAAAAAATGACTTTGTATTACATCCTGTCCGTGGGGGAGGGGTTTGGTCAATACATACATCATTTCGTTCACTGATTAGTATTTTCCGCTCGATGGTGGAATTTCGTTATTTTATTACTTCGACTATTTCTGCTACATTTCCCGCGAATGATCTTGCTAGAAAAACTTAAAGAAGGCATGAAGTTCACTGGCTTTATTCAATTTTTTTAATTATTGGCCTAACACTAATATATAATATTTACAGGGGGTGTCCTTGTGGTGCAATGGTTAAAGCAATGGATTGCGGAATCGTAGTAAGCGAGTTCGTACTCCAGTCGCGCTATTACGGTCACTTTCGGGCAAATACTCTTGGGTAACGTATGAACCCCCTTATCCTCCCAGCTATGGGTTAAATAGTACCACTACTGTTCTTCTAGGAGATTGACTTTGGCTTAAATAACCTGCAAAGGTTGATATGTCATTAAACAAAGAACCCCGCAAAAAAACTAATATTAACATTGTTATATAATAGTATTACTTATCCATATTACTTATGAGTTGTAAGACAGCAATTCACATAAATAAAGAGGCGATTTTATTTAAAAAAAACAATTAGATAATCATTGGTGCTTATAAGTCAGTTTATTTTTGATCGCTTTTTTGATACGAATTTTTGTTTTGTTTACACTGAATATGGAGTACGGAAGACGGTTTCTGGTTAAGTCAGAGATTTAAGTTACCCTCAAAAATCCTCGTGGCTCAATAAATATTTCGAATGAACTTATATATATATATTTACTTGATGGTAGAATAGTAACCCGAATTGATATAGAAAAAGGTTTCAATGTCTTTTTTTCGGAGTATGGATATATCATTGAGTTAAATGAATTTCCTTTTGGTCGCTTGATACCTAGTCTTGACAGAGAAGGTTTCAAAACACACACACACACACACACACACACACACACACTTAAGAAGTGAGAGAAACCAAATTAGTAGATAGATATTTTCCATAAGATGTGTCGTCAAAAATATGAAAACTTAAGCTGTATTCATGAAGATGGAGTTGAACAGGTAATGAAACGAAAGTTTTCTTCAAAGTAGTCCCAGTGGCATTCATTCTATATGTTTATTACATCGGTTTTCTGTTAGAAAAAAGTCATCTAAATGTTGTGAAGATGTGTCATCGTATTTCTTTAAAGCCTTCCATGTCCTAAAATCCCACAGTTGAAGTAAATGATTTGATTTGAAATCATGAAAAAAAAATCGCTGGAAGCTAGATCAGGTGAATATCGAGGGTGTTGCATTTTTGCTATTCTGTATTTCGGGAAAAGTGTTTTATTCAAACTTTTTGAAAATGACCTGATAATTCTTTTCAAATTGACACTGACTCTCCAAGACACCGTTAAATAAGTTGATCAGTTGTGCCCACATTATTTAAATTATGGTTTGGTTTGGTTTTCTGGAATATCGATCATTGTAGGGTTCATTTAATGTCTAATCCTTTTTTTGTACATTAAATATATGATTTCTAAACACATTTTTAAACAAGGCTGAGTTGTTTTTTTTTCACACAGTTAAATGGTTTCACTTAATTTCCATCGATTCAGTTTAGCATAAGTACCGTCTTGCTTACTCACAGTCATTGGTTTAAATACAGTTTTTTTTTGTTTGCACACAGTAAATGTAAAACAGTTCTATTTCAAGCAATTCAGTTTAGCATGTCAACAAAGTTAGATGGTTCGAAGTATTGCTATGTATCAATAACAATTAAATTAAACATCACCCATTTGTTTAGACACACTTAAATGCAAAAACGGTTAATTTCAAACAATTCATTTTATCATAATTACAGCTTAGTTCTATTTGATCCATGCATAGGACCCTTTCATGTGCTACAATAACGAGCTAGAGTGAACCTGAGAGCGATGGCAATGAAGGGTCACTCCGCGTTCCCCAGAGCTCCAGAATTACAAAAGCCTCATAACCAGATTGTTTATTTTCAGTGTATTCTGCATCTCCAGCTGACTGGGCCATATTTAAATTTTAAAATAAAAATAAAACTTTAAAACTTTTGTCTCGAAACTATCTAATCTCACCTAGTATGAATATATGAGATTTTAGTTGAGAGCATTTATTTGGCTTTTGGATGTTACAGCTGTTGAGGTGAATTGGAAAAATACAGGGGCGTCGAGGAGAAGTCAATAGTATTCTTCCTTGGTAACAGTTGTCTTTTTCAAAATCAGCGGGTAAAAATCTTAACTCCGTACTTTAGGCTAAGAATTGTTCTACTATCCCAGGCAGAGGCTGCTCTCTTCTCTTTTTGTGATGGGGCCAGCTTTTATATCCATCGCCAGGCAGTAAAAATCTCTTGGATCTTCAAGAAAATTCCACAACATTGAAGAAATGGAAAATGCATGGTCATTTTCTTATTTCTTTGTTCTCTTTTCCACCGGTAGTTTCATACTTACTTAGGGTCACGGGATCGTTTCGTTTGGTCGTTAACACCGGCGCATACATGACATGGCCATGATACACTACAGGGATTCCGTCTTTGCTCTCATCTGCTCCCCCTTAGCTATAGGTAAATAGTAGGCCAGACTGGGTTCTTTAGCTTTGGTTAGACAACCAGCCCAGAAGAAAAACTTTGAATTTGAACCAGCTGACCTTCACTATATATATATATATATCATATTTACCCAACCCCTCCGCTCGGGTAGGATTTGACACAAGGTCAATTTTTTAAGCGGAGTTTAACAGGTTTGAATTTAGAGTTTTCATTCTTCTAGACTAGTTGTCTCACCAAGTCTGAAGAACCTAGTCTGCCCTACTATTTACCTATAGCTGAAGGGAGAATAATCGGATTCATACCTTTCCCAAGGGTATTAGTGCTATGTGAAATGCAATCATTCTCGTCCAGGATTTAAACTCGTGTCGCCGTGTCCATTTCCTGCGACGATAACGATTACAGGACGAGAAAAAATTATATATATATATATATATATATATTATCATTGTTTCTTAAAGAAAACTTCATCCAAATGCCCCATTTCGCCTCAGCTTCTTACGAGTAGCATGTGATATTTTTATGGAATGTATCAATTTATCCAAACCCACCGCCACGGGCAAGACATAAAAACAATCATGTCGCGCTATCAGCACGGATATTCCTGACCCTCTCTCGCCACATCTCCCTATCGTCCATTGCTTTCGGCAGATCCTCAAAGCTACATCCCGTATCGGCACAGAGCTGCTGTATATAGGTTCGAACTGGACGTCCTGCCTTTGCTCGTCCATGTGAAGGGGTTCACAGGGATACATCACTCACGAGCTCGTCCCCAATTCTCTAGCAGTGTCCCGCGTGTTTGGTTCGTCTAATTTTGATAGTTTTCGTGCTGGGTGGTTGGAGGCCTTATAGCAGTTGCTTAGTAGGGTACTGTCTCCAGGACTTGTTTAATATTGCTCGAAGCATTCTTGTGTAATTGCCGTCAAGCTTTTTCTTCATCTTTTTAGTTAGCGTCCATGTGGTGCATCCATATAACAGTATCGACACGATCGTTGCTTGGAATCGATAAAATGAAGCGCAGTATTAGGCAGAGTAAAACTGTCTTTAATACAGTGTTTTTCTTCTCCAAGATTGCTGTCCTAACCAAGGCTAAAGATCCCAGTTTGTCATTTTCCCATAGCAGAGGGAAGAGATGATTTCATGCCTTTACAAAGGGCATAAGTGCGAAGTGAAATATAAACAGCTTCGATTACCTGATTTATTTCCTACCGCGATAACGGTTACGCAAAGCGTGACTTCTTTGATCTTAGTTGAGTGTTACTGACGTAAATAAAAAGTGGAAACCTTTTTATTTGCTTTTGGATTAAGCTAGAGACTTAGTGAAATGTTTCGACTGTTAAGGTATTTACATTTTTTTTGGTAAAAATAATGAAAAGGAAAACTGAAGCTTTGATATATTGTTATTTTTTCAGAAGGAAATTCATCGAGCTAAATAGAAAATGCTGACTGCACAAATTCTACTAAACCTGAAACAACCCTTGGTAAACCGTTAAAACGTCAATAAGATGGTAAGTAGACGCACGTTATCTAATGAAACAAGGGTTTTATTAAAATAAACCCATAGGGTTAAGAGTTTAAAAGATGTGGAACTTGATCCTTGGTGTAAAACTGCCATCATCTACCGTAATTTAATCTCAAGATTTTTAGCTGAAATTTCTCGGTTAGACCCATACCTGCTGTATAGTTTTATCTTCAAACGTACCATGGGCTGGTAAAATATATAAAACTTTTTTTCTTGTTTGAAGAATTTCAGTGATATAAAGTAATAAATAATACCAAAAAAACATTTTGGTTGTATAAGTTTCCACAAGAAAAAATTTTTATCGTCGCTTTTGAAGAAAACTAAGTTATCTTTAAAAATAATTTGGAGAGCTGTACTTTTTATATAATCATTCATTTCTTGGTTGGTCCTTAAATGACCACTCTCTCGTGACCTTTAATCTCTGATGATATTTCAATTTACGAGCTAATTAAATTGCTTTGATAATCCGTTGGTAAATTCACTTCATATATTAATGCTCTTGTCGAAAAAATTGGTTTTCGTTCCTTTATCTGCATATATATTTTCTTTTACTTTGAAAACACGATTTTTTAATGTTATTTTATCTATAATGTGTTATACTATAGTTTAAATTAGTTTTATTAAATAAAATCTTTCTCGCTCTTACTCACTCGTCCAATTACTTGGTTTAGTCATCAGGGCGTTTCTTATGTAGCGTATCTTGGGCAGTGATAGCCTGACAGTGTGACACTATTGACAATATTATACAGATTTAGCTCTATGTAGGTTTGTATGCATGTGCGTACATGTGTATACATGTATATGGTTGTGGGTTGATCATAGGTATGTATGTGTACATGTGTTTGTATGTGTTTGTCCATATAGACCTAAGACATATTTGCGAGGGAATCACTAATTATTCCCAGCTAGTATAAGCGCCTATATCAGATGGAGGTGGATCAACAACTTAAAAATGTTATTATTAACCCTTTAAGGCTTTCCTAGTATCTGTCTGTGTGTTTATATCCAACCTTTTGGGAGGCAGGGGTTCGGAAGTGGAAATGTCCGCATCTGCATGTATGCAGAGGGTCAACCAGAGGACAATCGGAAGAGGGATTCTGCTTCTAGAAGGGGTAAGTGAGAGACGTAGAAGAACACAGATAGAGAATAAAGAACAGTAAGTTGGTTATTAGAATAGGTAAGAGATAGACGCAATTGGTCAATCAGAGGACAGTCAGTCCGCTACTAGACGCAGAGAATATACGACCAGAAAACAGGTAGCTGCAAGCACGGATACAGAGATGGGCTGAGAGAATGGATACAGAAAAGATAACTGGGGACAAAAGAATAGAGGATAGATAGACATGCAGATTCGCTGAGATTTATTTTTATTCAATGGTGTTACATATCCAAAAGTGGGAACACCATCGACCACCTTTTTTTCACACGAATTTCTTCCTATTGTTAAACATTTATTAACCCTTTTGTTTTCGCTTTGTTCTTTCCTGGTGGGACCGTTCGACATGCATTTTGACTCGACCGGCTGAGAACCAGCAAACACAACGTAGGGTAACTTTTTTATTATGCAATGTGGATTGCCCGTTTATATTCCTACACGTAAGATTTTCTTTCTGTGAAGTGCATGGCTCGTTTGTATTCCCACAGCAGAGCCGATCCCTCTCTCGGTCTTTAACTATGTTGAATTTAGAGTTTTCTTTCTTTTAGAACAGTTGCCATAGCAAAGGTTAAAGAACCAAGTCTGCCCAACTATTTATCTATTGGTTGATGGAGAATAGCTGGATGCATTCTCGAGAGTGATTGTACAACGTGAAAGGAAAATAGCCTAGTTTAGGATACGAAGTCGAGCAGCTGAATCCACATCATACAACGATAAATATTACACCACGAGCGCCACGAATTTTTATGAAAAGAAACTGAAGGATTCTAATGTTCAAATCTGATCTTTAATTTTTCAAGATATAGTTTTTTTCTGCTCACAATATATTCTGTGTCGATGTATATTTATTGCTAAATAATCACCAGAAATAAATGTATTCATGCAAGTGTGTTTACGGTCTCCTAAGTTTTGCAACAGACGATCTAATTTAATCATATTTTATATTGCACAGAAAAGATATATCTTGCATAATTACAAGGAGAATTAGCGTAAACAACGGAGTTTACTCAAATTGGCTACTGTGGATATTCTTTTGGACATTTTGATAAAAAAAACACCTTATTATGAGAGGAGAAATTGTTTCAGCACCAGTCTTCTTTAATCTATTCGATCAGGGAATTAAAAAAAGGATGTGTAAGTGGAAAGAATCGCAAAATAAAATAACATTGATTGAAAAACTAATGATTTTTTCAAGTAACAAACAATACATATATATACAGGCAAAGAAAAGATACCCAATTTTATTCTACTTTACGAATTAGTTAAATTTTGTTATTGGAATAAATTATTGACTGTGCGATCGATATGCAATAGAAATAACCATGTTATAATTATATTGATATACAGGGCATACAATATTCAGATTGTCTTGAAAGTCCTTGCTTTCTTTTGAAGTGTAGCTTAAAAAATGAGAATACAATTGATTTTCATGAACATCAATCAATGAAATTAATTTACAAATAGATTATCAAAGAAATTCAAATGGCTAGCAAATCAAAATGTCATTACAGATTTAAAAACAAATGATAAAACAGTTACTTGCAGACAATCCCAGAAAAGAAAGCCTATATTGCCATTATCGACCTTTAGACAGATCTATTACTACTTCTTGTTGTTCCCGGTTGTTACAGACTGCGATTCCTATTTCTTCGATTATATCTTGTCGTTAAGGTTGGTAGAAGTAATAGGGTAGACTACTTTATTACTTCTACCTACCTTGACGTCACAGACTGCCCTATTACTTCTATCCCAACCTATCATTATAGATTTACTTATTCTACCTACGCTGTTATTATAGAATATTACTTTTACCCCAGCCTGTCATGATAGACTGCCTTTTTATCAACCTTGCCGTTAGAAATTTCCCCACTTCTACTTCTACTACAGCTCGTAATTATAGATTTCTGTATTAATTCAACTTCACCCTGTCATAATGGACGATCCTATTCTATCACAACATGTCATAATAGACTGGCTTATACTTTTATTTTTACCTGTTATTGTAGACCTCTATATTACGTCTATCCTGTCGTCATCGTAAAAAAGTAAGGTTGGCGACCGTAGTCGAGGGTGACTCGAAGGCTCTTTTTCGATAGCTACTACACCAAGGTGTAAGGAAAGGCGCTGCTCCTTCCCCATGATTTACCCTTGATTCGTACCTTTTAATAATTAGTGTTAAGCAAGGAGGCGTCTAGTGCCATTTTTCAGTCTTTGGTATGACTCGCAGGCCATTGGTGAACACTCTAACCATTATGCCAATCCAGTCGTCATAGACTACTCTAATAGTTCCATCCAACCTGTCATCGTTAACTACCTTATTACTTCTATCTACACTCTTGTTATAGACTCTAATCTGTCGATAAAGACAACCTTAGTGCTACTGTAGCCTTTCTTTAAGGATTTACAGGTTACTTCAAAACGATGTTGTTATAAACAGCCCAATACTTCTACGGCAGTCAGTCATTATAGACGGCCCAATTATTTCTACCTACGCTATAATAAAACAGGATGAACTAAAAATAAAAACACGTTGCTGTGGGGTAAGCACTCTCTTGCGTTTAACTGCTCTCTAGAGTAGGAGAGGTGTAAAGAGATTTTGCTGATGGGAAAGGAAATATTTTGAGCTCCTTTATGTATGTATGTATGTATGTATGTATTTACCACCCACTTACACACGAGCAGGATGTGATACAAGGTCATTTTTAGCAGAGTTTAACAGAACTGGTTGCCATGCCAAGTTTAAAGAGCCCAGTCTCCCCAACTATTTACCCAAAGCTGGATTTGGATTAATTACTTTCCTAATGGTATTAGTGGTATGTGAAATGCAAACGGCCACCGTCACCTTACCGTGTGTAATGCTACCATATCTAAAAATATAGTCCAATCAGTTTTGAGGTAATGATTTCTTGAAATCGAAGAGTGCTTTTGTGCTCATTCAGTTGACCACCCTTTACTTCAAACCTACTGTTGTTATAGAATGATATTCTACTCTGTTTTCATGGACTGTCCTTTTATTTCTACTCTACCATGCTGTCATCGCTTTCCTTATTATTCTACTTTGAAAATTTATAACAGCTCAATTCAAAGGGGGGCCTTTCAAAGAGGCAGCAATTGCACTTTTGCCTAAAAGGGCTAAGGACTGGGTTTATTGCTTATGGTCCAAGGCACCTCTGAAGAAGAATGCCAACGGAATCTAAATAACTTTTTTATTCGTCCCGATGAGTTTCCACACATTAAATCAACCGTAAATTTTATCTCCATGAAGGAACCTAATAAATACCCTTATTATTCAACTCTATCCAGTGGATAATATGTTTTTTTAAATTTGATTTCATTAAACAAAGTTATAAAAGAATGCTTTTTATTTCTATTTTGAACATTTGTCACTTTTCGTCACGCATGTTGAATAACATTATTCTATTAATCTATTGAATCTAATCTAGTTTTTTTTACAGAATATCTTCACCATCATCATATCGCGCTGGTAGCACGGATATCCCTGACCCTCTTTCGCCAACTCCTCCCTATCGTTCATCGCCCTAGGTAGGTCTTCAGGACAACATCCCGTATCCTCACACAGCTGCTGAATGTATGCTCGTGCTGGTCGTCCTGCTTTTGCACGGCCATGTGTGGGGGTCCATAAGTGTACATCTCTTATGAGTTCGTCCCTGCTTCTCCAGCAGTGTCCTGCATGTCTGGCTCGTCTAACTTGAATAGTTTTCGTGATAGGGGGCAGGTGGCCGTACAGTTGGTGTCTTGTGGGGTGTTGCCGCCATGACTTGTTTAAGATTGCACGTAGCATTCTTGTGTAATTGCCGTCTAGCTTCTTCTCCAGCCGTTTTGTTAGCGTCCATGTAGTGCAGCCATATAGCAGTATCGATGTGACCGCTGCCTGGAAGAAACTCCGTTTCATTTTATCAATTAGGTCTGATTTCCAAATAATCATTAACCTATTGATAGCTGTCCATGCTTTCGCTAACCTCGTTTCAATGTCCTTTTCGGTTGATTCGACGCTGGTTCCTAGGTAAGTGGATTTGTCTACTAGTTTAAGAGGGGTTACTTCTAGAGTGGAGATGTCCCCGTTTGATTATAGCACATATATTCCGTTTTGTGTGCATTAACATAGAGGCCTATGTTTGCTGCTGCTCGTTCTAAACTATGCAGTAGTGTTTCGGCTTGGTCTGGTGTATTTGCCAGTATCGCTATGTCATCGGCGTAGTCGGCATCTGTAATTGTTGTTGCACGATACCTTCTGCTTCTTTTCTTCGTCAGTTCGAAGCCATTCTCTTTGATTTTGTCAATCGATGTTCTAAGTACGTAGTCTAGACAAATGATAAAGAGGTACGGAACCAGCGTGTCCCCTTGTAGTACTCCTGCTACAATGTCGAAGTATTCTGTGTCTCCATCTGGTGATCGTACTTTTACTTTAGTGTTTCTATAGAGAATCGTTATTGCCTCTACGGTTTCTTTAGGTATGCCGTACGCTAGTTCCATCTTTCCTCTGTGAATGGAATCGAAAGCCTTGGTAAAGTCAACAAAAATTAATGTCGCTGGTAGGTTTTTTGCCCGTACACCTTCAAGGATTCTACGGATGGTTAATATTTGTGAGTTCGTGGATCTATTTCTTCGGAAGCCATTTTGGTTTTTTCTAAGTATGTTGTCGATTTCGGGTTCTATGCAGTTTCGTAGTAGGGCATTGTAGATTTTGGCAGCTATGGATGTAAGTGTTATGCCTCGGTAGTTTTTGGCTAATCCGAGGTCCTCCTTTTTAGGGAAGGGGAGTATGCACCCTTTCATCCATCTATCTATCGGATTTTGATTGTATACTGCGTTGCAGTGTCGGAGCAGTATGTCATCGAAATGTCTGGTCTTCCATATTTCCGGGGGAATTTCGTCCAGCCCTGCAGCTTTCCTATTTTAAATTTTTCTGAGAACCGAGTCGAGTTCTTCTTGTGTGAACGGTCCTAGTTTAATGTCTAATTGTTTGCTTATTATTCTGGTGATTGGTTTATGTGTTATTTTCGGTGGGTTTCCTAGTAAGTTTTCGAAGTGCTGTTTCCACAGTTTTAGTCTTTCTTGTTGGTTTGCTGCTTTCAGTTTTGCTTTGGCTGTGTTCTTTCTTCTACTCACTTCGTTTATTGCTTGCCATGCTATCGTAGATTGTCTATCTTCCACCGAGTCTCTAATCTTATCTATCTGATTTTGAATGTATTCTTTCTGTTCCTTTATATATACGCCTGCTAATTGATATTGTGCTGTTTTCAGTTTTAAGGCATTTATGTTTGTTGGGTTTTTTCGATAGTTTTTGGAGGCTATTTTCCCTTGTGCACGTTTTTCTCTCACCGCTAAAGTTTCCCAAGGGACTCTATATTTAGTTTTGAGTTTTGTTGGAATGCATTTCGCTGCTGCCTCGAGGTGTGCATTGACAAAATTTTCATATTCGATGTTTGGTGTACTTTTTTTCCGTCTTTTCTTGTAGTGTTTCGAATCTGTTTCTTAATTCTAATACGTATTTATCTCTTATATCTTTGTTGTTCAATAGGGCCCAGTCATAGTGTTTGGGGGTCACTGTTCGTTTGGCGTTTTTTCGTAGGCTTAACCGTATTTTCGCCGTGACTATTCGGTGATCGGTGGACACACCCTCAAAAGAGGAGTATGCCTCGCAATTCATTACACTATTTTTCCATTTCTTGTTCATAAGGACGTAGTCTATCTGAGCTTTAGTATTGTTTGCGTACGTGTATGTCCATAGTTTTCCCTCCCTTTTTTGGTAGTTTGTATTGAGGCATGCTAATCTATTTTCTATCATGAAATCTGTTAGATGTTGCCCATTCCTATTTGACGTGTTGTGGAGGCTGTATTTGTTGTTTCCGTTTTTCCCGATTTGGGTATTCATGTCTTCGCCAATGACTAACATGTTGTGTTTCGGGATGCTACGCACTAATGAGGATAACTCATCGTAGAAGGTGACTAGTTCAGTTTCTTCACTAACATTGGTGGGGCAGTAGCATGAGATGATTGTCGCTCTGGGGTTGCCGTTAAAAGTAGCTGCCATCATTCTAGGTTGTATTTTCTCAACGCTATTTAGCGTTTTTAATGCTCTTGGTCCTATAAGTAATCCTACCCCTCCTACTGCGGCGTTGACAGAGTTTTTCCATGCGGATACGGTGACGAGCGACCACCCATTGCCAGTTTCGTGATATTTGATATCTTCGGTGTGCGTGTATCTGTGTTCTTGTATGCATATTATGTCTATCTTATGTTCTTCGGCCGATGCGATTAGCTCTGGTAGTTGTCCTATTCTATTTACGCTTCTTACGTTAAATGTGGCTATTTGTAGTGTTTGCTTGCATTTTAGTAGTTTTGATTGTTTGAGCTCTGTAGCTGATTTTTCGAACACTGAGGCCAGGGCTCCAACCTCAGCAGGACGCGCCCCTTTTTTACCCGCGCGAAGAGCGATGCAGTTTGTGTATGTGGTTTGAGTGTGCGTCATGGTTATCTTTCGATGGCTGTTTTATTCTCTTCTATAGAAGCCACTCTTATAGAGAAGCAGCAGTAGTTCCCCGATCAAACTAACGATCCTGAGCGTAAAGTCGTCATACTCACGTCCAGGACCCGTTTAGGTATTGAGTTTGGTCGCCCATGGGTTTATTCAAATACCTTTACGTACATCATGCTGCTTCCCATGTGTACGTATATAAAATAAAAAATAAAAAAAATAAAAACGGGGGGGTAAATTTGATTGAAGTTTTTTTTTTTTTTTAAGTTTTAACTTAGTTAAGTCCAAGATCAAGGTACTTTCGAATTTTTAAATTATATTATAGAAGAGATTCAGAAACATTCTGTCGTGTTCGCTGACATTTGGACAGAGAGAGTCTTTAAAATCAATTTGGGTTGACAGTAGAGTAAGCGTGTCTTTACATTTAAAACGCATAGCTTAAGCATTATTTTACAAACAAAATACAGCATAACATTTTGTAAAAATTCAGCATTTTAAATTAATAGGACTTAAAGACAAACTGACCAATATTGATACATTTCTTCCTCTGTTGGCTCGTGTGTTCAAATTTTTCTTCTTCATTTTACGTTTACTTACTACTGAATTTTAGGTAGTTTTAGAGACGGTCTGTTCTATTCGGGAGTGGGGAGTGAAGTTAATTTCATCATTTTTTTTTTCTTTTTCTTTTCTATTTTTTTTTGGTGGGGGCTGGGGTGGCATTAGGTGTTTTAGGCTTTTACTTTTTCTTCTAAACTACTGTTAGGGCTTTAAGAATTTTAAAATTATATCATAGAAGAGATTTAGAAACATTCTGTCGTGTTCGCTGACATTTGGACAGAGAGAGTCTTTAAAATCAATTTGGGTTTACAGTCGAGTAAGCGTGTCTTTACATTTAAAACACATAGTTTAAGCATTATTTTACAAACAAAATACAGCATAACATTTTGTAAAAATTCAGCATTTTAAATTAATAGGACTTAAAGACATACTGACCAATATTGATACATTTCTTCCTCTGTTGGCTCGTGTGTTACTGCTAATTAGTTAAATTAAAAAAACAACATTAAATGAACATGCTCTAAGTGTGTTAGTTTCAATATTTTTTCGAAGGTTAGTTGAGAGAAATAATTTTTATTAAATCAAATTAAATTTAAGAAATTTCTTGATTTTAATATTTCTATTTTTGTCCTGACTGTTAGTCTTCACTGAGCGATGACGTAATGTATTTTTTTACATCTCCTGTTTGGACCTGTAAATCTAATCATTAATGTTTATGTATGTGAATAATCATTTTATTTAGACAAACTTGTCAATTTCTTTTCATTTGAAGTTCGTAAAGTTATCTTGCAACCTCTTGCCTTCTAATTAATCATTGTTTATTTGTAAGAAATCTGTTTCGATGAGAACTATTTTTCCATGATAAGCAAACCTCTTCCCTTGGGTTCAAGAGATATGCACACCAAATTTGGTAAGTCTGACAGAAAAACCAACTCTTCCCAATTATTAATACATATTACTATCATTCATCTTGTCTCGTTCCCAAAGTATCCATTAGTCTGAAGCTGACACTTCAATTAGAAACCTTATAAGACACACTTACCACGGCGAAGTCGATCTTTTGACATAGGTCATTGGAGGTTATCCTTGATGACTCGAATTTCGAGAATCTTGTTCTGCGAATTAGGTAATGTGTAAGTTTTCCCCTTCTAATGAGCTGTCAAGCGACCACTGAAGATAAACAGTATGCAATCTGATACTGACAAGCAGACAACACTCGTTAGTTAATGTTGATTTATTTATTACTATTAAAATATATGAAGATCTAGGCTATCGTATTTCTGGGGAACGAATTAGGCCAATTGTGTCTATTAATAATATCTTTATCCTTAGCTATAAGATTAGGCGTAGATGATGTGATCTTTTATGTTGCTTTGAAATAGAGCACTTACTGTAGGAATAAGAATAAAGGAGTATAGCGGTTTTATCAATCGGAATCGCCATGCCTTGATCCAATATGCAAAAATGAGCGTCTACGTAACAAAAAGGTTAAGAAAAGAGTTGAGTTTTTTCGTATCCAAAAGCTTAAAATATCTTTTAGAACATAGATTCATCCAGTCAATGTATATTGAATTTAATTCATAAAACACAACTCTATACCATCTTACTCTTTCGTTCACATGCACATTTGTGTTGTGTTTATCATCATCGGAAAGAAACTCAGTTCGAGTTCGATCTTAAAGCAGGTTATTTACATTTACATAGTGTTCATTCTCTTGTAAATGTTTGAATCGAACTATTTACATCAGCAACGAGTAACTACAAGAAGAGACTCGGCTCTTTAACATTGGCATGGTAACAGGACAAGGAGAAGAAAAACTTTGAATTCAAAACCAGCTGTACCCCTCTTAACAATTGATCTTTTGACTTACGCAACTTAAGATGGAGGGTGTTGGGTAAATACACACACAGACACACACACAGACACACACACATTAAAAATTGATCTTGTGACGTATTCAACTCGAGATGGAAAGTGTGTTGAATTTCACTTTAGTCAGTAATAACAGTGGGGCCAGAGGTTATCTGCCCGAAACCATTTTTGTAGGAGTCAGTTACCTGCCCTTAGACCTTTTTTTGTTTGTTGTTGTTTTTGTTGTTATAAAAATAAATGAAACACCTCGTGTGTTTATAGCAATCCTGATGTGTTGCTTCGTTATTTGACTGGAAGTTATCTATGTCTAAATGACTAACAGCGCTTGCCAGAAAGAAAAAAGGTATGTCTCCTTTAATTTTAAGGGTTTAAGTCAACAAATTCCCAACAAGGGGTTGGGTAAATATATATAAACACACACACACACACACACACTCATATATATATATAGAGCCTTTTATCCATGTGTTTCATTAGCATCCAGGTGGTCCATCTATTTAGTTGTACTGACAGCGCCACAGCTTGGAAGAAATCCAATTTTAATTTATCAGAGAGATTAAATTTCCATATGACTGATTATCTGAAAATAGCAGTCCACATTTTCACTGTGCGTATAGTGACATCACTTTCTGATGAGATATTGCTGCCAAGGTATGCGAACTGATCAGTGGGAACTATACAAGAATGCTACGAGCTCTTTTGAATAAATCCTGAAATGAACATCTGAAAAAAAAGCAATTGTACGGCCATCTGCCTCCTATTTGTGAAAATATTCAAGACGAGCAAGGCATGCTGAATATTACTGGAGAAGTAAAAACGAACTCATAAGCGATCTTCCCTTTTGGATTCATACACGTGGATTCGCCAGTGTTGGCCGACCAGCAAGGATTTACATGCATCTGCTCTGAGCAGACAACGAGTACTGCCTAAAAGATCTACTAGCAGTGATGCACGATCGGGACAGATGGTGATAAAGAGTCAGGGTACTCCGTGTTATCAGTAGGACTTAATAATATAATATAATATCATCATCATCATCATATCGTGCTGGCAGCACGGATATCCCTGACCCTCTCTCGCCACTCCTCCCTATCGTTCATCGCCCTAGGCAGGTCTTCAGGACAACAACCTGTATCCTCACATAGCTGCTGAATGTACGTTCGTGCTGGTCGTCCTGCTTTTGCGCGGCCATGTGTGGGGATCCATAAGAGTACATCTCTTATGAGTTCATCTCTGCTTCTCCAGCAATGTCCTGCATGTCTGGTTCGCCTAACTTGAATAGTTTTCGTGATAGGGGGCAGGTGGCCGTACAGTTGGTGTCTTGTGGGGTGTTGCTGCCAGGACTTGTTCAGGATTGCACGCAGCATTCTTGTGTAATTGCCATCTAGTTTCTTCTCCAGCCGTTTTGTTAGTGTCCATGTAGTGCATCCATATAGCAGTATCGATGTGACCGCTGCCTGGAAGAAACTGCGTTTCATTTTATCGGTTAGGTCTGATTTCCAAATAATCATTAACCTATTGATAGCTGTCCATGCTTTCGTTAACCTCGTTTCGATGTCCTTTTCGGTTGATTCGACGCTGCTTCCTAGGTACGTGAATTTGTCTACTAGTTTAAGAGGGGTTCCTTTTAGAGTAGAGATGTCCCCCGTTTGGTTATAGCACATATATTCCGTTTTGTGTGCATTAACATGGAGGCCTGTGCTTGCTGCTGCTCGTTCCAAACTATGCAGAAGTGTTTCGGCTTGGTCAGGTGTATTTGCCAGTATCGCTATGTCATCGGCGTAGTCGGCGTCGGTAATTGTTGTTGCACGATACCTTCTGCTTCTTTTCTTCGTCAGTTCGAAGCCATTCTCTTTGATTTTGTCAATCGATGTTCTAAGTACGTAGTCTAGACAAATGATAAAGAGGTACGGAGCCAGCGTGTCCCCTTGTAGTACTCCTGCTACAATGTCGAAGTATTCTGTGTCTCCATCTGGTGATCGTACTTTTACTTTAGTGTTTCTATAGAGAATCGTTATTGCCGCTACGGTTTCTTTAGGTATGCCGTACTATAATATAATATAATATAATATAATATAATATAATATAATATATATTAGTTTTTATATATATTTAATAGCATGGATACTTATCTGCGATCACTAGTGTCATGCCGTCTTATATGGAAAAACCTTTCCGCTTGATAAATATCGTATAAAGATAGCATGAAACCAGTGGTCACAGATAAGTATCCATGCTATTAAATATATATAAAAACTAATATATATTTATTTATTCTTATAATATACAATAGCTCTATCACAGATATTGAGCACTCTCCAAATTATACCGCATTTGGTCTGCCGCAAACCCATTAAGTGAAAGTGAAAACCACATACTGTTGTAATATATACTATATATATATATATATATATATAATCTCAAATTCAATTCATATATGTATATATATATATATATATATATATATATATATATATATATATATATCCTTTTTACAAGTTCACAGCATCGAGAGTCTGTAACAAAAACTTTGATATGTAAGAATCTAATCAGTTGCGGATTGTTCTTAAACGGAAAGTAGATATATAAGTAGATATAATAATGCAGAACTTTATGGCTATATACTGTCAGAGTGGAGCGTTGTAGATTTTGGTAATATATAATACCGAATAATATCCATTTAGTTATTTACTTATATATATACATATATAATTAGGAAAAAAACTCAACTGATCTTCATTTGACTATTATAAATTTATTTCAGCTGGTCCCTGATAAAATCAATGAACCTCTTCAGATAGCCATCAGGTAATTGATAGAAAAGGTTATAAAAATACACGTTAAAAAACAAGACAAAAAAACCCTAACCTTCTAGAGGAGAGAAAAAGATCAAAAGGAACAGGGTTAGAAGCTGACGCCAACCAAGTGTGTGATGTATATCCTGGCGTCATTCATCCTTATTTATCTAAAAGTTTTTAAAAAATTAGCAGCTGGTTTCATTTCACCAAGTTGGTCACTTTAATGTAAGTTTTTAATTAAACATTTTTTACGACTATTATTATAAACTTTTTTATAATGTGATGGCTAACTGAAATGGTTGGTTGCTTTTATCAGTGGCCATCTGAAATAAATCTATAAAGTGACGGTCTGTTAAGTTTTCTTCCAATTATATTATATAAAATTTCTTTGGATGATATGTATAAATTTATGTATTAATAATAATATATTGAGCACTCCAGGAGAATTATAAGACTCCTAGAATATATTCCCAATTTGTATTATTCCCAACTCATCTTCTCTGGATATATATATATATATATATATATATATATATATATATATATATATTATCCACGGTTCAATAAATATGCATACAATATATATATATAGTATGCATATTTATTGAACCAAGGGGAAAATATTGGCTTACCATGGGAAAAGAATGGCTCTTATCGAGGGGGAGTTTTCTATGATAAACGCCCAGTGGAAAAAATTCTCCATAGAAGAATATAATTCCTGAAAAAAATTTAAATCATTAGAAAGATTTTGACAAGCGATATCCGTTATTGGAAAATATTGGCCTTGGATCGTAAAACAAAATATTCATTAAAACTAAAACGATTTTAATTTTGGAAGCTTTACGTTATTATTTTAACAGACAAATCATTTAGAAAAATATTTTCAAAATCTGTAAGAGGAATCATCGAGTCGTAGTCGCTCAAGTGCTGGACTGTGGTCTTGAAGTAAGTGAGTTCGAACTCCTGTCGCTCTATAACACTCAGTTTCGGACTAACACCATTGGTTAAGAGATGAGCCCCACTGTCCCCCAAGCCCTGGGTTAACTAGAGCCACTTTTGTTTTTCTACACACATGAATTTGGTGTTATATTACCCACGAAGGTTTATATATCAAGAAACTTGAACCTTCATTAATTTTTAGAATGCTTATTTAACAATAAACAAAAAACCTATTTCTATTTCCGGGCCATTCACCTAATGAGTAGAGTGTTTGCCAATGGTCCGGGAGATCGGAGTTCAATCTCAGGTCAAGTCATACCAAAGACTCAAAAACTGGTACTTGATGCCGCCTTGCTTAACACTCAGCATTATAAAGTAAGGATCAAAGGTAAGGTGGAGTAATCCAGGAAATGGAGAAGCATTCTCCCCTACTCCTCGGTGTAGTAGCTATTGAAAAGGGAGCCTTCGGGTCACCCTCGACTAAGGTCGTCAATTTATTTCTTTTTCGATTTTACTACGATCCATTGTTAAGTAAAATATATATATATATAAAATAAATGAATTTATAAATAAACAAATGAATTATTAATTTATAAGAAATATATTATTGAACGCTTTTCTTACAATAAGTATACTTTATATAATTACATTCACCAGAGTAACGCCTAATAAATCTTCTAGTATATGCATATAGTCGTAGCTCTTGTCAGATATGAAAACGGCTAATGTATTCAAATTGTATTTATTCTTTTCATATGGGAATATGTCTTATCACACCAACACAATTTCAATTAAAATGCATTAGAATGCATTCGAAATATTGCCAAAATAATTGTCTTTCTGTTTCCAAAACTTCATTTAATTTTGAATTGACAAGATGAACACTGACATTGCGATTGTTTATGCCGTTATTTTTTGTTGTTTTTTCTTTTGTTTATTTTTTTTTATTACAAAAACAAACTAAAAAATAACCAGCAAAAATTTAAAAAAAAAAACTGAATTCAATAAATCTCAATCTTTTTAATGTTTAACGGATTTTCCATGAATTTTTATAACTGGAAAAAAACAATATCACTCATCGTTCGTTCATTATTTCAACAGCGAATCTTCTGAATCTTTAATCCGATGTTCTAATTAGGGTTAATCTTTGCTGAATGTCTAATAAGAGAAAATTAATAAAGGTTATAACAAGTGGCAATGATATCAAATATATATATCTCAAAGTAACTGACACAATTCCCCTATTGTTCACGATAACAAATTATAAGCAGATCAAGATTTTTTAATGAAAAAGTTTGTACCAATATCAGGTTTAATTAGGATATTCTAGTTATCTTAGGCTATTAATAATTATGACTATTTCTATTAGCAAAGATGGATGTGTTTTGAGCTGTTATTGTGAGCTCGAGATACTTTTCTTACTTTCCTGGTTATTTTTAGTATGTTTTGGTTTGATACTTTGAAGTCTCATATATGTCTACAAAGTGTTGGGATGTGTTGGTATTTTTTGCTGTTAAATAATTGTATGTAGTTTCCATAGGCCTTCTGATACCCACATATTTTTTGGTTTTCTTTAGATCTAACGATAGTTTAGTATGAAAAGTTTGTAGGCAATTTCCATTTAGAGGGTATTCACTTGTTATTTTGCAGTTACAGGTGTTAATTGTTTATGTTTGCTGTATACTATAAATTTTTTAAAGTGTTTTTTTTTTTTGGAATTATCTGTTGTATGCTTTCAGTGCTGCTGAGTTTAAGTGCATTTCTAATATTTTGCATATTTTCTTTGATGGGAAGAAGTGTTGTTTATTAGTTTTATAAATATTTTTCTAGTTTATTTTGAGATTTTATTGTATAATAAATTGAAAAAATAATGTTCCAACTTCTAATTTGGTTTTGTATGCTGTTTGCGGGAGGTATTTTAGTTTGTCTGAAAATCCAGTGTTCGTTAAAGCTGTTTCTTAGTTTCCTTTAGTTTCATTGAAGATAGTTTTGTTTTGCTGTGTATCTAATACAGCTTGTTATATTTATAAATAAAGAGAGCTCAATGTTGGTGATAGAGTTTACACATTTACGTTAGAATAGCTTAGACAGAGTCAATAGTTCTTGGTAACAGTCAGTTTCTTGTCTATTCAATCATTAGACGGAGACGTTCCCTGGGAATGTTTGATTAATTTTAAATACATGTCTACGGTTATTTTATGCCCAGAGCTTAAAGAATAACATTTATTGTATGTTAATGATTTCATTTTTATGTAGTTATTCCTTAAGGTGTTTTTGCACGCAATTTCATCTAATACGAGTCATTTTTAAACAGATCTATTTGACTCCTAAGTGGAACTAAAACAGGTACTTACACTCTGGGTGAGAGCGAACCAAGGATTAGTAGCGGAGTACTCCACACATTCGAGGTCTCCAGGACACCCCTTTTTCCATATTGCTTTTGTCACCTCCTTAAGACGGATAGAGACATTATATTCTAAACCCTACCGAATGTTCGGCCAGGAATTCGAAACAAAAATTCAGAATCGTGCAGCTTTCAGTAATCTTATAGATCACAGCACGCCACGTTAGCTGAATGTAATAGGAACTTTTGCATGTAATCTAAAAAAATTCTAAAAAAATACTTATTAACAAGTCATCCATATAAAAGGTACATCAAAAAGTAGTCTTATAATAAAAAAAGTGTGTGTGCTGTTCTTTAAAAAGGTGAAAATCTAAAAAACAAAAAGTAAGAAAAGAAACTCACTATATGAAAACTTGAGGAAAGCTGTTAAGTATTTTAACACCACAGTCATTTTTCCTAACAAAATTTGAATTTCGTTCATGTTTCAAAAATAATTTTTTTACGCGGTAAACTTTATCTGAAAAGGTTATATTTTTATTAAAATAAAACAGAAACAACTTCTTTAGGTGATAATCGTGTAACTGGTATAAAGTCGTTTTGATCGGATACATCCACATATACAACAATTTGTAAATGTCAAGATATACAGTAACTTCCATGTATAAGTTCACACCTATATATTTTTGAAAGTTAATTTTCTTCAAAACCAAAGACACCAAGATTTTATTATATTTATCGGTTTGTATACTTACATACCGTGGTATTTAGTTTTCGAATATAAACACACACACACATATATATATATACATATATATATATATATATATATATATATATAACATGTCGTTTTGCTTGCATGGATTTCCATAACTCTCCCTTTCTCCTTGCCATTCGTCCCTATCACCCATCGCTCCCGGCAGGTCTTCCGGACTACATCCTATTGCCGTACAGAGCTGTTGTAGATAAGTTCTTGATATATATATATATATATATATATAACGTACTCCTATGGACCCCCACATATGGCCAAGCAAAAGCAGGACGACCAGCCCAAACTTACATACAGCAGCTATGTGAGGACACAGGATGTAAACCAGAAGACCTGCCGGAGGCGATGAATGATAGGGAGAAGTGGCGAGAGATGGTCAAGGATATCCGTGCTGGCGGCACGACATGATGATATATATATATATATATATATATATAATTTAATGCTTTATTAATATATATTGGAGGAAAATTGAAATAAATCCGATGCCATGTAAATGTAAAAATATACAAATGTTTTGTCATAATTCTTCACCCGAAAATTATTCAAAAAGGAAAAGAGAAACGTTTTTTATTTAAAAATAATTTTCGGGAAAGGCTTTAAAACTCACATATTAACACCGCCCTAAATAGTGTTTAAGAAAAACCAAAACATTCAACCTTGCATGCTATCATAAATCAATAAATATGTCATCTGAATATTCTGTTTTTTCACACATCAATATATGAAACCGCTGGTAGAAATTATTCTATTTCATTGAAATGTTAACGAGACATATGAATATTTCGTTTTTGGTTTCAAACGTTTTCCTGTTTTAATTTTGGATACTGAGCTTCAATGCTTTAAAGTTTGGTCATAAAATATCTATTAATATTCGTTTTCATTGTGTAATGTTCTATGATAAACACTAAAACCTTGCTCCTTGGTTTAGGAGAAAATTAACTTTTCATAAAATATGATAAAAGATTACTTGTTATGTGATTGCCCTCATCACTAGCATCCTGTTAACCCAGGGTAGCGTGGAGGCGTGATGGACAGGTGACAGGTAAAAGTTCACCGTTAATGAAGCAAGCATGAGAAAATCAGGATTTTTAGTGTTAATCAGTTTTACATCTAGAAAACAACAGAGTAGATGTGTTTTGCTTTTTTAATGGTTTTAGAAGACCCTTTACAAGTTTCCAAGAAGGACGATACACCTATTTTTTTCCCCGCTGATTTTAAATTGGAAAATGTGTTATAATTGTTCGTTCATTTAATATTTGCCTTTGTAAAAATGTGATTTGAATATTAGGGACAATTAAATCTGTACTGTTATTTTCGGGGACAAGAAAAAAAAAATTGATTGGGCTTTTGTCATAATATATAAGGGAGGAGGAGGAAAGGATATAGAAGTAATAATAATAGTAATGATAATAGTTGTTATAATTATAATGATAATGGGATCAAGTGACAACTTTTCGAGATTCTTGCAGTACAATTCAACTATGGGCGATATTACATATTTCGAATAAAAATAGTATCTTGCGTATGTCACTAAACTGCATCTGGCAGTGATGCTTCAGTTTTTGACGTCGTGGGAATGTGGAATCTCTCTTCATATTATTATTATTAATATTATTATTAATAATAATAATAATAATAGTAGTAGTTGTATTAATATTAGAGTTATTGTTACTATTATTGTACTATTTGCGAGTCTTTCATGGCCGCTCTAATACTTTTTCCTGGGTCTGAGTAACAGCAAGTCTACCCCAACCTCTAGGATACTTCAAAGTATCCTCGCTGATTTTAGCAGTTCTGTGGTCTGAATGATGTTGCTTCTTCCTGTAATCTTTAGATCAACTCGTTTATTTTCCATGTTCTTGAGGAATGTTCCAATGAATTCAGCTACGTTATTATCATCCCCTTGTTCCTCAGCCTTATCCGTTCTTTTAGATACAAGTATTTGTCGAGTTTTTCGCTATCACTTTTACTCTATGGTCACCTGTAACATCAAAATTCATAAGACATGTTCTTTTTTTTTTGTTAAATAACACTTGGTCCGTTCTTATATTCGGAATTAGGTCTTCCCTCTCAGTTTCAAAGTCAACGAGTATTTTCTCTTTCATTTACTTGGACGGATTCTGGTTTGTCCTTATACCATTTGTTACCGTGGCCAAACAATGGTGTTTTGCATAATTCCAAGTGTATGGCCTTTCCGAACCAGTCCTACCTACTATTGTATTCTTTATATACCAATTCGTTGTATTCGCTTATTGTGGTATTAAATAGTTCATCTCTGTCACGATATAGC
>OY757905.1:37983413-38008413 GCA_963585895.1 Sepioteuthis lessoniana | reverse complement strand
AAGATACAAATAAAGAAATAAAAAAAAGGTGCAAAATAAAAATAATGTAGAATGATTAAAAAAAACCAAGCGAAGCCTGAAGTTGGCAAGTGGCGGTTGTTTAATCTTCACATTATTTATCGTCTGGAACAATTAAACACAATAACATAAAGTGTTAAGTGTGGCTTTTTAATACCTCTTTGGTTTGATTAGCGACTAAATAAAAACAATGAAAAATAGAGAGAATTTTGATGTGTTCAAAATTCATTAAAAACGTGTTTGAAAATCCAAACGAATAAAATTAATCGCTAGTGACGTGCAACCCAGATAATCTATCTCATTAAAAGAAAGGGGATTATCACTTAGTTTGAGTTGGATGAATGCAAGTCTGAGTACAAAGAGAGGTTGTTTCATGCCTTTTGAAAGTGCGAAGGTAGAACAAATATTTGCGTTGTCGGTTAAACAGTACAAAAATGAAACCGGAGAATCAAGTTCAATTCTCATCAATAACAATAACTTTGAGAATCCTTAAACTCTTATTTCCGTTGGCCAACTTCCTTTTCCTGGTTAATGATTGAAAATATATCAGTTATTTAGCAATGTGTATTATTGTTAGGCAATAACAATATAAAAATAAGGTATTTTCCTGGCAGAATTTTGGACATCGAGGTTTCATTTTTTTTCTAGGCAGCGTCACAAATACAGGCCGCTAGATTTTTAAGGGTAAAGAAAAACATGGCTTTACTTCTCCAAAAATGCTTATCAATGCCCTGTAACAGAGTGCAAGTTGTCAAATCAGAGTGATAATTACAGACGAGTTGAATTAGGTTTTTTTTCTGTTAAAAGCAAGTGAAAGCTTGCATTATGAGTTTTAGTATTGCTTAAGTACAACAAAGCAGGCGTATTTTGAAGGTTTTTTTGCATTTTAGAAGACCCTTTTAACAGGTCTCACAATGTTGTATAGCCGTAATACAAATATATAATACAAATATACGCGGAAACATTGTCAACAATAATGACAAACTTCAATGAACGAACGAACACACTTCTTTATAAAAATATATCTCTCACACTTTATTCTCGAAAGGGTTGATGTTGGTTGTGTGTGAGAGGTGAGTTGGAGACAGGGACAGACTGCTACATATTGACCCAAGTTCTTCTGACCATAGCAGTACTTCTTTCTCATCTTGGCTGGGGTTGCTCAATCGTCAATCCCTGAGGGCCCAAAGCCCTCTGTCCGCCGCTGCTCTCTCACTTCGGCATCTTGTCTCCAACTGACTCCAACTGCAACTGACTCAAGCCGTCTGTGTCCTGGTTATATTTTAGTTTGACGTCCACCTGTTTCCGCTGTTCTTCCGCTTACTTACACAGGTGCATCTCTTGATTGACGGCTCGGTCAAGGGTCAGTATGTTACATCAATGCCTTGGACAAGATAGGAAAAATATTTTGCGTCACTACTTATTTGAGGACAAAATCATTTAAAACTATGCAAGCCAAATTTCGCAGGAAGTTTAACTTTAACAATTATCGCCTGAAAAGCCACATTTATCGTTCAGTACACTAATTTCAAGCCACAGGGTCAGTAAAAAACCTCAACAAGAAGGCAGAAAATAACAGATCTGGCAGCAAGTTGACTTCAAGATGTGCTGACAATGTGGATGTGGTGAGAGATTCTGTCGGAAGAAATCCAAAAAGGTCGCTCCGAAGACGTTCCTAAGAACTTGGTCTTTCACGTGCACTGTAGAATAAAGTCAGTCAATTTATGCCCAGGTCATCTGGTTTGACCTTCCTGAAGTGATATGATAGCTTTTCAAGATTTAGATAAAAATTGACTTAATGCAACATGAATTGTCATTTTAATGGGTTGCATCTATTTTGAGACACCCTATATATATATATATATATATATGTGTGTGTGTGTGTGTGTGAAATCTTGCTAACTCTTTGTATAAAAAAAAATTCGGGCTCAGCGAGTAATTTTTTTGGTATGTGTATTACAGCTGTGAAATCTAATAGTTTGTCTTCCTTTCGAAACCAAATGCGTGTTGTACGAATGTTTGTACGATTAAAATGTTTTGTTTATTCAGTTACAAACGAGACCATCGTTGGCCTGTGATTGGAAAAGTGCGAAAAGCAATCGATCGATCCATAGGAAGTGATTACAACAGTTATTATGTTATCGCGAACGCTCATTATCGAAAGGCTTTGAAAATTGAAAGAAAATCAATTGAAGCCTCAAGAAAGTGGTAAATACATTTAACACATACACACGCTCTATACAGACTTTTGCGTACATTTAAGATCCATTTACACACTCGCATATGACACATATCCAATTATACGCAGACGTGTAGAACACACATTGCCCTCAAACAGACCCATTTCAGAGCATGCGTTGGCATATCTTCACACAAATTTATGCCCACTAACACATATATACAGGCATGTGCACATCAAGTGACCCTCGATGGAGCCTCTGTGACATAGTGGCAAACGGGTTGGATTGTAGCCTCGAGATAGCGAGTTCGAAATCCAGTCGTTCTATATTCGGATTCAGTTCCGTCGGCTGGAGCAGTAGAATACACGGACAGCATCTCTACAAAGGGGAAAACCCCTAACAACGAGTGTCCTAGATATGACACTAAACAGTCTGATAATGAGGTTCCAGTAATGCTTGAGCTTTTGAGGAATGTGCAGCTCCCCTTCATTGCCATTGCTCCCAAGTTCACTTTGACCCTGAGTGGTAGCACCTGATAGGGTCCTGTCAATGAGCCAAATACATCTGTTTGACATATAAACTATATGCAACTAAATGACTAATGCTGAATTGAATTATTAGAAATAGAACGGTTTCTTCATTTAACTGTGTGTAAACAAGTGACTGTTGCTTAATTGTATAGTTACTGATTCATAAAAACGCTTGGAACCATTCAACTATGTACAAACGAATGAGTAGTGTTGAGTAGAATTATTAGTGTTAAATAGCAATACAAGTAACCACTTCTCTGTCAGCGAAAAATAATTAATATTGAATAGAATTATTAGTGTTAGATAGTAATAACTGAAAGAATTTAACTGTGTAGAAACAATAGCAATACAAGTGTCCACACAAATTAGTTTCGATTCATTTAAAAATGAAATTACCGACAAACTAGTGGGAAATAAAGGATTGATGCTAAATTTTGTCTGTTATATAGCTATACTTGAAACCATTTAACTGCGTGTAAAAAATGTTATCGACAAAATAAATTAACAAATATTTAATATATATGCATAAAAGGAGTTGGCAGTAAATAACCTATAATAATTGATATGCCATAAAACTCATCCAAACCAAAAACTCTTTCAGATTAATGGCCTTGGAAAAGGTGTAAATTGCCTTATCCATCCAGCAATGTATTGAATAGTACCACTATCTTCCTTCTACAAGGATGGATTTGGCATTTAATGACCCATCAACGATGATATGCCATTAAAAAAAGAAACCAAATTAAGCAAACTGACCTTCAATTGGATATACTGAAAACAACATATATTGATATACACATATTTTCTCACACATACGTACACACAAATATATTGAAACTGACTGTTAATTAAACACTTGCCAATTCGACTGCAGTTGTAGAATACACCGACTGCACCTCTGCAAAGGGGTAAGACTCCTCCAATGAGTGTCCTGGATATGACACTAAACAATCTGATGGTGAAGCTCCAGTAATGCTGGAGATTTAGGGAATGCGGAGTACCCCTTCATTGGCGACGCTTCCAGGTCCAGTTTGGACGGGAGTGGTAGCACCCGATAGGGTCCTATCTTGGAGGAAAAAGAAGTCAATGTTCACTTATGCTAAACTGAATTGATTGAGATGGGAATGTTTTTACATTTAAACAGCGTACTTATGCGAAACTGAATTGTTTGAAATAGAACGGTTTTGACATTTAAGTATATGTAAACCAAATATGTGTAAACGAAAGATAACAAAACGGCCGGAGAAGAAGCTAGACGGCAATTACACAAGAATGCAGCCAGCAATCTTGACCAAGTCCTGGCGGCAACACCCCACAAGACACAGACAGTACGGCCACCTGCTTCCTATCACGAAAACTATTCAAGTTAGACGAACCAGACATGCAGGACACTGCTGGAGAAGCAGAGACGAACTCATAAGTGATGTACTCCTATGGACCCCCACATATGGCCGAGCAAAAGCACGAACATACATTCAGCAACTATGTGAGGATACGGGATGTAGTCCAGAAGACCTGCCAGAGGCGATGAACGACAGGGAAAAGTGGCGAGAGAGGGTCAGGGATATCCGAGCTATCAACACGACATGATGATGATGATATATATATATATGAGAAACTGAATCGTTTGAAATAGAAGTGTTTATATGTATAAAAATGGATTTGGCATAAATAACTTACAATGGTTGATGTGCCATAAAACCAAATCTAACCAAACTAAACTAATTACTTACGTTTTAATGGGAATTCACATAGAAACACACACATTCACAAAAACATACATACTAATCCATCTTCTCATCTACATCTCATCTTACATTTACAAATATACATTTTTGCTCATTCATGTGCAGGCTTACAGGAAGCTATCACAAATAGATTCTCAAGCTCACTTTTTTTTTTATCGACAAATAAAATATTCATACGCTTAAACACAGACACACGTGCACACATGCAGAATACTTAGAGAGACATTTGGTCGCATATATTTACAGCCATTTAGAATAATAGACATGCACATATTTACATATACACAAGGTTAACAGATTCTACTAATGTATACTCAGGCAATTGTCTACGTGTTGCGTATTACCTACCTTTTCAGCATAATGAGCTGTTCAATCTGCCATATATGGCAGTAGCGGAGATCAGTCTGGGAATGAGCCTACGAGTCAGACCAGAAGAGTCGTTCCTATTGTTGAAGTATATCATTACTCTATCACTAATCCTATGTTCTTATTACCAACAGTCTCTCTCTATTTTCCTCACATATCGTGGTTTGTCTTATTATTACTACTACTTGTGTTCACTAACCAGAACACAACAATATGGATATAAAAAAGTAAAATTGGCGACTTTAGTTGGGGGTTACCCGTAGGCTCCCTTTTCAATAGCAACTACACCGAGGTGTAGGAGAGGGCGCGACTCTATTCGTTGGATTGATCTACTTTACCCTTGATCCTTACCTTATAGTGCAAGGCGGCATCAAGTACAATTTCTTGAACTGATTGAACCCCAGTCTCCCGGATGATTGGCGCACACTCTACTCATTAGGCCAATGGATATACACATGCATATTTACAAAGAGATTTCTTCTTATTTTTCATGCTTATACGTAACCTTGTTTGTGATGCTTAGAATATGTTGCCTGTTTTTATGCAAAGTAGGAATATCCTCTATAACCCCCCAAAAAAGAAAAAAAATTGGGGCATCCTTCTTATGATACAAAACTGAATCCAGAGATGCGGCTACACTTCCATATATACGGAGAGTGTGGATTCACGCGTTTGATACCATTACTGTAAAGTTTACTCTGACCTGGAGTGGTAATAATTATGAGATTACCATCCCTCTCTCCACACACACACATACACACACACATGTGCACTTATATATATATATATATATATAATTTTCATCAAAATTCATAAAAAAAAATTATACAGGTTCAAAAAAGATCTGCCACGTAAAAATCAGAGTCGTGAGATTTAACCCAATTTATTTTATTTTATAGTACTATATATATATATATATATATATATATACGAGGGTGGGCTGAAAATCTCATTTAATTACGTCGTGTCCACCGTTGAAGATTTTTTGACCGATGGAGAAGTGTGTGGATCATAAAAGAAGACTATGATGATAAATGAACATCATTTGATAACATCTCATGGGCATTGCTTGTTCAACCCATAAACTTTTCAGGCGATTCTCGTCAAAGAGTTTGTCCGTGCATGTGTGTGCTAATTTTTTTTTCTGAAAAACACAGACTTATAAAACTATTCAGTAAAAGTTTTTGTTGGAATTTTTTTCTGTGCACCAAATATATAAAGAGACAAGCTTTTTTTAAAATTTTAATTTGTTCTACATATGTAATCCGCGGAGAGAATGCATTATTTACTAGATGTTAACATTCTTGTATTTGGCAATTCATCATATCAGAAATCTTTAATTCAGGCAATTCATTGGCAAATTGAACAAAAGTTAAAACAACTCCCCGCTCCAATTTTCCACAACTTGTTTTTTTTTTTCCATACATCAATCCAACAGAGACTAAACTCTTGAAGCAATGCAAATTGGCTTCTCCTCACCTTCTTGAAAGTAAGTTAACCAAAGCGAAAACCTGGTAGTGAATTGACAGATGAATGTGTCTGTAGAGTTTGCTATGGTTCCCTACAAGCAATACATTTATCTTTTCCCTTCACTGATCTCTTCGCAAATTGAAGATGGCTGCCCAAGGCAGTAAAGTTAAACCACGATTGAATCTACGGACAGGTTTCAAAATCAATTTTGCTCTAAAGTATAATCTTTTTTTTATATATATATTTTTTACTTTTTACTTCTGAGGTGTTAATTATCAATTCAGACAGGAGGAGAAATCTTGAAAGTTATGCACCATTTTAATTTTGTTAAATATTTGATTTACTTCTGGCTTTCCCATTTCTCCGAATGACGTATTTCTTATTAATAAAACTATCACATTAACATAAATTTGTATAATTCAGTGATTAAATGTAGTTGAGAAGTGGTTGTCTTATTTGTTTTATTTTCAAATACTTTTTAAATCTAGGGGTACGCGTATGATTGGAATACTTGTAAAGGTGAGTTTTAAAAACGTTGGAAAAATGTATTCCGAAAATATTTCTCAAGTCTTTTCTATGTTCATAAAAATTTTCAACAGATATCTATTTTTTTTCAAATCATTTTTGTTCCATAGGAATACTTGATATCATATTAAATGAAATTATTTTTATTCGATAGGAATACTCGATATCATGTAAATCGAAATCATTTATATTCGATAGGAATACTTGATACCATATAAATCGAAATTATTTGTATTTGATAGGAATACTTGATATCATATAAATCGAAATTATTTGTATTCGATAGGAATACTTGATATCATATAAATCGAAATTATTTGTATTAAGAATACTCACTTAAAGTCATTGTTGACTAAGAATTATTACTTACTTGAAATCATATAACTGGGTACAAATAATGACTGTCATTACGTGGTGTAGTCGTTATCGCCGTAGGAAATGAACACGGCGATACGAGTTCAAATCCTGGACGAGACTGATTGCATTTCACATAGCACTAATACCCTTGGGAAAGGTATGAATCCAATAATTCTCCCTCCAGCTATGGGTAAATAGTAGGACAGACTAGGTTCTTCAGCCATGGTTAGGCAACTAGTCTAGGAGAAGGAAAACTCTGAATTCAAACCTGTTAAACTATAAAGAAGTCCACGGGGTAATTTATCTTAAAATTCCAAATAAAAGAAAAAACGTCATCGAAAATTCAAACCCACATTAAACAGAACTTAACTATACACAGACAGACAGACAGACAGAGGCAGAAACACCCAGGAAGGAAAATTAGTTTCCAGTTGAATTTTATGGCACATCCACAATCATAGATTTTTTGAGGGGAAAAGAATGAGAAAGGAAAAAAAAAGAAACAAACAAAAAAAACAACCCCCCCCAAAAAAGCAAATGCACGCACATGCACGCACACATACACACAATAACTTGGGGAGGAAGAAATTTTGTCAACTAAACTTCATGCCATATCAAAAATAATAGATTATTAAGGGGAAAGAAGTGTAATAAAAGAAAAACGAAAAACGTACATGGACACGAGCGCGCCCCTCTCTCACAAAGCATACACTTTTATAAAAAGACAAAGAAGAGAAAAAAGAGAAAGAGAGAAAGAAGACCTGGAGAGACGAAAATTTGTCTCCCATAATTAACTTGAATTGAATGTTTGCAGACACAAATTCCGGAATTAAAAAAAGAACCAAAGCCTTATAAAAACAGTTGCCACTAATTTTTTTTTTCATCATACAACGTGTGAAAGCACGTGCGATACCCTAGCCTCATCAGCCGCCAACCAGGGTGATAACACAGTTTCGGTAGCTCAAGGCGGTACTGCCACTCCTGGTGCTACCGAGCAGCTTTGCAGACACAAATTCCGGAATTAAAAAAAGAACCAAAGCCTTATAAAAACAGTTGCCACTATATAAAAGAGAACATGTGAATGTACCATTTTACTGCCTGAAAAAATAGCTTAAAAATATATTCCCTTGGGGACCCATTCATTTTAAAGTATATATATAAACAGGATTTGGCATTTAATAAATTTTAGGAACGATATAACATAAAGCATCGAGCAATTAAACCAACAATTGGATTATTTCAAACATTCTTATCTATTATTAATAATTTGCTTGCAGTTATGTGTTTAAGTATTTCCATTGATTATAAGGTTTCTTGCAGCAAATAATAATAAGTAAGTAAAGTAAAGTTGACGAGCGTAGTCGAGGGCGACTCAAAGGCTCCCTTTTCAATAGCTACTACACCAAGGTGTAGGGGGGCGCTTTCCTTGGATTGCTCCACTTTACCCTTGATTCATACCTTATAATGTTAAGTGTTAAGCAAGAAAGTATCAAGTACCATTTTTAAGTCTTTGGTATGACTCGACCTAGGATTGAACAGTGGTCTCCCGGGCCTTTGACGAATACTCTACCCACGAGGGCAACTTTTAAATAATAATGCTTGGTAAATAATTATTCCTCCTAGTAACTAATCTTTATACAAATAATTTTGACAAAGTTAAAAGCTATCCAGTATTACTAACTAATCCGACAAATTTTCAAAGAGAACGATTTCCTCGATTGCTAGGACTCTAATAAGTAATAACACTCCTGCTCAAAGAGACTTGGGAGCAATATTATTAAAGGGATGGCTCCATACTTCCGAGAGCTCCAGAATTGGAGCCTCACCATCGGATACTTACTTAGGTGACCAGGGGTGTCTTCGTGGTGTAATGGTTAAAGCGATGGACTGCGGAATCGTAGTACGCGAGTTCGTACTCCAGTCGCACTATTACGTTCACTTTAAGGCAAATACCCTTGGAAAAGGTATGAACCCCCTTATCCTCCCAGCTATGGGTTAAATAGTACCACTACTGTTCTTCTAGGAGAATAGCTTTGGCATTAAATAACCTAAAAAGGTTGATATGCCATTAAACAAAGAAACCAAACCAAGAAACCAAACTTAGGTGACAGGAAAATTATTTTGTTGTAAACTTTATACTACTGAGTCAGTTAAAACATACAAATCTATGTCATGTGTATTACGTAATTAATGGTCTAATATCAATGTAACGTTTTATTCAAGAAGAAACAAAAGCAGTATCGATATCATGAGAAATGATAAAAAGTCTCTCGCATTCGAAATGATTTAATTAATCTATAAACGTAAAATGACTTGACTGTTTCCTTATAAGAAAAACGTTCATTACTTTCAGATAGATATTTGATAATTGTCGATTGGGTAAATTCGGGTAGGAAGTATATTGTATATAATAATATAGAATAATCATTAGGTAAGTGAATCAACATTTTGCTATAAGAACCGAAGATAATGCTTCTTCATTTCATAGTATGGCTGTCCAAATGGACGCTAAATTATGAATATTTTTCACTACCAGATACTCATCGAAAACAGTCAGCCAATCATGTAAACTTAATATTCGAGTATATTACTTAATATTCATAGTGACAACATATGAATATTTAAGAAACAATGGTATATTTATTGCAGAGCGGATCACCCTGTACATTCTAAATATACATATTCCTGTTTACGAAAACTCTTTTACAATGAAGCTAATAATCGTAGTTGATTTATTTTAATTCTTTATTATTAAATTACAATTCGTTTCAGAAAAAGTGATATTTCATTTTGAAATAGATGTGATTATTTGAGATGTAAATATGTGAAAAACTTCAGAGTCTAAACTAAATAGGATTGACGTTGAGCAAAATGAAATTTATTTCTCAAATTTTCAATAAGAAATTCAGTGGTATGTGATTTAATGAAAAACTTCACAATTTTTTACAAATTGACACAGCATACATCAAGTCGCTCATCTAATTCCTGCTAAATACGCGGTTAGATGTCTTGGATAACGGTCTTCAGAGTGGCAGAAATTCTAAGCTTAAGTTCAAGTTGGAAGAGGGGAAATATAGACCAGTCCATTCAAATTTTCCTAGCGAAAAAAAACAATTGCAATGTCAGATCAGGTAAACGTGGTGGCCATTTTGAAATGAAATTACATCAATTTTTATGAAATACCTTGTACTCTTATTATTTGCGCGATTGTTTTTTTTATCTTGGAAGTTATACTTACAACATTTCGGTCACTATATCCTCCGACCTTCTCCTGGTGTCTTTTGCCGTAGTCGGCAACTTTTAGGGAACTTTCAACTGAACACTTTGTTAAATTCCCGTGGGTAGTGTGCTTTCATGACTTAAAATATTTATTCTCAGTTAATTCAGGCAAATTCTCTTATTATTTAATAACACAATTTCAAGTTCAAGCAATGGCAGAAATAATAAAATTTGGAAATATCTTTTAAGATTAAAAAAAAATCGGTTAAATCTTTTTTTTCAAGCTATTGTTTAAAAGATTTTGGCGTGAATATTTTCTTTGCAACCAATTGAGAAAGACTACTGGTACAATGACGTCACAATTTACTCAATGGAATCAGGGAATCCTTCACAAAAGAAAAGATGAATGTGTTAGGGAGTTTGCTCCGTGCACTAATAACACTACATTGATATATGCATTTTTTTTAGCAAAGCTGAATGTACGAGACCACCAACAGCTGCACCAGTGGCAGTATCATGTCAGGGACCAGTCATTAGTCGGAGTTTGCCTTCGTATATATTTGCAATAGCTTGGTGCAGCTGCTAGTTGTGTCTTACATTCATCTCAAACGCATTCATATTTTCTTTCAGAATTCCTCGTTTCCATTGAGTAAATTGTGACGTCATTAGAATAATACCCTTCCTCGATTGATTGCAAAAGAAAACATCCATGTTAAAAAATTTTTAAAGAATATGTTTAAAAAAAGAGATCTAACCGATTTTTCGAAAATTTAAAAAAAAATTCTAGATTATGCAGGGTCCATTAGCCTTGTTTAGGCAACCAGTCTTTTAAAATGTCCTGTCGTCGGGGGCTTAAATTACGCAGACTTATAATATGAAGGCAGAATAAGTTACCTCCTGTTGTGTTGAAAAAATGAAAATAGATGATGAAGGCGAGAATATTGATAAGTTTCAACAATGCTTTACTGGCAGCCTGAATGAAGGAACCCTTGTACTGTAAGTCGCTGGAAGAAGAAACAGTTGTGAAATAGTTCGGCAGGAATAAAGTAGCTGATGTCAGAGCAGAAATCGAGTTGCTGTACTCAAGGCAAAAGACGAGTTGCTGATGTCAGAGAAGGAATTGAAATAGTTGACGTCAGAGGCAGAATTAAACATCCAATTTAATGCTTCTGGGAACCGTTGGTGTAGGAGGGTTAAACGAATGATGAAGGATTGAATTCTTAGGAACCAACGGTCTATAAATTTGATGTGCTCTCCTCATGGTATTGTGGTCTGCTGTTAGAGTTAGAGAGAGATCAAGAGGATCAGTCCGTCCTGCTCAAAAGGTATGCTGAGGAGAGGAAGATTCACGCTTTCACCACCTTTTTTATTGCCCGGGAAAGTCATCCAGGTAGAATGGGATAAGTCATCCCTATTGGGTGAAAATATGAGACGAGACCACAACGGTCAAATCAACGCGCCAAACAAAAATTCGAAATTCTTTCTGCTACAGACTCTATCCTTTACAGAGAGTTAAGACATCTTTCTCTCAAAAGGAGATGTCATGAGTATTACACTAAGATTTATCTGGTTGCTAAGGACACATTTGAGAAGATCCTGGAAGTGTGGATTTTCTCTTCATCGCAATTACTACCAGGTACACTCTTGTCCAGAGGAGTTGCATGGGTCAAATATATCTGTTCGAAAATTATTTGTATTAGGAATAGCTGTAATTGTATAATCCTGTGCAAAAATTTAAGAGACCACAAAAAAAATTTAAATATAAATATAAAAAGTACGTAATTCTCTAACCTCTAAACATAAAAAAACAGACGGGTTGACAAACTGTTTAAATCAATCAAACATTCTGCTTTAAAAAGGAACTTGTGTTGCAGGGTGCTCGTGACGTAGAGGTCGACTAAATACAAATTTGCTACGTAAGCAAATGGTATATAAGAAGATTGTGTTAACAGTTCAACTGCGCATACATCTTTCTGTAGAACAGACTGGTTAGTTGGTTGTTACTGGTTGTTTGGGTTTTATAGTATATCATCATTTATAGGTTATTTAACGCCAAATCTATTTTTATACAAATAATTAGTTTAGTATGAGTACAAAGTTTAATTGTCGAAAACATTTCTATTTCAAGCTATTCAGTTTATTCAAACTGACCTAATTCAGTTTAATATAAGTATAGATTTTGTTTACACACAGATGGCAAAACAGTTTTATATTAAACATTTCAGTTTAACATAAGTACAGTTTTAATGTCCAAAACAGTTCCATTTCAAACAATTTAATTTAGCGTGATTACGCAGTTTAAATGCAAGTACACAGTTTAATTGTCAACAACATTTCTATTTCAAGCTATTCAGTTTAATCAAACATTTCTAATTCAAACAATTCAGTTTAGCATAAGTATGCAGTTTAGTTCTATTTAACCCACAGATTGGGTCCTATCGGGTGCTACCATTCTGGGCCAGAGTGGACATGGGACCAATAGCAATGAAGGGGTGCTCTGCGTTCCCCAAAGATCCAGCATCACTGAACCCTCACCATCAGATTGTTTACTGTCATATTCAGGACAGACATTGGAGGGGGGTCTTACTTCTCTGGAGAGGTGCAGTCGGTGTATTCTACAGTCCCAGCCGACAGGGCAAAGATAGGTTTAGTTTCTTTGCATAAGTAGCTAAAGATAAGGAAGCATTACACTGAATAGTCAGTTATGTGTTCCACTTTTGTTGAATCAAAAGGAAAAGAGAAAGGTTTATCTTCATATGAAGGCGTCACTATTACAAACATTAGTTTGGTTAACAGAGCCATGTCGTTTCTATTCCGAATCTTTCATTAAACCTGTTCAAATATTGATCACTTCTGTAGTTTTAATACCGTTACATTTTCAGATCTTTTTGTTATCACACGACGTGCAGGGGACAAAGGTATTGAATTACTCACCTGGGATTTGAATAGTCAATCCCGGATATTATGTCGAGTTAACACATTAAAAATATCAAACCAGTAACTCTGTTTACCCCGACAGAAATGAATAAGGACGTTATTTTGAAGTTATGAAAAATATCCTCAGGTTTTGTCCTACATGTCTGTCATCTCAAGTTCATCCTCCACACTAATATGAGTTGTCAAATCTGCATCTCCTCTCTTAATGAAACAGAATAAAAATCCCTCATGTTCTGTTATGTGACTTAATTTTCTATAATCACAGTCATCTCTCCACCACAGTACAATTTCACATTCATGTATCACAAAAACACTTTCAAACAAGCCGATGTAGATTTCTCTAACGTTCTTATTAAGAATGTTTTTAATGTCTAGAAAGAACTAATTTTACTTTTGAGATTTTGATTTTGACGTGAGCGCGATGGAAATACAGGGTGTTTCAAAATAGATGCAACCCATTAATATATTGATTTATTACTGAGACAAGCGCAATAGCGGACATTTGGAACTCGTCCAGTTAAAATACTTCCTTTGAGCTAGAGACATCAAATCAATGTTTTTTTATTGTTATTAGATCAACTTCCTGGACATGCACTCTTTTTTTTAGTTTTATGTCTCAGTAATAAATCATAATCATATTAATGAGTTTCATCTATTTTGAAACAGTTTTGAATGATTTTGTCTCCAAATAAGTAATGATGCAAAATATTTTTCCACTCTTATCCAAGGCATTGTGATCGAGAATTAATAGTTGTTATGGTACACTATTTTCAAATCTGAAACAGAAAAGAACACAACATTATTATCACTAGAGTTATTAGCAGTTATTAGCAGTCCTGTGTATATTGACACACCCTATATTATTGTACATTCTACCCTTTTCTGTGGGGAAACATAATGAGAGAGGGACATTTGATATTTTCATAAAATCTATATACTATTTAGTTAATTCTCTAAATAATAGTCACTTTATCATCCAACACAAATATTCTAGCGAGTTTTTTTCTTTGTGAAAAACCTCTGAAACTTATCTTTTAATGTAATGTAAAGCTGCACCATAGTATTCATTTAAATATTCTTCCATATTCCCATGACTTACTGTTCTGATAAGGTTCTGTTTAGGAAAACAAAGAAAAGTCTAATGGCACTGCTTAGTGCCTACGCAGAGTGCTTCATCTGTATAATCCTGTGTTGCCAAAAATATTTAATTAACTGAGTATCAAGACTAGTTTCAAAGCGTTTTATATTGGCATTCGCTTTCTCTCGACGTTTGGACATCGAGATAGTAGTCAAGACGTTTAAAGATCATTACCTTATTGTATAAGATTCAAAGCTCTGCACCCGTATTAATTGAAATTTTAAGATTTGGAATTTTAAAAAAATGGTTGAAACTTTAGTCTCGAAAGAATTTTGAGCAGACATATTCGGCTGTTGCAATTTGGAAACATTTGAGAACAGGCAAAATTTTGTGAAGAAAGAACTTAAATTTTTTTATGCTGAATACTTGGATCAATGTTTTCAGAAATTGAACCAACATATTCATCGGTGGGTGACTTTTCGAGGGAATTATTTCAAAAGAGGTACAACAGATTTGTAATTACTTTCATGATTGAGAATTGATCGTTTATATTTAACCAAGGACACCGTCAATCAGATTAGTCTATATTCTTGATCAGATTATAAGCCCCCCCCCACTAATTATATATTCCACCAATCCCTACACGATGGGAAGGATATGACAAAAGGTCAGTTTTAAGCGTAGTACCGCTGGTTTGAATTCAGAGTTTTATATCTCCTAGATAGGTTGCATAAGAAAGTCTAACTTAATGTTAAATCATAGCTGGGTGGTAGGGAAGAGAGATTCATGATTTTCAAAGGGAATTAGCGTGTATTGAAATGCTAACATACTCGTTCAGGAGGTTGGACTCGGATCACCGATTCCATTTCTTACGATTATAACTATTCCACCACTAGTGTCTCCAAAAAAAAGTGTATCAATATAATCTTCATTATATATATATATATATATATATATATATATATATGTGTGTGTGTGTGTGTGTATGTGAGTGTGTGTATCAAATTTGCATATTCCAACAATTTATGTTGCCCTGTCGGTTGGGACTGTAGAATACACCGACTGCTTCTCTGCAGAGGGGTAAGCTCCGTCAACAAGTGTCCCGGTATGACACTAAACAATCTGATGGTGAGGTTCCAGTAATGCTGGAGCTTTGGGGAATGCGGAGTACCCCTTCACTGCCATCGCTCCAAGGTCAACTCTGGCCTCGAGTAGTAGCCCCTAATAAGTGTCCTATCTATGGGTTAAGTACAACTAAACTGCATACTTTGGCTAAACTGAAATGTTCGAATTAGAACAGTTTGACTAAACTGAATAGCTTTAATTAGAAATGTTTTTGACAATTTAACTGTGCTCTTACATTTAAACTGTGTACTTATGCTAAACTGAATGGTTTGATATGGAACTGTTTTTGACATTGAAACTGGAGTTATGCAAAACGGAATTGTTTAATATAGAAATGTTTTGACATTTAACTGTGTGTAAACAAAATCTATACTTATGCTAAAACTGAATTAGCTGAATGTGAAATGTTTTTTTTAATAATTAAACTGTGTACTCATGCTAAACTGAATTGTTTGAAATAGAACTGATTATTTGTTTAAAATGGATTTGGCATTAAATAACCTACAATGGTTGATATGCCATAAAAACCAAACCAATCAACGAACCAACCAACAATTTATGTATACATATGCATATATATGAATTAGGGGGATTGTTACTTAACAAAAACAACACAGAATTGTGGAATTTTTATGAGCGCAATATACTTAAAATGTTCCTACAGAATAAACTAATTTCCATAACAATTTGTGATTGAATAAGTCTTCTTTCTTGATGAAATGAGAACTAGAGTCCTCGGTTTCTTTCCAAATGGAAGCATCAGAATCATCCTGGATTGCTGTTATAAAGGGAGCACAAAAGATTAAAAGGTCATTATTTCCTTTAATTATGGCCACAGCCGGTAAATTTAGTGGCAATGTGTTGTATAGCAGAGAAAAACGACAGCACTGATGTATAAAAAAAAATCTTTTTTCTTTTCCTTTTATTACCCAAAATATAGATGGTTAGAGTAAATGAAGGTAAAGGACATTTGAGCTGCACACATAGGTGCCTAGGTACGAATATTCAGTGAATACCTTTTTTCTTCTTTCTCGTTGGCTTGAAATCCTACTGCTTATATAACAGCCCGGACGCCAATGAAAATTCTCGTGGTCAAAACTCAAGCCTACCCTCAATTCAATTCAAGTCATCACGCTTCCTTCTAACATGCTACCTACGCAATTTATGCGGCATTTCTACCTAGAACACCTAGAACACCTGTTTACTTTAGGAACCAGGAGCGTTTCCTATTATTTTCTTTTAACCAGGGTCCGACTTCCGCTGCTGCATCGACAGTTGTCATAGATGTTTTCAAGTCAATATTCAACACACTTTCATTCAAAGTAGGAAGTAGGAATCGTAAAAAAATGAAAATGAATGGGCTATTTTTTCGAAATCTTTTTAAGAAAAAATATGGTTCTAGCTTCCTGAAAATATTGGTTGGTTGGTTGGTTTGTCGGTGTTTTACGGCATATCAACACTTGTGAGTTATTTAATTCCATACCCTGCTTTATATATATATATATATATATATATATATATATATATATATATATATAGAGGCATGTTTCAATAAGTAATAAAGACAATTTTTGTTTGTATAATTTATTTAAGAACCTTTCAAGTTTTTTGATAAGTTTCTTAGTTTCAGGTGGGAATTGGTTGATGAATTTCCCAAAATTGTTTCAAGCGCTTTCAGACCCTTTATTGTCCATTATTAGAGGTTGCTTGCTTGTGTAAGGAGTGTTTGTATTTTTTAAAAAGAGTTTTGAAAGTTTTTGAAACGCAGAGTTAGATAAAACAGGGTAACTGATGTATTTAAAAAGTGAATGTTATTCAAAAAGAGAACGCTATCAACGGAAATAGAATATTATAGGAATACGGGAAAAAAACAAAACAAAAATAAAAGCATTTGAAAATATTGTTGGTATTTTCAAAATTAATTCTATTAATTCTAGATTTTCTGTTTATATATATATATATATATATATATATATATATATATATGTGTGTGTGTGTGTGTGTGTGTGTGTGTGTGTGCATATATATTATTTGTAAGTGAATTCTTTATAGCAAACTTTATTTTTAAGGTACACAATTAAAGGGTTTAATTTTTGCCATTCAACATTAATAAATATATTATTAGAGAATTACTATCTAACATAAATGATTTGCTCACAGCTGTATGGTTTCAAATAATGATAATGATAATCCTCAGTAAATGATTGAACAATTCTATTTGACACATAGATGGAACCCTAACAGGTACTAACAACCAAGGCCAGAGTAGAGCTGTGTGTAATGGCAATGAAAGGGTTCTCCAGGACTGAAGCCTCACCGCCAGATGCAGTTTAGTATCACACCCAGAACACTGACTGTAGGGATTTTACCCCTCTAAAGTAGTTCAGTCAGCGTACTCTATCGCCCCAGAAAACAGTTCTGCCTTCTGAAAAAGAATATTCAGTCACGCAATGATAAATTTATGGAAAGTTTAGATTTAGGTTAAACCCAAACAAAAATATACGCTCAATCATTGTCAAACAAGAATAATAGAGGCAGCCTTTATACTTAAAAATTATTTGACTTTTCCATTAAATCTATATGTGTGTCGATAAAAAAGTAAATAAAACGGGAGTTCTTTCAAGTTACAGCTGTACTACTGTATAGTAGCACCAATCGTACTCTTATGAAATGATTGGAGAAAAAGCTAAAGGTAACTCCACAAGAATGCTGCATGTTCTTTTGAACAAATCCAGGAAGCAGGACGCTGCCAAACAGTAGCTGTACAGCCACTTACACCCCATCTTGCTAAGGATCCAAGTAAAACGAGCAAGTTATTGTGGTACTACTGCTGAAATAAGAACGAACTCATAAGCGACGACCTTCAAATGACTTCTACTTGGTGTTCACCCACCAGGAAAAAGTTGAATTTATCAACTCTTTGTGGCCCCTAGATACTATCTAGAGAACTTACCAAGAGTGATGTCTAATAGGGATGTATGGTAAGATTAAGTCAAAGGTATCTATTATTTTGGAATATCTTGATGGTTTGATATTTTTGCGTCTATGTTAGTAATTTACTAAACTTTTTTTTACTTAGATGTGGCACAAGACCGTATGAATGGGGCATTCAATGAGACTCGAACTCACTTGTGAAGGTTTGCTAATTCTTGCTTGCTAACCGTGTTTGTGGTAAGACATGTCTTATTTCTAAAATATGTTTTTGTTGAATTTCTACATATCTGTTCCCTCTTCAATAGTTTCAATTTATTTTCTCAATCAAACCATGAAAACAGATTAATTCTTGAACTGCTTATGGCAAATTTATAACGCCTTGCTGACATTCATCATACTGCTACAAGAGAATGGGGTTGAATTATTCTTTATGATGTAGGAAGTAAAGCCAAGTCATCTGAAAGGAAATTATCATTTTAAAAAACTGCTAGAAAGAGAAAATATTTTATTGAAAAACGGAACTGATTTTTTATTGACTGATTGGATTTTTTGGATAAAATAAGATTTGGAAAAATAAGTTTTATTTCAAGGAATTAATTTGATTCCTATGAAAAAGCCATAAATTTCTAGGATAGGATTTTGATATCTGAAAGCTTCGAATTATTCAAATCTACGTTTAATCAAATCGTTTCCTCAGCCTCTCCAGTCAGGGTCTATGGAACGAATTGTGCGGAGCCGTACTTGCAGAACTTAGAAATCAATCTTTAAACGTCTAATAAATCATTTAAACTGAATTACTTCAACAAAAATATAGGCAACCATATTGAAAGAGATTTCTTCTTTATTAATTGATAAAAAAAAAAAGAACGTGCAGATTTTATTGCAACTGAAAAGAATTCTAATTAAGCTGTGAAATCAAAAGCTAATATATGACGATATGATTTTTAAAAAATCATTATCTTATTCTTCTCGACACTGGATTCTGAATGACAGCAAGTATCTTCATGTCTCCAGAACTCTCCTATGTATTCTTTCTGATCTTAAAATTGTTGTCGTTTGGATGATCTCAATTCTTTCTTTGATTTCCTATTCAGCTAATCTTTTTTCCAGATATCTTCTGCTGGAATAAGTTTTCGAAGATAGGTCTTTTCAATTCATAAAATACAATATGATTTGAAAATAAGAGGCAACGGTTATTTTTTTAAAAAGTAATTTGTTGTTACATTTAAGCATTTGAAGTTGCCGGTGGATGCTGACCTTTCTTGAATCCGAAGCTGTGAAAAAAGAAATAAGATATACATAATAGGAAGTATGCATGTTTAAGAAGCGAACTGAAATTCCGTAAGTCGTGGGTTGAGTGTAAAAATGCTTGGACGATACAGTACCTGTTAAACAAAACACAGAAGTATAAAAATCTATGCAGGGTTTCTTCCTGCAGCCGTCTTCGTACGAGCTCCCACCTCTTTATCTCTCTCTGACTCTCTCTCTCTCTCTCTCTCTCTCTCTCTCTCTGACTCTCTCTGTGACTCTCTCAACCACAAATGCTGTCTTTCACAGTCTCTCTTCCAAGTACGTGATTATCATTGATGTGATTATATATATTACAAAGTATATGGTTGTCACTATCTCACTTAGTGGGGTGCTGGTAAACCAAATGCAGTATAATTTAGAGAGTGCTCAATATCTGTGATAGAGCTATTATAGAATATAATAATAAACAATAATGAATTAGTTTTTATATACATTTAATAGCATCGATGCTTATCTGTGACCACTGGTTTCATGCCGTCTTTATATGACAATCATCAGGTAGAAAAAGAAACCACAGTATTTGTGATACAATGAAATATAAATGATTACTATATGGCGCAGGGTAATTTACAAAGTTTTTTTGCTTAAATGTAGCACAAGGCAGAATGAACGGAGCACCCGATGGGGCTCGATTTCACTTGTAAATAGTTGCTAACTTGCTAACAATTATTCCACCCGAGGCACCCAGGAGCAGAAGTGAGTTTAATTTATCCTTAATATTTTGTTGCTATTACAGTCAATGCATAATACCAAAATTAACAATTAAGTGGTCCCAGTAAAAGGATAAAGAGTTGGACATTAAATTCCGCAGAGCGCCATCCTCAAAATTGACTAAAAGGACAGTGGAAGAAATTCAATGAAAAATGTTAAATTTCTCAGAGTACCATCCTCAAAATTGTTCAGAAGCCTTGGATAAAAGATACAGCGATTAGGAGCGAAAAGAACATTATATCTACCGGTAAGTGTCTCGTGTTAGAAATTTGAATCAGGAAAAAGAAAAAAGGAAAGAGAAAAAACTGTACGAGGCTGAGAAAGCCTAGCGCCAGAAATTTGAAATAAAGTGTTGTAATGGAATATCTATCACACACTCCCAGTCATGTGGAGTGACTATATATAGTGAGCATGGCATTATACCTGTCCTTGCTTCGGAGATTAGTAGCATGTCTCACTATTCATTGTCTATCATATTGTATCTCTCTTGCAATAAAACCTTTTCTTTATTCTATGGACATGTTGACTGTTCCTTTCCACTCAAGTACCACCTTGTCTGATTGCATCCCTTTCAAGGACACAATATAAAATAACGTGTTGAAAAGAAGAGGAAAAAGGGGGAAAAAGAGATTAGATTGGGAAAAGAGGAAAAGAAAATAGGATGGTTTGTATATTAGATAGAGACTGAAATAAAAATTTTTATCCTTAATATCTTGTTGGTATAATACTAAAATCAACAATCAAATGGTCCAAGAAAAAGAATAAAGTGTTGGACGTACCAATTGGAAATTTACTAAACTTTTTGCTTAAATGTGGCACATGGACATATGAAAGGGGCACCCAATGAGACTCGAACTCACTCGTGTAGGTTTGCTAGTCGAGATTGCTAACCATTACACCACCAGAGGCGCCTTATTAGACCTACCAATTGTACAACATTAAATAGCAACGTAATGTAAGAACACGTAAGGAATCTTAAAATTCAATAAAGGAACAATTTTATAATTATAATGAACACTATGCAAAAATATTCGGTGAAAATTGCACAAATTCTGTTTGTATTCATATAAAAAATATATAATTTTTTGTATTTTCACATTGATTTAATGCATGAATTGTATTAACATTATGGCAGAAAAGTAGAACAAATTTATATGAGATATCAGGTCTATTTCACACTTCTTATGTATTCATAGTTAAATCATTTAAGTTAAAGCATTTCAAAAGTTCATAGGTCGTTTCGATATTTGTATTTTAGAAATTTTGAAATATTTCTGTTTATATTTGCTATTTAACATATAGAAAAACGAAAGTCAAGGTTTGTTCACTTGATGGATACACAGACTTCTTTAACATTTTTCCTCGAGTTCTACAATGAAATACATTAGCACCATATCTGTTTAAATCTTGGAAGACTACTTCGAACTTCGATAGATCTACTAAAAGAAAACGGCTTTGCACAAAAAAAAGGCAAGAAAAGATATAACGGTTGCAGACAATGCAGATGATACAGCGCTTCTTGCAAATGCACCTTCCGGGCTGAATTCCGCCTGCATAGTCTGGAGCAGGCAACAGGAGGCATTGGCTGCCACATGGATAGAAACAAATCGGAGAACATGTTTTAATCGAGAAGGAGCCATCTCCACTCTAAATAGTGGTCCTCTGAAATTAGAAGACAAGTTTACGTACTTCGACAACAATGTCTCATCCACTGAAAGTGATGTCAGTATACGCCTAGCAAAGGTGTGGACAGCTATCGAAGGTCTATGGATCATATAAAAGTCTGATCTATCCGATAAAATAAAAGTTCAGATTATTATCAAACAATTACTGTAAAAGAATGCTGCGAGCAATTTTGAACAAGTCCTGGAGGCTACACCCTACAAATCAGTAGCTGCACGGCCACCTACCACCAATCACGAAAACTATCCAAGTTAGACGAATCAGACATGCAGGACACTTCTGGAGAAGTTGGGACGAGCTCATAAGCAATGTACTCCTATGGGCCCCTTCACATGGCCGCGCAAAAGTTGGGCAGCCAGTTCGAACCTACATACAGCAGCTCAGTGAGGATACAGGGTGTAGCCCTGGGGAACCTGCCGGAAGCGTTGAACGATAGGGAGGGGTGGCGAGAAAGGGTCAGAGATATCCGTGCTGGCAGCACGACAAGATGAGATGACTGTAAAAGTATCTGGTTGAGTACACTGTCAGAGGGGCGAAGAACACGCTGACTGCATTGCCTACACAGGCATAAGAACCTCCACAAAAGTTGGTTCCTAGGTATTACATTAAACTGTAAAAATGGTAAAGCTCCAATTCTGGGGGCTCTTAGAAGTGTGAAAAAAGCTATCTTTACCATTACTACCAGATCCTCTCTAACATGGAGTGGTAGTATCTGTTAGGGTTCCATCTATGGGTCAAATTGATCAGTTTGAAAGTTATTTGTATCGGATAGCCATGTTTCATATCATTTAACCATGTGAAGTGGGTTGATTGTGTTTGAAGGCATATCAAACCATGTATGTAATTTAATGCCAAATATAATTTGTAAACAAATAGTTTGTAGAAAATATTTTAAACGAGCCAGAGCTCATTTGTTCGCTCACAGTTAAATGGTTTCACGTATTGCTATTTATTATTTGCATACAGTTAAAGGTATTTAATTATTGAAAAATATAATAGTTCTACTCTTCCACTGTAAGGGCACCTCTGGTGGTGTAATGGTTAGCAAATTAGACTAACAATCCTACAGGAGTGAGTTCGAGTCTCATTGGGTATCCCATTCATTTGGCATTGTGCTATATCGAAGCAAAGAGCTTCGTAAATTACTACTCTTCCACAGTAAAATGGTTTCAAGTTTTGGTTACACTATTAGTTCTTTTTGCATTCAAATGGTATCAAGCATTGCAATCTAATACAAATAATTCAATTTAATATTAGCATTTGTTTATGCATAGTTAAATATAGTAAATGATTAAATAGTTCTATTTGACCCATAAATGTAATCCAAAAAGGTACAATCACTCTGGGACAGAGTCTTCTTGGGAGTAATGGCTATAAAGAGGGCTACTCCACATTTCCGATATCTCTAGGACTTGAGCCTCTCCATCAGATGCAGTTTAGTGTCATATCAAGGACATTCACTGAGGGGGCTTCTTACCCTTTTTCAGATATGCAGTCGACGTATTATAAATATCGTTGGCGTCAGAGTCAAGCAGTCAAACAACTAAAAAGTAATCTCGAAAAATTCCCAAGAATATGATAAACAAATCAGCATCTGTGATTTTCGGATAGTTCCTTTTCTTTTGCGACAATACTTTACACAATATTCGGCTTCTAAATAATTCCTGCTTTTAAAACGATGGATTTATTTGATTTACGCATTGATAAAATCAGTAGGAGAAATTTAGTAGTCAAACTTTTGATACCTTGCATGAATGGTAACTAAATTCTTATTAATTAGCCTTTATTTTTGATTAACAAAGGTGAACTCAAATGCTGCATATTCGTAGCGTATAAATTATCGATAAATAAACCCGTTTTACGTGCAGATATGTATAGAAGAACATGCTAATGTTTCCCTACCTATAATAACGATGCTATCACATAGAAGTATTTTGCTCACACTGACGTTGCCAGTATTGTATATATAATTACCTATAACAGCATAAAGCATTTCACGTAAATAGATACAAGTAAGAAGTGAAAGTACATTAACGGCACACAGAAAGTACTGGTTCCCGCCAGATTACCGTATTACTGCAGCAACCATCCTACTCAATGATGAAGTGAATAACCACTTCAGAACAGCAGCTAATGTATATATTTATCAACACCTACAGGAAGGATGTGAAACAAAGTCAAATTTATGCGGGGTAAAACTAGTTTGAATTAAGGGTTGTTCATTCTTCTAGACGGCACAAAGAACCCAACAACTTTCCTCATTGTTAGGAGGAGGAAAAAAGATAGTTCAGCTTAGTTTCGCTCTTCGTGGGTTATTTAATACTAAATCCAACCTTGTTGAAAAACAGTTGCAGTACTATCTAACCTCTAAATGGAAGTGAAAGCGGGGGTCTAATGTTTCCCCAAGGGTTGCTGTCCTAAAGTGAACATAATACCGTGACTTTACTTCGAATTCGCTTACTACGACGTCGTAGTCCAGCACCTTAACCACTACGCCATAGGAATTCTATCCATCGAAAATATAGATTTGTGTCTTTCTCAGAGGCAGTAGCGTGATGTAACACGCAAACAACCCTGTCTAGGATTTGAACTCAGTTCGCCGATTCCATTTCCTATAACTATGGCCGTTACGCGGAGCGTTAGTCTACGCTAATATAGAAATTTTTATGTTTAGCTTAGATTGACTCAAGGGCAGAAATATGAGGGCTCTAGAGAAAATCGAAATCATTAACAATGTTCTGCAAGTCTAGTTTGTTAACCAAGTACACCACGCGAATTGCTCAGGTAGCTACTCTTAGTATGGAGAGT
>OY757905.1:37918413-37978413 GCA_963585895.1 Sepioteuthis lessoniana | reverse complement strand
TAAAACTATTATTTTCCAAGAAGGACGTTAGTAAAACTATGGTACCTGATGAAAAAAAAAATAACCTTGGATTATTTCCTTCCCACGCCGCAAGGGTTAGATAAATACACACTTTTAAACAAACACACACACGCATGCACGCGTGCGCACAGAAATACACAACCACGCGTGCACACACACATACGTATATATATATATATATATATATGGACGTAAATTGAAAATAATAAAAAGAAATCTGACTGTATGGAGAACATTGAAAACCAAAGTAATCTAAAAGTACTGAATTTATTATGAAGGAAATTCAACATTAAAATGTTTCTATTTTAAAGTCCTGATAAAGGTTCCTAAAAATCGAAACATTGTAGCGTCGACTTTCCTTCGTAATAAATTCGACACTTTTGGATTTTATTTTTCAATTTTCTCCATTAATACACACACACACACACACACACACACACACACACACACACATACATACATATATATATATATATATATATATATATATATATATATATATATATATTAACACAACTGTTTTTGCTCAAATTGGTTTTTTTATTATTGTTACAGAAAATTAAATGAATTTCTTAAGTTGGAGTATTTATTTTAATGAAATTAATCTTCTAAGCCATTGATAGAACTTTTTATTGTTATTGTATGCTCCACTATGACTGTCATACACTGGAAGGAGTTAAGACGGTCAGTTTATTCTTTGTTAGTTTGCTTCATGTGACTTTCCAAAATCTACTCATACAAGCTTCATTTAATAAATAAGGTGAATTTTTCAATAGGAGTTGCCAATAGTAAGCCCTATTTACAAGTGTGAATATTCAGGCAAATAAATAGTGATAGGTCTTTGCAAGTACTCGAAGACAAGTCAGTATGGCCTTCGCTAACCGTCTAAACGTCTTTAAGGAAGTGTGAGTGTATTTGCACTCCATGGAATACCTTTTCAACTCAGGTCCGTAGAGACAAACCCATGTTATGGCCATTTGTAAGCATTTTTGACTAAAACATGTTCCTCCGTACACATGAAATATTTTTCTGTAAAGTTACATAGTTTGCATTTCCAGGCTAGCAAAAATCCAATAACAGACCTCTGTTGAGGTGTGAGATGCTGTTTAATTATCTGCTATTTCGAATGGCCTCAAAAGAAATGATTTTGTGAGTTTAAAATGATTTTTGCTAACAACCAATTCCAAATAGAGCAGAGTTTACACTAATGGAAAAATTTCTGAACAAAAATGAACAATTTTCCTTTTTTATAAATTCCTATTTATTGAACGTCCTTGATATATATATATATATATATATATATATATATATATATATATATATATATATATATATATATATATATATATATATATACAAAGCATAATTTTACTTAATATATATTTTTTGACAACACAACCTGACTCAATTGTAATAATCCACGTCTTCAATTACTTACATTCATTTGTTGTTTTATTTCTTCATTTATAATTTTATTTGAGCTCATATATACGTGGTGCATTCAATACGTTTCCAGATTTTTTTGAACAGGCATTTAAAATTGTCGTAGACTCTTGAAAATTCAGTATGTTGTTGCTATACATCTTATGAGATGATTGACCAATTTTTATGATTTCGGGTTTAAATGAAAAGCTACAGCCAGATTGTCACAGCTGGTGAATTTCAAAAATGCAATATGGACGTGAGGAAGAACGATATGGAATAAAATTCTGTTTTCAACTAGGAAAAATGCCATAGAAACGTATGGAACGCTTTGGACTGTTTTTCAACCATATTGCATGAATCGAGAATCAGTTTTTGAGTAGCATAAGAGATTCAAGGAAGGCAGGGAGCCTGTGAGGGATGATGAGAGGTGTGGGAAGAGTAAGGAAGTTAAAAGAGCTGATTGGCTAAAGAGTTAGGGTTAGGGTTACTATGTTGAGGTTTTAAGAGAGTTCAGGAAGAGATTCCTTGGGAAGAGGCCAGCACTCTTTAAATCGGGTCAGTGGCATTTCCACTATGACAATGCACCAGTCCACAACTCCATCCTTGTCACAGACTAATTGACCAAGATCGGCAGCCCCCCTATAGACCAGACCTTGGTCCCTGTGACTTTTGCTTATTCCCTAAGATCAGAGGCTGTCGTTATAAGACAATTGAGGAGATGAAAGAGGCTGTGACGAAGGTCATTGACACGCTCACACAAGAGGACTTCCATGGGGCCTTCCAGAAGTTGTTGGAACGGTACAACAGGTTTATTGCAGCCAGAGGAGATTACTTCGAAGGAGACTAGAGTTTCATGTGTGTGCTATGAATAAAAGTGCCTATATGAGAAAAGTCTGGAAACTTATTTAATGATCATCGTATATATATATCTATACTTTGCATTACCAGAAAAACCAGTAAGCACCGTGTGCTACCTACTGGAACACTAGTTAGCTTTTTTGACCTTAAAAGGTCTCATCAGCAGTGTATACCGTGATCTCATTTACTGGAGATCAAACTAGCGACTACAAAATGTTGAGGGAACTTTTCCAATGAGCCATTGGTCTACATCGTACACAAGTATTGCCAAATCATATAATCATCGTGAATGTGCGGCCACTTAACCTGTGCTTGCCGTATTTTCTTGTCATGGTAATTCAATTTTTAATAAATAATTTCTTTTTCTAAATAAAACTCTCTCTCTCTTTCTCTCTCTCTCTCTCTCTCTCTATATATATATATATAGTGTGAGGAGTGAAGATAACCAGATACTATCCCCCTACCCCTGCGTAATAGCCAAGTAGCTATTCTCTCATTTTTGGCAGAAGCGATGGATTGGAACACATTAATTTTTAGCAAAGCTCTCGGATAACTCTACACTACTTAGGCCGAAAGGGCACCTCTGGTGGTGTAATGGTTAGCAAGTTAGACTAGCAAACCTACACGAGTGATTTCGAGTCTCATTGGGTGCCCCATTCATTTGGCCTTGTGCTAAATTGAAGTAAAGATCTTCGTAAATTACTACTTAGGCCGAAATTTTTATCCGTCCGTAAATAATATCGCACTTTTGACAAGAAGTCAGATAATTACGTGTATAATAGTTACAGGTCTTAAGTCAGTAAAAACCATATCATTATTTATGCCTTAATCTCAGACTTTCTTTTAAGGTTTTCGCAACTGTTTATCTCTAGAAACGAATATACAATCTACATAATTATTATAATATTCATAAATTTGCCGTACTGAGGAAGGTTGTTCAGTAACGATTATCGAGGTGTAGAAGTTCAACGGGCCTTGTGAAATTTGCTGTAATAATTGTATTGAATGCTATAGAGATTATTTTAAAGAAAACATGTCATTCCTTCTATATTTTAGTCTTGGTAAATATCACTTGATTCCCGATACTTTTTGAGCACACTTCTTATAAGTTGTTTTATTGATTTATGTATATTTCTATAGAGGTGAAACAAGACTGTCGACTTGTCAAAGGTGTGTCTCTATATTTTGTAGTGTTTATCAGTTAATTACTGGCGTCATTTCAATTCAACTGCAGCCAATCCCGTTCACGATTGCGTGTTAATCTTTCGCGCCAGCAAATGTGTCTTTTTCTTTTTTCTATTTTATAATCATAAAAGTGTTAATAACTTTGCATCGTTGATAAGAAATGAAATAGATTTACCAACATTTTGATTTAAAAAATCCTGCGTTTTGTACGGAAAAAGGTTTGCTGGTTTTCTATTGTCTCAATAAAATAATCTATTATACAAATGTTTATTTTTGAGAGGTTTTTGAAAGCTGTAAATTCCTTGAATATTCATTGACAACGTATATTGACAAATACGATTTCATGTCTATTAAAAAAAAAAGAAGAGAAAACAAAACAAAAGAAAAAAAAAGAAAAATATGCGAACAAGAAATGACTGCGATGTAAATAAGTACATCTATTTTCTGAATTTTTTTAGAAATTTTAAAGATTTAGCCGACAAGAATCATATTTTACTTCATACAGAGTGTCTCAATATATGGGGGGGTGTCCTCGTGGTGTAATGGTTAAAGCGATGGACTGCGGAATCGTAGTACGCGAGTTCGTACTCCAGTCGCGCTATTACGTTCACTTTCGGGCAAATACCTTTGGGAAATGTATGAACCACCCTTATCCTCCCAGCTATGGGTTAAATAGTACCACTACTGTTCTTCTAGGAGAATGGCTTTGGCATTAAATAACCTAAAAAGAGTTGATATGCCATTAAACAAAGAAACCATACCAATATATATGGGATCCATGTAACTGCTAATAACTCTATCACTAATAATGCTGTGCTCTTTTTTTTGTTTCAGATTTGAAAATAACATGCAATAACAACAATTAATCCTTGGACAAGAGAGAAAAAATTATTCAAAACTGTGTAAGCAAAATTTCGCAGGAAGTTTAACTTAACAAATTTCCTCCCAGAAAAGCCAAATTTATCGTTCAGTAAACTAATTTCAAGCCACAGGGTCAGTAAACAACCTCTACAAGGTGGCAGAAAATAACAGATCTGACAGGAAGTTGACAGCAAGATGTGCTGACAATGTGGATGTGGTGAGAGATTCTGCCAGAAGGAGTCCGAAAAAGTCCCCCCGAAGATGTTCTCAAGAACTTGGCCTTTCACGTGCACGATTGGATAAAGTCAATCAATATCTGTCCTTGTCATCTAGTTTGACCTTTCCGAAGTGATGTGATTGTAAATCTCAGATGAAAGATGACCTAATGCAATATAATATTAATGGGTTGCATCTATTTTGAGACACCCTGTATATCTATTAGTTGAGTTCTTTGTTTTTTTGTGATTTATCTTGTTCCTAAAACCATTCTTGATGAAGAACAGTAATTGAACTATTCACCCATAAATGTGGGGAAGTGTTTTTGTCTTTTCCGAGTGAATTAATCCGAAAGCAAATGTGATAATGTGACTTGAGTTTGAACTTTCTGACTAAGATGTCGTGGTCCGGCACGTAAGTCATGGGGATTCACCCCAAAATCTACAATGCCCTACTACGAAACCGCATAGTACCCCAAATCGACAAAATCCTGAGGAAAAACCAAAATGTCTTCAGAAGAAACAGGTCCACGACCTCACAAATATTGACCATTCGTAGAATCCTAGAAGGCGTGAGGGCAAAAAACTTACAGGCAACATTACTATTTGTCGATTTTACCAAGGCCTTCGATTCCATTTACAGAGGGAATATGGAACAAAGACTACAAGCATACGGCCTACCAGAAGAAACCGTAGAAGCAATAATGATTCTCTACAGAAACACCAAAGTGAAAGTGCGTTGGATGGAGACACAGATTACTTCGACATTGTAGCAGGAGTACTACAAGGGGGCACGCTTGCCCCATACCTCTTTATCATCTGTTTAGACTACGTACTTAGGACATCGATCGATAACATTAGGGAAAACGGCTTCATGCTGACAAAGAAAAGGAGCAGAAGGTACCCCGCAAAAACAATTACCGACGTCGACTACGACGACGACATAGCGCTACTGGCCAATACACCCAACCAAGCCGAAACACTACTGCATAGTTTTGAACGAGCCGCTGCAGGCATTGGACTCCATGTCAATGCACACAAAACTGAATTTATGTGCTTTAATCAGAAAGGCGACATCTCCACACTAGACGGAACCTCCCTGAGACTGGTTGACAAATTCACCTACCGAGGAAGCAGCGTCTCATCAACCGAAAAAGACATCGACACACGGCTAACGAAGGCATGGACAGCTATCGATAGGCTTTCGATCATATGAAAATCAAACCTGACCGATAAAATGAAACGCAGTTTCTTCCAGGCTGCGGTCGTGTCGATACTGCTGTATGGATGCACTACTTGGACACTGACTAAACGGTTGGAGAAGAAGCTAGACGGCAATTATACAAGAATGCTGCGAGCAATATTGAACAGGTGCTGGCAGCAACACCCCACAAGGTGGCAACTGTACGGCCACCTACCACCTATCACGAAAACTATACAAGCTAGACGAACCAGACATGCCGGACACTGCTGGAGAAGCAAGGACGAGATCGTAAGTCATGTGCTCCTGTGGACCCCCGCATATGGCCAATCAAAAGCAGGACGACCAGCTCGAACATTCATACAGAAGCTATGTGATGATACGGGATGTAACCCTGATGACCTTCCGGGGGCGATGAATGATAGGGAGACGTGGCGAGAGAGGGTCAGGGATATCCGTGCTAGCCGCACGTCATGATGATGATGATGATGATATATATATATATATATATATATATTGTCATCCACAGAAAGACTGTTTCATTGAATCACAACTCTTCAGTGTGGCTAGACTCATAGCATTCTTCAAGCTAGGATCAAAACATGCTTAACATTACGCTAGACATAATATCTCACCGCTCAACCATTTAGATGACGTACGTCAGCTCGGGAATGATAAAGCATTTAAATTAGTTTTCCTTTGTTTACATTTTGTTTTATTGGATACCGGTGAGTGTGTGTGCGTGTGTGTGTGTTTGTATTTCTGCATAATGTAATCGGCCTTGTTCTACTAGGTATTGTAATTTTATTTTCTGATAGTGCTCTTTTGTAGTAACTCTTTTTAGGCTTACATCATTTACATGACCGAGGTTATTGTCCTCATTTTAATCGTTATCTTTGGAGCTATTTTGGCCGCTGTACCGTCCTGATTTCAAGTTTCTTTTGTCATAGTCGATAACTTTCGAGTAATTTCGGACCATACACTATTTCATTCATAGGTCTGACCGTTGCCATTTCACTACTCACGCCCTGAGATATCTTTTTCAGTTAATTCGCTTTCTTGGTAGCGTCGCCTTATTACGTCACTTCTCTTTGCTTAGAGATTGAACTCTTTACTCTCAGGTAGATTCCTAACCAACACTTTAATCCTTTCGCTCACTTTCCCGTTCTGTTTCAATTTATTTTCCATCAATGTATTTATCGAGGTCAAAACGCGGAAGTTATGCACACGCAACAGGAAGGAACAGTAATAATCTTGAGTCAGCATGGTCTGAAGACGCCATGCTGTTAATATACGAAGCTCTGTTGCATGGGTTTGTGTGACCATGGTCACGAGTTCATTTGCAATCTAAGTATACACCTCAAACTCGAGCAGAGACCAAACATCAAATTAGGAAACAAGTAGGGTAAGCGAAAAGCATGAAATTTTAAGACAGTCGCCGATATTGAAACAAGTGGCCAACCAATTGCTTTTAGAGTACTCACGCTTCAAGCTTGATTAAATTGTATTGAGTTGACTATAATGCCATATCAACCCGACGAGGAGTATTTTATGCCTAGGGGTTTAGAGAATAGTGTTCATTGTAAATTGATAGTTACATTTATTGTGTTGTTGTTTCTTAAGAGATTGTTTTCCCTCAAGGTTATGTGATATCACTTGTTTATATCAATAAAATGTGATATCAGCTATTCATATTAAAAAAGAATAATTTGCTCGCAGTTGCATGATTTTGAGGAACTAATAATCATCATAATCCTTGGTAAACAAGTGGGTGTCCCCGTGGTGTAGTTATTAAACGCTGTACTGCGGAATCGTTGTAAGCGAGTTCGAATTCCAATCGTGCTATTACGTTCACTTTCGGACAAATACCCTTGGGAAAGGTATGAATCTCTTTATCCAACTAGCTATGGGTTGAATAGTACCATTACTGTCCTTATACAAGGGTAGCTTTGGCATTAAATAACCAACAAAGCTTGATATACCATTAAACAAAGAAACCAAAGTAAACCTAGGTAAACAAGTACAGCTTCAAATAAGTAATGTTAATACAAATAATTTACAGTTATATATCGTAAATATTCTATCTAATAATTTTCAAACTCTTCTATTTAACCCATAGAGAGGTTCCTTATAGATAAAACCACTCTGAGTTAGCGTGGATCTGAGAGTAATGACAATTAAAGAGTAATCTACATTCACGAGATCTTCACTAGCAGATAGAATATAGCGACATTCCAATGACACTTCATTTTTGGTGGAGAGAAGAGAGTCTTACTCCTCTGTAAAGGATGCTGTCAGAGTATTCTATGCCTTGTCACGTGCTCAAACTTGAGCAGAGAGCAAATATCTATTTTGGTATCAAACTCAAGAAACATAAACTTTTAAGTAGGTCGCTGATATTGAGACGAGGGTTCTAGCGAGTTGTTTTGCGAGCACTCTGACTTCAAGAATGATTGAATATCATAAGAGCGACTTCTTCACACAAAAAGGTGGTTCCCTGAAACTAGTGGACTTATTCACCTACTTCGGAAGCAGCATCTCATCTGCGGAAAATAACAACAATACGCAAATAGCGAACGCATTGTCAGCTATCGATAGGTTATCAGTCATATGGAAGTCAGAATTATCCGATAAAATAAAACGCAATTTTTCCAAGCAGCAGTCGTGTCCATGCTACTATGTGGATGCACCACATGGACGGTAAGTAAGCGTATAGAGAAAAAAAATTGACGGCAATTACTCAAGAATTCTACGAGCAATATTCAACAAATTTTGGAAACAACATCCCAGAAAACAGCAGCTGTACGGCCACCTACATCCCATCTATAAAACCATAAAATAAGACGAACAAGACATGTGAGACACTGCTGGAGGAGTAAAGAAGAACCTATAAGCGACGTTCTCCTGTGAACCGAGCAGGTGTTAGACAACCAGCTAGAATTTATCTACAACAACACATGATGTAGTCTAGGGGACCTACTAGATGCGACAGACGATAAAGACGACTGGTGTGTGTGTGTGTGTGTGTGTGTGTGTGTGTGAAAGAGAGAGAGAGAGGGGAAAATATGAGCGAGTGGCACAACAAGTTGATGATGATGATGATGACGAAAGCCACAAAAAAGCACTATCACTAAAATTACGGAAAACATTGGACGAATTGTGCTTCATGAGTCAAGTTGCTGATAATATCAGTGTCATGTGGATCAATTAAAGCACGGTGGATAATGGGTTCCCCAACGTGACAACACACCCGTTCTAAGAGCATTAAAAACGCGCAGATCATTGTGTCCCACCAGTATGACCGTTATGTAATTTTGTGAGTACATTGAAAGTATTGGCTGCTTATATGAAATGGTCGTGGGGTGCAAATAAAAAGTATAGCAACCGGAAGAGTAACGGGTTGACCCAATATATCTGACTGGTGGACTAAATACGATAGCATTCACCATAAAAACCTATTCACTTTTGTTAACTATTGAAATTACGTAGATTAACGAAAATTATCAGAAGTTACGTTTGTTATCTCAATAGTCAGGAGAGCGGTTTATAAATACCCCGTACACAGACGGAATTTTGGGTCTCCTGGTCTGTAAATCCAAAAAAAGAAACTCGGTTTTCCAAAAAATTTTAAAGCCGGTGACAGTCGATAAAAGATACCATCGTGAAGAGTGAGACAGAATGAACACCAAAAATATAAAACCAGTCGGTTCCCATCCAAAAACAAACAAAACAAACAAAAAAAAAAAGAACCTTTGAGCGCAAATGTCCTAAGAATCTTGATTCGAACAGCTCGTGACCTGGACTCATTTCTTCGTATTTTCATGAATTCAATAATTGAACCGAGAAAATATATAAACATTAGAAGATTTTATATTTGAGGTGGGTTGTTTTTATGTCTTTTTCCCTTAACCACAAATTCAATCAATTACATTCATTATCAACATAGCAATGACCGTTTTTGGTTGACATGAGTCGTATACATCATGGTGATAGAAATCATGATGATTCCACCACAGTCACTTGAAACTTATCCTATTTGAAGTATTTCGCGACATCTGAATTCCTCTTTTCCAGAAGAAAATGTTCAAGATTTTTAATGCCAAGCGCGAATCTCATATAGTATTGCCAAACATCGTTGTATATATAAATATGTGTGTGTGCACGCATGTGTGTGTGTGTACGAGGGGAAATCAAAAAGTAATGCCTTTTGCTTTAGTGCAGGAATAGTTACCGACACAGGAACATGTATCATACATCAAAATGAAGCTGGAGCTTTGTAGATCACATCCTTACTTCTCGATATAGTCATCGTTTCTCTTAATCGTAATGTGCCACTTTCGAATGAGGACATGGATCCAAGCCTCGAAAAATTCTGTTGACTGTACTTTTGTTATATATTGACCCTCGACCGAGCCGTCAATCAAGAGATGCACCAGTGTAAATAAGCGGAAGAACAGTGGAAGCAGGTGGACCAAGGACAATAATATAACCAGGTACTCAGACGGTTCGAGAGAGTTGGAGACAGGATGCCTGCGTGAAAACCAGCTCGCAGACAGGAGGCTTTGGGTCCTCAGTGACCCACGGTTGAGCAACCCCAGCCAAGATGAGAAAGAAGTGCTGCTATGGGCGAGGAATAACTTGGGTCAAAATAACAGTCTGTCCTTTTCTCCAATTACCTCTCACACAAGAAAATCACCCTTTCGAGAATAAAGTGAGAGAGAGAGATATCTTTATAAAGAAGTGTATTCGTTCTTTTTTTGAGTCGTCATTACCGGTTAATGATGTTTCCGCATGTACGTGTATATTTGTATATGTACACGTGTAGTTGTATATGTATTATGGCTATGTATGTGGCTATACAACACTTTGAGTTACTTCATTACTGCAGTTTTTACTTCTTCGTCACTGGAATAATATTTGCCTTTTAAACCCTCTCTTATGGGGGTGAAGAGATGATGCTCTGAAGGCTAAATCTTGCAAATCAATAATGCCATGCTTCCTCATGACAATGTTCGACCACACACAAGCATCAGAACAAGGGAGTTAATCGCCTCATTTGAGTGGGCAACTTTACTGCATCCTCTCTACTCCCCATATTTTTGCAAAATGAAAAACGGTTTTAGACAGGATTTGAACTCGGGTCACTATGTCTGTTTCCTATGACAGCGACCACTACACCAGGATCGCAGGTAAATTGACAGTCTTTTTGAATGATAAGAAACCTACCACTGCCACAAGTTTTTAAGCTGAAATGACGACTTCAATTCTGTTGTGGATTTCCTTTGCCAACCAAGAAATACTTGTCTCCATTAATTGTCTCCTGTGTTTTTATCACCGTTCTTCTACCATCCCATGTGCATCGTTGGAAAAATGTGCAAAGGACGTTGTCAGGGCATCTGACGCTGAAGTCACAGGTGCCAAAAGGTTTACATAATTTGTTAGCCTGTCATCTGTTGCCTCCTTCAGTTTCCTTTTCTATTAAAATTAAATTTCCGTTATGTGGACAGGAATCTGATTTAGCCTTGGTCAACGACTCTACAAACAATTACTCTCTCTCTCTCTCTCTCACACACACACACACACACATATATATATATATATAACATTACAATAGAAGAAATACCAATATGAAATATTTTTGAATAAAAAGTACTCGATGCTTCTATGATTGAGCAGGTATAAAAGTTAAAGGATATTAAAATTATGGACACTTGAAATTCAGTGCTTTAAATTTTATGTGGTTTATCAGACGGAATCTCTCTCTCTCTCTCTCTCTCTCTCTCTCTCTCTCTCTCTCTCTCTCTCTCTCTCTCTCCGTCTATTTTTTTTTTCATGATACAACGTGTGAAAGTACGTGCGATACCCTGCCCTCATCCGCAGCCAACCAGGGGTGATAACACAGTTTCGGTAGCTCAAGGCGGTACAGCCACTCCTGGCGCTACCAAGCAGCATTTGCCACTGGATAGGTATTTAAAAAATTATATATATATATATATATATATATATATACACGACAGATCAACTAAATCGAAATAAAATTCCAAGTCTCACTGTGAGTTCTCCTTACAATCTTCTTCATCGATTCTGAACAACATTTCAGAAGGATAATGTCATTTAATTCTTATAGTTTTATCATTCTGGACCCAAAAAAACACAAAAATATGTTTTTCCATTTAGAATTTGTTTCTGTCGAATATTCCTGTTTTTAATGTTTAAAATAAAGCCATAAGAAGCAAGTTATCACCTTTTAAAAATAATCCAAGAGCGACACACACGCACACACACACACACACACACACACATATATATATATATATGTGATAAATTCCATAACCCCTCAAAAACTGAATTACATACAAAAATTTGTATTAGAGCAGTATACCAGTAATATTCTTAGAAAATAAAGCAATATCCAATCAAAATTATAAATGAATTTGTTCAGAAGTAATTTTTCATCAGTTACTGTATTCGACTTTACAGAACATTAAGATATGAAAGTAAGTAATTCTAAGTATTTTACTAGGTGAATTGATTATCGTCGACACTATTCATACCTTTTTTTATCTATCTACTAATCTGCCTATTTATCATTGGTAGGAAAGGCATCTCAAATTCTAACGTTTATTTCAACCGTTTATTTCAACCATTTATTCTTCTTGTAAAATATTTGCTTGTATTGTGCGTTTTAAATGTAAAGACACTTTTACTATAAACCCAAATTGAATGTATGACTCTGTCGAAATGTCAGCGTACACGGCAAGAACAAGTTTTGACTCTTTTCTAAAAGTTTAAAATTGTTACCCCACCCCACCCAACAGTAGTTTAGAAGAAAACTAAACGGCCTAAAAATCCCAATGCCACTACCCACCCCCCAAAAATGACGAAATACTTAGATCCCTCCTCCCAAAGAGTAGACTTCCCCAAAATATATGTGAATTCATTAATAAGTAAACAGCGAAACAGAACAGAAAGGATATAAAGTCGTATGTGCCATGTATTTGTCGCTGTCTCCCACCAGACACGACTAGACACAAGGTCAAAAGCCCGAAGGCTAATTAAAGTGGGGATAAAGGGAAGGGGAGGTCGGGAACGAGCCGAGACTCGAACCCTGCTTGTCTGTGCTGCTCATCGGCTCACTTAGTGCAATGTGAGCCTGATGAGGAAAGCAGTTTCACGAACCCAAATGTGGGTCCGGGCACGTATGCCAGTTTGCGGCTTAAACTAGACGCTTGGTCTAGTGCCGCGCATGGGGGACAAAGGAGACAAAAATGCAGCCCGCCCACCCGAAGGTAGCCTAGTCGAAACTAGGTGCCTAATTAAAGGCCCCAAGTCTGCCATTGTTCCTTTTCCAGGGCCACGCTCCGGACCGATGTCCAGAACAGGCCCTAGGGCGCGTATGTGCCAGCAGAAAAAATAGCTTCAATATTGGTTAGTATGTCTTTAAGCCCTACTAATTTAAAATGCCGAAAATTTTACAAAATTGTGTTTCTTTATTCTTTGTAAAATATTTGGTTGTAATGTGTGTTTTAAATGTAAAGACACTTTTACTATGAACCCAAATTGAATAAATGACTGTCGAAATGTCAGCGTACACGACAAGAAAAAGTTTTGACTCTTTTCTAAAAGTTTGAAATTGTTACACCCCACTCCCACCCAACAGTAATTAAGAAGAAAATTAAACAGCCTAAATAAAAGTTCTAATGCCACAAAAACGCATTTTAGTGCCAGTATCAGAAGATAGGTGAAAATATACCGAAAACTCTGAATAATGTACCTTAGTCCTGAACTTTAACAAGTTAAAACTTAACGGAAATTTAAGCCCCCTCTCCCCGCTTTTTTTCTAAACGTACACATGGGAAACAGCATGATGGACGTTAAGGTATTTCAATAAACCCATTGACGACCAAACTCAATACCTAACCTGGTCCTGGACGTGAGTTTTGCGACTTAACGCTCAAGATCCTCAGTTCGATCGGGGAACTACTGCTGCTCATCTATAAGAGTGGCTTCTATGGATGAGAATAAAAACAGCCATCGAAAGATAACCACGACCCATACTCAAACCACATACATAAACCGCATCGCTCTTCGCGCGGGTAAAAAAGGGGCGCGTTCTGCTGAGGTTGGAGCCCTGGCCTCAGTGTTCGAAAAATCAGCTACAGAGCTCAAACAACAAAAACTTCCAAAATGCAAACAAACCATACAAATAGCGATATTTAACTTAAGAACCTTAAATAGAATAGGACAACTACCAGAGCTAACTGCATCGGCCGTAGAACATAAGATAGACATAATATGCATCCAAGAACACAGATACACGCACACCGAAGATATCGAATATCACGAAACTGGCAATGGATGGACGCTAGCCACTGTATCGGCATGGAAAAACTCTGTCAACGCCACAGTAGGAGGGGTAGGAATTCCTATAGGACCTAGAGCGTTAAAAACACTTAATAGCATTGAGAAAATACAACTGAGGATGTTGACAAGTACGTTTAATGGCAACCCAAGAGCAACAATCATCTCCAGCTACAGCCCTACCAATGTTAGTGATGAAACTGAACTAGTAACCTTCTACGATGAGCTATCCTCTCTAGTACGTAGCATTTCGAAACACAACCTGTTAGCTATTGGAGGAGACATGAATGCCTAAATAGGGAAAAACGGAAATAACAAATAAATTAACATCTAACAGATTTCATGATAGAAAATAAATTAACATGCCTCAATACAAACTACCAAAAAGGGTGGGAAAATTATGGACCTACACGTACGCGAACAATAGTAAAGCACAGATAGACTACGTCTTTATAAACAACAAATGGAAAAATAGTGCAATAAATTGAGAGGCATACTCCTCTTTCGAGGGTGTGTCGTCCGATCACCGAATAGTCATAGCAAAAATACGACTTAGCCTACGAAAAAACGCCAAACGAACAGCGACCACCAAACCCTATGACTGGTCCCTTCTCAACAACAGAGATATAAGAGATAAATATGTAGTAGAATTGTGAAACAGATTCGAGACACTACAAGAGAAGACGGAAAATGGTACCCCAAATGACGAATATGAGAATTTCGTTAATGCGCGCCGCGAGGCGGCAGCGAAGTGTATTCCAACAAAACCTATAACTAAATATAGAGTCCCATGGGAAACGTTAGCAGCGAGAGAAAAAAGATCACACGTGAAAACAGCCTCCAAAAGCTATAGGAAGAACCCAACAAACACAAATGCCCGAAAACTAAAAACGGCAAAATATCAATTAGCAGGCATATATATAAAGGAACAGACAGAATACATACAAAATCAGATAGATAAGATTAGAGACTCGGTGGAAGATAGACAATCTAGGATAGCATGGAAACAATAAACGAAGTGAGCAGAAGGAAGAGCACAGTCAAAGCAAAACTGAAAGCTGCAAACAACAGGAAAGAATAAAACTGTGGAGACAGCATTTCGAAAACTTACTTGGAAACCCACCGAAAGTAACGCATGAACCAATCACCAGAATAATTAGTAAGCAATTGGACATTAAACTAGGACCGTTCACTCAAGAAGAAATCGACTCGGTTCTTAAAAAAATTAAAAATAGGAAAACTGCAGGGCTGGACGAGATTCTCCCAGAAGTATGGAAGACCAGACAATTCGACGACATACTGCTCCAACACTGCAACGCTGTCTATAATCAAAATACGCTAGATAGATGGATGAAGGGATGCATCCTCCCCTTCCCTAAAAAGGGTGACCTCGGATTAGGCAAGAACTACCGAGGCATAACACCTACATCCATAGCAGTCAAAATTTACAATGCCCTACTACGAAACCGGATATAACCTAAAATAGACAACATCCTTAGGAAAAATCAAAATGGCTTCCGAAGAAATAAATCCATGACCTCACAAATATTAACCATCCGTAGAATCCTAGAAGGCTTACGGGCAAAAAACCTTCAAGCGACATTACTTTTTGTCGACTTTACCAAGGCCTTCGATTCCATTCACAGAGGAAAGATGGAACAAATCCTACTAGCATACGGCCTACCTAAAGAAACCGTGGCAGCAATAACGATTCTCAATAGAAACACCAAAGTGAAAGTACTTTCACCGGATGGAGAAACAGAATACTTCGACATTGTAGCAAGAGACTACAAGGAGACACGCAGGCCCAATACTTCTTTATCATCTGTCGAGATTACGTGCTTAGAACATCGATTGATAAAATCAGAGAAAACGGCTTCGAGCTGACAAAGAAAAGAAGCAGAAGGCACCCCGCAAAAACAATTACCGACGCCGACTACGCCGATGACATAGCGATACTGGCCAATACACCCAGCCAAGCCGAAACACTACTGCATAGTTTTGAACGAGCCGCTGCAGGCATTGGACTCCATGTCAATGCACACAAAACTGAATTTATGTGCTTTAATCAGAAAGGCGACATCTCCACACTAGACGGAACCTCCCTGAGACTGGTTGACAAATTCACCTACCGAGGAAGCAGCGTCTCATCAACCGAAAAAGACATCGACACACGGCTAACGAAGGCATGGACAGCTATCGATAGGCTTTCGATCATATGAAAATCAAACCTGACCGATAAAATGAAACGCAGTTTCTTCCAGGCTGCGGTCGTGTCGATACTGCTGTATGGATGCACTACTTGGACACTGACTAAATGGTTGGAGAAGAAGCTAGACGGTAATTATACAAGAATGCTGCGAGCAATATTGAACAAGTCCTGGAGGCAACAACCCACATCGCACCAACTATACGGCCACCTGCCTCCCATCACGAAAAATATCCAGGTTAGACGAACCAGACATGCAGGTCACAGCTGGAGAAGCAGGGACGAGCTCATAAGTGATGTACTCCTATGGACCCCCACATATGGCCGGCCAAAAGCAGGACGATCAGCTCGAACATACATCCAGCAGCTATGTGAGGATACGGGAGGCAGCCCTGAAGACCTGCCAGAGGAGACAAACGATAGAGAGAAGTGGCGAGAGAGGGTCAAGGATATCCGTGCCTGTGACACGACATGATGATGATGATGATGATTCTTTATAGTTGATTTTTTAAAATCATTCTTTAACCAAACCGTCAAAGAAATAATATTAACCTTGTTAATAGATAATGTTATTAATAATGCATCTTTTATTTTGTTTCTAAATTTCTGGTGTCATAACTTTTTGCTATGTTCGACTGAGTCGTTGTGACATGTACTGAGAAAATGTGCAAGGTGCTGATGAGTTTAAAACCCAACGAGGCAAAGAGCTTTATTTACGCAAGTTTTTATTTTCCGACATTATCTCATTCTTGTCAATGCCCTCAATTCAGTGATGGTAATTTATCACATAGCTTGTGCCTTATAGACTGAATTATACAGAAACAAAATGCAACTTGAAATTACTAAGTATTTTTGCAAATCTTCGAGTTTGCCGAACTACATATTGTATATTGGATTGCCAGAAAATTAACACATAGCATGAAAAACAATTTTAATCCTTTGTGTTGATAGAAATTAAACTGATCTATTACTTGATATTGAGCACTTTGTTTTTTTATATAATTCTCAGTAAGAACCTTTTTTAAAAAACAAGCGTGCGCACCCTTATATATATATATATATATATATATATATATATATATATATATATATATATATATATATATATATATAAATGATGTTTTCCACAGTTCTTGCTGAAGTTTTAGGCCGTCCATTTCCTTGGTCAAACCCAATGACAATTGACCTTAGAAAAGGCAATGTTATCACGTACAATTCTGCACTGTACCCACATAAATCTCCAGAAAAGCCAGCAAATGTAACTTTTCTTGCATTCAAGATGGCCGCTTTAACTCAATCGACTATTCAAGTTGTGCTAGCCACTGTGCGTGTGTCTGACCCGTCTTCATCTTGAATACGATTTTGATGTCCTTTAACTATTTCTAAACGTTTTTGACGAAAGCGTGCTTCTACGTACATATCACTCATTCTTCTGTATATTTTACACAGCTGGCACGTCTCCACCACCCAAAATCTGATGACAAACTTTTGCTGAAGCCTTGGGCAATCATTTTGCTTTTAAAAATCGCAATTTATTGAATGACCTCCGTATATATATATATATATATATATATATATATATATATATGTGTGTGTGTGTGTGTGTGTGTGTGTGTGTGTGTGTTCGAAGATACGTTGTTGAATAGTTAGAGTCAGAATGTCATGCGAGAATTTTAAGTCAGCTGGCACTTGTTAGTGTCGAGAGAAGAGACACACACACGCACGCACAGAAAGAGAGAGAGAGAGAGAGAGAGAGAGAGAGTGAGAGGGGAGAGAGAGAGAGAGAGAGAGACATGAACTGCAAGAACAGTTAAAGAAAAATTACTTCGACTAAAATAATGACATTATCACAAAGACTCGAAAGAAAGGGAATACTTGTAAAATGTTTCGTAGAGTTCCAGTCCCGCTGAGATAATCACAGAAAAGCACGTGACCATTCCCTCCAAATGGACGTGGAATTGCCCTTTCATAGAACATCAATGAGTCTTGAAATTAGCTTTCGGTTATTTCAGCAAACGAAAAAGTTAGCTGTCGGTGAGCTTTCAAGTCGAAGTTTCGGCTGCTGAATGCTCAATACCCTAAGGCAAAATCCACCCCTCCTTTTTGAATTCTTTATTCCGTTTCCCAGTGATACAAAACCCAAAACCAAATATAACAAATACTTTATCATATTTTAAGTCGTGGCTTTAATATGTATTCCCGTGCAATAGTAATGACATCTGGTGACAATTCAGTCATCAATGGGCTACTTGGTTTCATTTATTTATCATTGATAATCCAACAAATCCAGCGATTATTTCGGTCTGAGCTATGTAAAAATTATTTGCTCATTCGTGAATTATTTTCTCCATGAACAAGTAGATTTGTCTCAATTACTAATTCCACCTTATATTTGAAAAGTTTTTCAATTTGGCCTATACTGCTTGTGAAGGTGATTACTATTAGATAAATAAACAGCAAAAGAGAAAAATACAACAAAAAAAATGAATGATGTCCTAATGTTTGGAAGCATTTTTTTAAATATCTAAGCTCAAATCAACCGTTCAAATCCTTTGGATGAAAACAAAACAAAAATAAAATCTAAAGCAAAAAAGAAAAAAAAAAAGAAAAAAAAAGGAAACAGAAATGATTTTTGAATATGTGGTATTAGCAAAAGCATAAGATATTTTAGTTTAGAATGAAGTAAAAATTCGAAGAAACAAAAAGTACAAAAAGAAAAAAAACTTTTATCAAACAATTCCACCTCCTGTAAAAAAACAGCTTTACATAGGAATTAAAATGAATGACTGCCTTGGCAAAAGTCAGTTTTGTTAATGAATATGCATAAGTTTATGACTATTTGCAATTCAAAACAATTCTATCAACCTTTGACTCTCTTGATGCCGCTTATAGGCCAGAAAATTGCTTTACTTTGACGAAAGATCAAAAGTAAAAAAGAAAAGAAAAGAAAAACAAAACCAAACGTCTAAAATTATTATTGACTTGATGAAAAAATAATTGCTGTTTTTATGCTAAAATACGATAGGCATTTTCGAATAATAGGCAGTCAAGTTAATTATATAAACCATTTTAAAGTGCCAATTTCACTTTACTGATTTCTAATAATAGTTTTGTTTACACCTTTTATTTTTGTCAAATTAAAGATAAGTGAAAAAAAAACAAACAACTCCGAATATCAACCAAGCAATGAATCACGAGACTAGATAATAGTTAAACTGTTTCAAAATATCTAAAAAGTAATATTACTCTATCCAAGAAAAATCCCACTGCGATTGACGTAAGCCAGTTGAAGACTTTTATGGAAGACCGTCGCAAAAAAAAACAAAAAAACTGGAGACGTTGCAGAACTCATTATTAACCATTGTCCTTCGTTTGTACCCAAGTGTAGGGTTTAAAAAGTCCTATAAATTAGTGCATCCCAGACTGATCGAAAATGATAAAGAAATCGCCGTTATCAAGTCTGCTCTGTACTTCATTTGCATTGGTAGGACAAAAATGGGATTGTATAGGATAAACAACGGTATTCCTAAATACTTCACCTGTTCAATGTAAATCTATGGTAACTAATCATTGTTTAGTTATCCACTCATTAAATCTTAAGTAGCTCTTAGTAAAAGGGGACACATACTCTTCAGGAATATTGGATTTTTTCCTTAACCGAGACAAGTTACTCTTGTATATATGTCTTGACGACAACTGATTAATCAGAAGATGCTTCGATCAATCTTTTGTAACTTGCAACGACTAAATGCCAATTTTGGTAAGAAAACTTTAATGAATAATTTTAATCCCAAATAATTCATCGAATTCTCCGACTGATGCTTAAGGCTTTCTTTACGGTTCTGTTGCACTCAGTAATTTTCAAAGGATTTTGAATGGAATATTTTATTTTATTTATGCATATTGTTCTCATCCTTTTATTACTCGCAAATATTACATCTTTCGAATGATGTTTTTGAACTTAAAATTTGCCCAGCCGGATGGTGCTCTAAGATTCACAAACTACATCTCTGCAAAGGAGTGAGACACCCCTCACCAATGAGTGTTCTAGATATAACACTAAACCATCAAATAGCGAAGCTCTACTCCTATAGCTTTGAGGAATTTGGAGTACCTCTTCATTGCTATTACTCTCAGGTCGACACTAACCCGGAGTGGTAATGTCTGTTAGGGTCTTATCTATGGGTCAAATAGAACTATATAATTGTTTAATTGTGTGCAAACAAATGACTTATTTTATATTGATTTGTTAGTGTTGCATAACGGTACTTGAATCATTTTAAGAGTGCAAACTAACGAATAATGTTGAATAGGATTATTAGTGTTTAATAGCAATACTTATACAATTTAACTGTGTGCAAAAACCGAATATTTTGTAATTTATTGCAATACATAGAACATCTAACAGGGTGAAAAGAAAACGATTAATGTTCGCAATACTTAAAACTATTTAATTGTATGCAAAAACATTTGCTCTAACTCGTTTAAAAAGTAAAAGCACCAACAACCTATTCACTTACAAATCATATTTGTATAATTATTTGACTATGTGCAAACAAATAAGCTTTGGATTGTTTGAAATTTACCTACAAAGTATACATTTACAAATCATATATTAAATAAATGTATAAACAGCATTTGTCATTAACAACCAACAAGGATTGAAATGCCATAAAACACAACCAACCCAACCAACCAAACCAAACCTGAACTTGCAATTGTCCAGTTTCATTCTCCGGTAAGCCTTGGTTTTTTTAGAGATCCTGTATTTGTCCATTGCCTGAATGTTATTGGATGTAACAGGGATCAGAAGAAAATTTAATGGTATATTGGCTCAAACATCAATGAAGATGTCGATGTTAGTTCTTGTAACCAATGTATAATTGCAAACAGATAACATATAAATAAGGAGAAATTTTATCCTCTTAACACTGGATGAAGGGATAGGATCATTAGTCTTAGAAGTTTACTCCTCGATATCCTTGTTATCCTCTTTGTAGAAGAAAGGACGACTGTCACACCACATCAAGAATAGTGCTGTGGTTTCAGTGGCACGTAGGTTTTTATGAAGTGGGTTGATTCCTCCTTGGTTTAGAAATCAGAGATTTTTCTTTCTCTTAGATCGATTTAAGTATCTACAAAGCTAGAGAGCTCAATCTGCCCAACTATTCACTCACAGTTGTGTTGGGCGATAATAGATGGTGTTATGCCTTTCATAAGGGCATTCGTAAAGATTAAACAGCCTTGTTAATTATGTGAAATTGATTTGCCCTGTCCATTTCCAGTGACGTCAACTATTACACCAAAAACACTCCAACAATAAATTATACTCCGGCAAAAATGTAGAAGTTCATCTGAAAAAACGAAAACAAAACAAAATCTAAAACGAAAACTTCTTTGATTTCTTTGTTTAATGGCATGTCAACCTTCGTGGGGGATTTTATCCTAAAGCCATCTTTTTAGAACAGCAATGAAACTACCTAAGGCTTAGCAGGGAGATAAATGAGTACATATCTTTCCCAAGGGTATTAATCCGAAAGTGAACGTTTTGGCGAAACTGGAATTTGAATTCACTTATTTCGAGGCCGCAGTCCAGCACAATAGTCAGTACCCCCTCCCCCCAACAAAATTATTTCAACAGGTTATTGGACATTTGTCTCTTCCGTAATATTTTCTTCTGCGTGGCTCGGACAAAAAATATACAATTAATTGAAATAATTTTATTCAGTCTGTTTAAAGGAACATTTCATGAAGCCAGAATACTTAACTATAAAAGAAAAATGTTTTGAATCTTATTTGTTATTAGGTTATTTACTGCTAAATGAAAATACGCCGAACGGAAATCCTCTAAGCGAGCTTATTCCATAACTCATGCCATGGTATTAGTAAAACCATTGAAAATATCTTAGAAGAAAAAAATAATTAACAGTCCTGTCCTAGATATATTTAAAAAATAGACGAGAAAAATTGACAAAGTTTGAAAAATAAATCAGATTAGACATACTTGAAGTCAATATGTCAGACTTCTCATGACAGAAAAATAAGAGAAATCGGACAAATTACAATTAGGTATTGTCCAGTATTAACCTTAGGTATCGTAGATAGGCGATTAAGAATATTCCTTTTTACTGTTGATAACTTTGTTACTTCTAAGTCACATTCTATTATACTTAAACTACATTTTTGTTATTCATTCTCAATCCTAACTCCGTATAACAGCCTAGTATATTGACTAAAATTATTCAAAAACGTATCTTTATTTGATGACTTAATCTTTAAGATTATTAAATATGCGTCTGTGAAATATATCGTAATTAAAGAAAACAAATACAAAAAAATTATATCTAAAGAATAGCAGGCGATTGTTTGAAATGATCGGCTAATGAATTGTCAATTGAGGATAATATTATCATAATTGGTATAGTTTATTCTGTAGAAAATAGTCATGAAAGAAATAAAGTCAGCGTTCTGCCTTTTTGTCCCATGGATTCTCGGGAAAATTTTAACTACAGCCAGTTCATAAAACTTGTCAGAAGTACTTTGAATTCAGAGTTTTCTTTCTCATACATCGATTACACTATAAAGGCTAGAAAGCCCAGTCTGCCCTGCTGTTTTCCCAGAACTCAGAGTAGAATAATTAGATTCATGCCTTCTCCAAGGATAACAAAATACAAAGAACAGATTTTTAAAAAGATTATCGAAACAATAGAAGTTGCTTGATCATGACGATGATTTTGACAACAAACAAACAAACAAACAAAAAACACGGGGATATTAGATGTATTTCTGACTGTGAACGAAAATCGAAAATAAGATTTGGTATGTATAACAGAATAGAGAAGTGTGGGGTTTCTTTAGTTTATTCCTTTAACGACATATCAACTTCTTATGCCTTATTTAATGCCAAAATCTGCTTCATTTGTGATTTAATTGGAATTAATATGCATTTTTTCGTTATAATCATTGCCATTTAACATTTTCAATGTTCTATTTCAATCATATTTCGCACTTTAGTGATATAACTTCAAGTATTCCTATCTAAAAGGAACAGATCTATGTATCGAAAGATAGGAATAAACAGGTACTACCTATCAGGGTCAGCGTGGACCTGGGAGTAATGGCAACAAAAGAGTGGTTTCACACTGATGAAGTTTAGTGTCATACCCAGGTCCCAGAAGTAATAGAACAGTCAATGCTAATAGGGTGTAAAGATTTAAAGAATTCGTAAGATAAACAGAATAAATTAAAAACAATAGCCAACTGAAAATAATATCAAACTTGTTATTTGTTTGAATACATAAGGCGAAAATAAAATAAATTTTAAAAGAACTTGCTAAAATAGTGTTAGATAACATATGCTATGGATTTTCGGTTCGTTCCTGGTGACTCCATGTGCTTTGACAAGCTGTCACGTTGTGATTAGTAAACAGGACTGCTCGATCAGGGCACTCAGGTCGAACAGGTGTGTAACCGGAAGGAGATCACGTGATGAGAACCACGTGGTCAGTTTTAGACAGAGTGCAGAGAATCGCAGTCGAGCGAGGGACACGCAGCTGATCAGAGGCGTCTCTGACGAGCTTGCAAGGGGGTGAAAGCGTTGGCACCGCCTGGCTCCTGAAAGAAGATATGAGAAGAAGAAGTCCTCTCTCTGAGTATATGTCTCTCCATCCATCTCTCACACACCAAAGAAACATCAACCCTTTCGAGAATAAAGTGTGAGAGATATATTTATACAAAAAAGTGTGTTCGTTCGTTCATTGAAGTTCGTAGATCAATGTTATGATTACGGGTATACAACAATAGGAGTTAATAAACATTTGCAGATGGTTGATTTTACGGCATGTTAACTAGTCGTCAATTTGCCCAATCAGCTGGGCCTGTAGAATACACCGACTGCACCTCTACAGAAGGATAATATACTCCCGAACGATTATCCTGGATATGACACGAACGTATCTGATGATGAGGTTCCACAAATGCTGGAGGCCTGGGGAATGTGGAGTACCCCTTCATTGCCATCGCTTTACGGTTCACTCAGGCCCAGAGTGGTAACAACTGATAGGGTCCTATCTATGGGTCGAATAGACCTAAACTGTGTACTTATGCTAAACAGATATGCTTGAAATGGAACGGTTTTGACATTTACATTGCGCACTTATGCTAAACTGAATTGTTTGAAATAGAAATGTTTTGACATTTATCTGTGTGTAAGCAAGAACTATACTTATACTGAGCAGAATTTTTTGAATCAGAACTGTTTGACTAAACTGAATAGCTTGAAATAGAAATATTTTTGACAATTAAACTGCGTATTAATGCTAAAGTGGATTTTTGTAATAAAATTGCTTATTTGTATAAAAATGGATTCGGTATTAAATAATCTACAAAGGTTGATATGCCATAAAACCCAAACAAACAAACAAACTGGTCTATCTAATGTCGAAGTACAGTGTGAACTTAGGAGCGATGGCAATGGAGATGTACTCTGTATTCCCAAAAGCTCCAGTATTACTGAAGCCTCACTATCAGATTGTTTTGTGTCATAAACAGGACATTCGTTGTGGAAGTCTTATCTCTCTTGCAGAGGTGGAGTCAGTGTATTTTGCAGCCCCAGCCGACTGGGCCAGCAATTTTACAGTCGCGAGTAAGTGATAATTTTACATTTTTCAGCTATTTTCCAATCTGGAGCCTCAGAGTGAACAGGCCAATGTTCGCGTGGGAAGAGATCAGAGTTCTAAGGGTTACAGACAATATACAAACGTTTAGTGTAGATATTTGTCAGCAGACATTAGTTCAGTAAAAGATGAAGTTCAAGAATATGATATAAAAAGATTGTACTGTGTCAGTCTTGCAAAGCAATAGACGATGGATTCCACTGTCGTGATTTTTTCGATCTTTCAGCATCTTCAAATCTATTGTATTATTTGACTATACCAAAAATTAATCAGTCTTTTCCATTTGTTATTCCGTAGGGAAGTTATTATATTAGGACGTCAATCATATCTTATCTCATTCTGAAATCGAAGAGAGAGAAAAAAAATCAAATATTGCAAATATATAAATATCTTAAATGACCAAATTTTTATTTCCTAAAAAACAGAGTAATTCATTACTTTTTTCATATGTTTTACGGGTATCATTTAAAAATAAGATGAAATAATAATTGGTTCTTTGATGAAGAAGGATTAAAATTCAAAGAAAGTTGAAGGACAATCATTTTTAAAAATTTCTCATGCTCGAGGAAAACATTTTAATAGACGTCGATTTTCGTGATGAGTCGTTAAAGATACAGACCGAAAAAGTTAGATATCTACATATATATGTATTCTCAATTTTCACACACACACACACACACACACACACACACACACACACACATACACACGTGCGTGCGTTTGTGCATATATATATATATATAAAATCATATATTACATTTTTTCGTTCAGTACCCTAACCTGCTTTCTTTAGTGTTCGTGTGGGTATATCTCTGAATATTATGAATGTAACTATTGTGAATAACATAAGATAGATCTATTTATCTATCTATCTGTCTATGCGAATTTCAACATCTCTCTCTCTCTATCGGGTATCTCAAGTTGTAAGCCACAGTTTTGTGCACATGAGGAAATTAAGCATAAGAGTAAGTGTTTGCAAATTAAAGTTTATTAGTATCATTTTACTCCTTTGAGAGTTTTTCACACCAACATTAGCTAGTGGAGTTTGAGTGTCAGCAAGTCTCCTTAAGTCTCCGGGACTCTTCTCAGCATTCTGGCCAATGGTTTGAGTGGTCTCCACTCGTCCTCTTTTTTCTAACTCTTCCATATTTTGATGACTGTACCGAGTGCACCAATTACAATTTATGTCATTGTCACCTAATGTTTCAATTTTTTCAGTTCTTTTGCAAGATCTAGGTACTTATCTTCCTTTTGGCCTTCTTTCAGTTTCACCCACAAGTCACCCGGGACGGAAAAGTCCACTATTCTACAAGTTTTCTTTCTTTGTTGACTATCACTAGGTCTGGTGATCTGTTTGTATCTCTAAATACCAAAGAAGTTTGCGCGTCTTATCTTCAAGGGCTGACACTGGGTTATGCATATACAATTCGTTCGTATGGTCAAATTTAAATTTTTTACACAATTCCCAGTGGATCACCTTCCCAATCCAGTCGTGTCTAGTCTTATACTTTTTTTAAGCCAGCGTACTACATTCGCTTATCATGTGACTGATCAGTCTATCTCTATCACAATATAATCAACATCTACTATTTTTTCTTTGACATAGTTTGTCCTTATAGCGTTGGTTTGTGCTGATATCAGAAGAGATTCAGTTTCTCTCTTAAGTCTTTCCTTTCTCAACCATGTCCAAGTTTTCTCGAGTGTGATTCCGCTTGTTTGTCACTTTAAATGCCCATACAGTTGTTTTTTTTCCTCGTTTCTGTTTTCGGATTATTTTTGTTCTGTTGATGCTTTATTATCATTATTAACTTTTTGAGAGTTTTTCACATCTGCGTTAGCTGATGGTCTTTCACTGAAGTCTGAGTGACATCAAGTCTCCTCAAATCTCCAGGACTTAGTATTCTGGCCAATCTCAAAAATGCAGTTATTTGGATTTTCTCCACTCAGCTCTTATTCCCAAGTCCTCCAGTCCCTTTATTCATCCTTCGGTGACGGCACCAAGAGCACCAATTACTATTGGGATAATCTTCACTCTTATGTTCCTCTGTTTTTTTTAATTTCCTCGCAAGGTCGAGGTACTTATCCTTCTTTTCGCTTTCTTTCAATTTTACTCAGGGCCAATCGGGAGAGTAAAGTCTACAAATCTTCTAGTTCTATTTTTTTGTTGCTGTTAATTATTATGAGTTCGGGTCATCCGACCGAGATTAAATGATCCGTTTGTATGTCAAAATCCCAGAAGAGCTTGTGTGTCTCATTCTCCAGGACAGATGTTGGGTTGTGCATGAATCATTTGTTCGTATGGTCAAATTTAAATTTCTTGCACAATTACCTGTAGATAACCTTGCCCACCCAGTTGTGCCAAGTCCTATGCTAATTTGCTGCATTCGCTTATAATGTGATTGATCATTTCCTCTCACAGCAGCGTTAGCCGATAGTCTTTTACAGGCATCAAGACTCTTCTAAGTATTCTGACCGAAGTCAATAAGGCTGTAGTCTGGATGGTTATGATTTTTCCACTGATTTCTATTTCCTCTAGTTTTCTTAACCTTTTTGGGACCGTTCCAAGCGCACAATTGGTATTACATTCACCTTCATGTTACAGGGCATTTTTAGTTCTCCTGCAAAGTAAAAATATTTGTCAGTCTTTTCACTTTCTTTAATTTTTACTCTGTTCGCCGGAACGGAAAAATCCACTTGACGGTAATTTCTCTCTCTCTCTCTCTCTCTCTCTCTCTCTCTCTCTCTCTCTCTCTCTCTCTCTCTCTTTTCTGGTAATTAATAATTTGTCGGGTCTTCTATCTAGAATTAGTTGATTCATTTGTATCTCAAATTCCAAGAAAAGTTTATGCATTACATTTTTTGGATGGATTCTTGTTTTTGATTATATCATTTGGTAGTATGATCAAATTTCAATCCCTTACACAATTCCTAGTTGATGTTATCAAATTCCAAACTGGTCCCAGAGGCATTTTATCTTGGGTCATTGATTTACACAATAACTGATTCACACAATAACCAATCTAACAGCCACGCAAAATGATACTGTCTACTATAATGTAATAATTCATAAAGTTTTAAAATTCTTCCTTAATTAGGCCAAGGGTGAATTGGCAATAATTATGATGTATATACACTTAATAACATTCGACTTGACATCTTTTTTCACTTTCAAGGCTGAATTTCCGTACTAGCAAGTTTTACTATTAAGCTACGAGAACCATGGAATTTTAAAACTTCCCAATACTGTTATCTCTGATTTTTCGGTGACATGATATGTTATTTGGAGGATGCCAAGAAAAATAATGAAAGGCTTTCTATTAAATTTGTCACTTATTAACCCCAAAATGGTTTGCATGTTGTAAAACCAACCAACTAACTGAATCAATAAATCCGTAATCTGGTACATAGGAATTAGCTGGATTTGAACCAAGATGTTTTTCTTTTATAATTAATACGAATGTCTAGATAAAATGCATTATAGGAGAATGAAATGATGCTTATATGTATAAAAATGGATTGGGTTTTAAATAACCTACAATGGCTGATAATCCATAAAACCAAACAAAACTTACCCATTCTGTTCCTTGTTATCGTTGCGAGTAAGTTGTGATAAAAACAAACAAAATTAAGAATATAAGGAAACTACTTAACTTTAATAATAATAGGGATTTGGAATCTTCATCTAAAAATTAAGACTAGTTAAAATTGATAATAATCTGTGAGGTAGATTTTGGATTTTTCACCATTGCTTTTAAATATTCAGCTGCTTTACTTAATCGTGTCAAATTTGTCATTTTTTGCTTGATCAAATATATAATAAATTTCGACGTTTAGTGGCGTAGTTGAACGATTAAGAAACTAATTGTTGACCTAAGTTTATCCTTCCACACTTGGCAAAAATTATGGCCTTAACATATATAAAAGAATTTTCAACTTGTGATTTCTTTCATTTAGCAGTAAAACGTTTTTCTTTCAAAGTTGATCATTCTGGTTTCATTAAATATAACTTAAACAAACCATAGTAATGTTTGTAAAAATATGGTATTATTCTTTTCCAAGTCGTGAAGAGGGAAATAAAGGTTTGAAGCTTTAGAAAGATTATGGTCACACCTTCGTTGCCATTACTCTAAGGTCTGCTCTGTTTCTATTAGGGTTTAAACTATGAATCAAGTAGATTTGATTGAGATTTTGAACATGATATATTCTTTAACTATCTTAAGACAATGACTATTAACAAATTTATACAGCAACTAAGTATGACGAATTAACTTGTTTAAAACGATTGTGAACTACATTTAATTGCTTGCAGTTTATTATTCTGAGATCGGAATATTTGGATACAGATAATTGTATACAACGCACTTGTATTATATTAGATAGAAATAATTACTGAAAGCTATATTAGATGGAAATAGTAAATCTAAGATGGATTTTTTAAAACAAATTATCAAATAGGAAGTTACTTGAAACTATAAAAGCGCCCACTTTGCAAAATACATCGCTAAGATGCAGTTAGATTAGTCGTAAATGATGTTCTTTAGTTCATTGGGAGTTTTGGGTCTTTTCAATGTCATACCCACTCGCTAAATTGACCCGGCAGAAATTGATCTCGTCCCTGTCTGCATCCATTCAACATAGTTTTTCGTCAGCACTTCATGTGTCACTTTTCAAATAACAATTGGTTTCAGGATTCGTCCTTTATACTTATGGTTAGGATGACCAATGAACAATTATTTCCGGTCTTTCAAGCTATTCGCCTATTAATGTGTCGTCCGTTAATGTATTAATTTCGCCTTCCTTTGTATGGGCGAATAAACGAAACCTATGATTGTTTACATATGACTTATTATTACATGAATATAAACGGTTTCTTCAAATTATATTATTGCAAGAAAGAAAGAGACTGAATTTGTTACTTATTAACCCCAAAATGGTTTGCATGTTGTAAAACCAACCAACTAACTGAATCAATAAATCCGTAATCTGGTACATAGGAATTAGCTGGATTTGAACCAAAAAGTTTTTCTTTTATAATTAATACGAATGTTTAGATAAAATGCATTATAGGAGAATGAAATGATGTTTAAAAACAGTACCGTGTCAAATAGATGCCTTTTCCATTATTATACTTCGTGATTAATATTGTTTTTTCTTGTTATCATAAGCTTTTATGATATTCAGTTAAAAATATTTTAACACAAAATATTATTTATATATATTGTGTTGGAATAAAAAAAAATTTAATAGTGTGACGAAATAATTTCGATTATCAATCTTTAGACTCTAGTATAACTTAACACGTTTGCTATTGGTAAGATGATACACGAGGTAAGTTTTTAAGCAAAGTACAGCTGGTTTGAATTCAAAGATTTCCTTCTTGTCTAATTTCTGTACTAAGACTAAAGTGCTAACTTAGAACTACTGTTTTATAAGCTGGATACAGCTTGTTGGAATACAGCATTTCTCAGCTAGAACGGTTGACCTACCAAGGCTAAAGGACCTAGTTTTTTCTGTTTTATACAGAGCTGGGTTTGGAAGAGATAGAGTCATACTTTTCTCAAGAGAATAAGTACGATGTGAATCATCTAGAATAGGAAATTCGCAAGCTGAGTCGATTTCCTATGACGTTAATTTTCGCCAAGGGCCCTTTGTTGCCTGAAACTAAATTTTCAACTCATTGGAGCGATTTCAATCTATTAAAAAAACAAAACAAAAAGCAAACCCGCTTTAATTCCTTTACTTGATTGCTAGAAGTGATCCATTTTAGAAAAATGTGAAAAGACTGGATTTGAAACTACTGCGGTAAGAATAATTAGCCTTGAAATTCTATTGAATTAGCTGCAAATAACTCTTCTCTGAAGAAGCTGATATTCATTTAGCTCGTTTGTCACTGTTCTTACACCAGGCATTGGCTATGTTGAAAAAAATTGAGTAGAAGTGAATGCTGGAGTTTTGACGATGTTGCTGACTAAAGCCCCTTGAGTAAATGGTAAAAATCAAATAAATAACATTTCCTTGCCTGAAATCTAAAGGAAATTTTGAAGATTCTTGGCTATCGTATATTCATTGAGATATAAAAAGAATTTCGTTTATTTCTTTCTCTCCGAAGAAACTTTGTAATAATTTCATAAAGAAATTGGTCTTGGTTAATATACAAAATTCTTTGGAATTATTGGTATTAATATTTTTACCAAACTGACATTGTAGACATTAAAATAATATTGTCATTATCAGTGCAAACATAATAAACGCCAGAATAATACAATAGAATAATAGAAGATGACAGATACACCATCTTTCGACATTTGGTTCGTTTTCTGTGATTCAAGTCAACGTAATTAAGTTGACGATGCGACAGTCAGCTGAAACGTAATTTTTTTTTCTTTTCGCCTCAGCATGAAAGCTGATTGGACGGGACTGCCTTATTTATTTACTGAATTGACATGAATCAAAAGTGAGTCCAGAATCTAACATATTACCTGTAAAAAATGTGCTACAAGCCATATTTTGAATCTAATGCATTATAATCAGGTTATTTTTATGTAACAATATATACTAGTCAGGGATATCCGTGCTGCCAGCACGATATGATGATGATGATGATGATATACTAAAATACGTTTTTTGTTCTTTTTCTCTTTTTTGCTTTGTTGAACTAGTATTAAGCACATCTATCTATCTATCTAGAGAGAGAGAGAGAGAGAGAGATGGAGAGGAGAGAAGCTTTGGTTGGTTTGTTGGTTGTTTGGTTGGTTGTTTGTTTGTTTGGTTGGTTGGTTGGTTGGGTTTTATGGCATATCAACACTAGTAGGTTGTTTAATGCCGAATCCTGTTTATACATAAATATTAAAGATATATGATTTGGTTTGGTTTTATAGCATATTAACCATTGTTGCTTATTTAATGCTAAATATACATAATTTGTATACATATTTTGTTAATAACATTTTAAAATGAGCCTGAGCACTTTTTTGAATATTGTTTAATCGTTTCAAGTATTTCTAATACGAATAATTCAATTCACTAATAATCATTTGTTTGAAGACAGTTAAATGTTTTTTTAGTATTGTTTTGTAATACTAACAATTTAATTTAACATCAGTCATTTGTTTGAACAGACCACATACGTTGTGTATTCAATAAGTTTCCAGACATTTTTTGTACAGGTTTTTAAAATTGTCGTAGACTCTTGAAAGTTCAATATGTTATTGCTATACATCTTATGAGATGACTAAGTTTTATGCTTTCAGCTGCAAATGAACAGCTACAGTAGCAATTGGAATACACCCTACTAAAGCCTGATTATCATAGCTGGTGAATTTCAAAAATGCAAGCGGGACGTGAGGACACTTTAGAAGAATGATATGCAATAAAAGTCTTTTTTAAACATGGAAAAAATGCCATAGAAACCTATGGAATGCTTCAGACTACTTTTGGACCATCTTACAGTAATCGAGCATCAGTTTTTGAGAGGCATAAGAGATTCAAGGAAGGCCAGAAGTCTGTGAGGGTTGATGAGAGGTGTGGGAGGAGTAAGGAAGTCAATAGACCAGAGTTGATTGGCGAAAGGGTTAGGGTTAGGGGTACTATGCTGAGGTTTTAAGAGAGTTCAGCAAGAGATTCCTTGGGAAGAGGCCAGCACTCTTTAAATCGGGTCAGTGGCATTTCCACGAGGACAATACACCAGTCCACAACTCCATCCTCGTCACAGACTATTTGATCAAGATGGGGATAAAGACAGTTCCTCAGCCTCCCTATAGTCCAGGCTTTGCTCCCTGTGACTTTTGGTTATTCCCTAAGCTCAGAAGCTGCCGTTATGAGACAATTGAGGAGATGAAAGAGGCTTTGACGAAGGTCATTGACACGCTCACACAAGAGGATAGGGTCTTTTCTATGGGATAAATAGAAGTAAAGTGCGTACTTATGCTAAACTGAAGTGCTAGAAATATAACTGTTTTTGGCATTGAAACTGTACTTACGGTAAACCGAAATATTCGAAAAAGAACTCGTCGTCTATCAGAAGGAGCATCTGATCAAACTCTCATATGATAAGCTGGTGAATAAAAAAAGAAAAGTTTACATAATCTAACTTTATTTGAAACACAATTTGAAACGTGTTCATTCATATAAAGGAGAGAATTCATTCTGAAACTCATCGTTAGTTAAGAAATCGGTTGCAATGAAGATACAAATTTCAGTGACATTTTAGTCAGGCAAGAATTAGCACATGAAGCTCTTTCGTTTGTGGACTGTCTCAGGGAATTCACATTTAATGTTTCAGCAGTAGTCGACCATCATGTATTTGACTCATCTCCCTTTGTTGCACTCATCCATTATCTTGGGGTCCTGGTGGAAATGCTCGCCTTGTTCCTAACATACTGCCCTTAAGTTAACAGAATATCTATCAAGACTACTGGATAGAAAATAGAGTTTGACACTCATGTTGCATTCTGGGTCATCAAAAGCTAATAAAAAAACTTGTTACATCGGCTTCATCGTTGTTGGCCTTTTTATTACCATGAAAGTTTTCCATTACGGCCACAAATGGAAACCATGCCTCCTTTCCTTTTCATTCGCCTTTCAGATAAAGTCTTGATCCCATACAAGTGCACAAATCTGCGGTTCCCCAAACATACCGGTCTTGAATGACAGAGCAGGGAGAACTGAGACTTTGAGTTGGAAGCATTCGCCGTTAGTATTTAATGCTCTCTCCATTCACAGACGATGTTATATTGCGCCTCTAAAGAATAAGCATGAAGTATCCCCAAATACCAGCTAATTGGCCAAGAGGGTAGAATGTTCGCCGATAGTCCGGGAGACCTGGGTTCAATCCCAGGTCGCGTCGTACCAAAGGCTTTTAAAATGATACTTGATACCCCCTTGCTTAACACTCAGCTATATAAGGTACGTATCAAGAGTAACGTGGAGCAATCCAAGGAAAGGAGTAGCGCCTTCCCCTACACCTTGGTATAGTAGCAATTGAAAAGGGAGCCTTCTGGTCACCCTCGACGTCAGTCGCCAAAACGCTTATTCACACATTGATATCTCCTTGTAGCTATGATCATATCTGACAGAGGAAATAAACAAAATTAGATATCCCTATTGAGACCATTAACGTGTAAGTGATTTATTTGACCACAAAAGGATAAAATATGATACCTCAAATTGCATGAAAACTAGAGCACACGGAACAAAACCGTTTTCCTATTTAGATTCAGAAGATCAAAAAGAGTTAAAAACAGTAAAAAAAAAAAAAAAAAAAGAAAGACTAAAGAAACTCAGGCAACTGTGATTTTTCAAAAAAATTGTCCTATGTTATTTTTGAAAACTGTATAATCAGTGGTGGACTTTCAACCACCCAATAGATTCCTAATTCTGTGAACCAGAGGATAAACAGGCTATCGTCATGTGAAAAAAAACCTTTGAGGATATATGATAAAGCCCTCAAAGATAGTGGATTCCTACGTAGACTGGAGTACGTAAACCCAATGAACTCTAACTCTAAGCAAGAAAACTTCACTATCAGTAGAACTAACGGTTGTGGAAACTGCAGGCTCTTCAAAGTAGGTGGTACCAATAATAATCATTCAAACAGACGAGTTTGTAACAGAAATAGAAAAGTAATTTGGTTTAACCCGCCATTCTGTAAACTTACTAACATTAACATAGGAAAATACTTTCTAGATCATTTGGATGGGCACATTAATAAAGATAATTAACTCAGTAAAATTTTTAATTGAAACACCGTAAAAAATAGTTACTCTTGTACAAACAATATATATAAAATCTTAAATAACCACAATTGGTGGCTATTAGAGGAATTTGATAGGAATAATTAGAAACGGATAGAGTGCCCTGTAACTCTCGAAAAAAGACGAATGATCCCAGGACGGACTTGCCCAGTCGGCTGGGGATGTAGAATACACTGACTGCACTTCTGCAGAGAGGTAAGGCTCCCACCTAACGAGTGTCCATGATATGACACTAAACAATTTGATGATGAGGATCCAGCAATGATGGAGCTTTGGGGAATGCGGAGCACCACTTTATTGCCATAGCTTCCAGGTCTACTCTGGCCCGGAGTGGTAGCACCTGATAGGGCCCTATCTTAGGGTTAAATAGAACTAACGGCGTACTTATGCTAAACTGAAAAGCTTGATTAAACTGAATAGCTTGAAATAGAAATGTTTTTGACAATCAAACCGTACTTACATTTAAACAGTGTGCTTATGCTAAACTGAATTATTTGAAATTGAACTGTTTTTGACATTGAAAATGTGCTTACACTAAACTGAATTGTTATATATAACTACTTGAATAGTTTGAAATTGAAATGTTTTTGATAATGAAACTGTGTACTCAGGCAAAACTGAATTGTTTGAAATAGAACTGATTATTTACATAAAAATGGATTTGGCGTTAGAAAACCTACAAAGGTTGATATGCCTTAAAACCCAACAAACCAAACCAACCAACTAGGACAGACAATGTAACTCTGTGAACGTGGTGTACATTTCTCCCATGGAAGAATATAATGATGAAGATAGAATATACATAGGTATCGCTACGGGGAATTTGAAGCAAGGACTGTATAACCATTGACATTCTTTCTCCAATCCACAGATTAGGAACTAAACAGCCCTATCAAAATATTTCTACTACCTTAAGGAACAGGGATTACTCCCTTCCAGTTAAAATGGGAAATAATCAGACAATCTTCGACCGCAAATAGCTTCAATAGCAGATGTAACATGTACATCGAAGAAAAAATTACTATAATTAATTTTAAGAGCTAAATACACGTACAGAGCAGATATTTGAATGTAGACATAAAAGTAAATTTAAGATATTTCAAAATATCCTACTTAAGGTAAAACTGGATAAGGATTTTCGGTGATATTTATTAAAAAAAAACAAGATAATTTTTGTAATTAATAGAATAATTTTGCGGGGGTTCACTGGTGTGTAGGGGGCTTTCGGAATCTTGGAGATTATTAGTTCGTATTTAGAATTTTTAGAATTCTAGAGTGGTTAGTCCCTTTGTACTATTATTTGGTTTAATAGCTGAGATAACCGTAACCACTGTCACCACTGTCACTGTGATGGAAACAAAATAAACGTAGTAGCAGTACGTTCATCAGACCCCATGTAGATACTTGTGAGGTTTGGGGGTAGAGGATGGATGGTCTAGATACCAAGGGACTCCACACTTGTAATTGGCATAAATAGAAAAATAAATGATAGGGATTTACATTATACAAAAATTCCACCTTCAACTACATACCCAAAAATACAAAACCAAACACGTGTTCAAATTGGGTTGGGTCGGCTACTGGAATACCCTTTTCTGGAGTTGTTAATATTTTCAATGTTTTGACTCCCTTACCCTTTTGACTGAACAATTTAGAATGCACACACACACACACACACACACACACATATATATATATATATATGTATACTGTTTTCACCCTCAAATTAAACGTGTATGTCATCTGAAGAGACGAAGATTATATTCTCCGCCGAAATAAATTTATAATGACAAACCATGGTTGACTTTTCTTCCAGTTACTTTGTATGTAATTTTTATTATATAAACCGAAAAATGAATATATAACAATAGCCATACATCGATCACTCCCATAGATTTGTATGAGATCCCTCATCTACATGAATAATCCGCACCCACAGTCTTCGGACGCCAACTAGATATTACACACACACACATATATATATATATATATATATTTGTTGGGTGGTTGGGCGGAGGAATACCATGTAAGCTAAGACCAAACTCGCCTTAAAATGATATTTTGGGCTCCATTTAAATAAATATGTTTATTTTTTGTAATGTTTGAAGCTGCTCGTCGTCTCCACTTTTGCAGTGTTCTGTGAATGGGGTTATTTTGGCCGATAATTAATGTTTTCACTGAGTATCGAATGCAAAACAACCCTAACTCGCAATGTTTCATTGCACCTCTATTTTGCATACGCACTGTCTCTCAGACCTATTGATATTTGTTGTTCGTCGCACCGACTGGATGAGTGTGGCACAAGGTCTTTTTAGGTAGGACCAAAAATGCCTCGGGTCACGTCGGCAATCTCTCAGACCTATCTCTCGTCTGACCTCTGTCTGACCGATTTATATATCCACCACTTGAACTCCAGTAGCATAATCCATTTCAACAGTTGTGTTTGTTGGCTGGAGATCCGTGTTTAGATCACAAGTCGATATCGGCGTATTCGTCAACATAACATTGTTATTTTTACTTCTTATGAGTTTTTCTCTCTATTTTAACTGGTAGGTTTTACTGATGTCTGAGTGTCAGTCAGTCTTCTCTGGTCTTATGTACTCGTCTATTTCAGCTGTTTTTTGCAGTCATGTTGACTGGGTGGTTTCGATTCTTCCACTGAGCACCAGTTTCCCAGATATCTTTTCAAAGCTTCCTCCTCCTTTTCCTTCTCCTCCTCCTCCTCCTCCTTCTTCTTCTTATCATTATTATTATTAAAAAATCTCTATTTGCGCATATATTTCCAAACAGACATATATGTATGCTTCCCTAAGTATATATGTATCTTTAGGTTTTGTGATTAACACAGTCGTTTGTCATTTTCAATAGGCTATGCAAGACAATTTAATGTTCCATTCATGACATACAATTCTTGGTGGACTTTGTCTCCAGTGAACACCCAATATTAAAAATGGAATAGTATAAAGCAATTTATATGTCCGATTTATATTATCCTATGTTTCAATCGACTGTTCATTGCCGAACAGACAATCAATTTTCTTTCAATTCTGAAAAGCGGGCCGGCATTTTTTATCATTTATTTTCTAACTTTTCGCCCAGCCTAACACATGGGCCTTAAATTACTCACACTACATGCCTAATCCTATGCGGCCACCCCCTAAACTGCTGATAAGGCTAATCGATTCTTAATTTCGATAATCTTGCAGAGATCGGAGCTTATCTTGTATTGCTATAAATCATGCATTCCATTTTTTTAATCAATGTAGTTTTCTCTTTTACCAGATTTACCAACCCCTCCGCTCGGGTAGGATATGACACAAGGTGAATTTTTAAGCGGAGTTTAACAGGTTTGAATTCAGAGTTTTCCCTCTCCTAGACTAGTTGCCTCACCAAGGCTGAAGAACCTAGTCTGTCCTACTATTAACCCATAGCTGGAGGAAGAATAATTGGATTCATACCTTTCTCAAGGGTATTAGTGCAATATGACATGCTATCAGTCTCGTCCAGGATTTGAACTCATGTCGCCGTGTCCATTTCCTGCGACGATAGCCATTACACCATCACAGTTAAAGAAAAGTAAAGTTGGCGACCATAGTCGAGGGTGATCCGAAGGCTCCCTTTTCGATAGCTACTACACCAAGGTGTAGGGGAGGGCGCTACTCCTTCCCAGGATTGCTCTACTTTACCCTTGATCCGTACCTTATAATGCTGAGTGTTAAGTAAGGAGGCATCAAGTACCATTTTTTAAGTCTTTGGTATGACTCGACCTGGGATTGAAAAGTAATTTAACAAAATTATACGTAGTAGCGCAAGTGGATTTCGAACTTACATTCTACTATGTCGCAATTCAGCACATTGGCCACTATACCATGGGGAATCCACTCCTTAGAACTGCAATTAATATATTTGTATTGACTGATATCGAATTGGTATCGATATATCGACATGGACTGATGATATCCATGTGTTAATAACATTGTAACTACCTACTTATTTTCGTCACTCTAAGAGAAAGAAAAGGGTCAAACGTCACTCTAAGAGAAAGAAAAGGGTTAAACATCACTCTAAGAGAAAGAAAAGGGTTAAACGTCACTCTAAGAGAAAGAAAAGGGTCAAACGTCACGCTAAGAGAAAGAAAAGGGTCAAACGTCACTCTAAGAGAAAGAAAAGGGTCAAACGTCACGCTAAGAGAAAGAAAAGGGTCAAACGTCACGTCAAGAGAAAGAAAAGGGTAGACAGGCTAAGCTAACTGAAGTAGAACTCTCCATTTATCTTTTATTTCAAGGGTCAGTAGGGTTGATTACTACGTTTTTACGACTTCACTGCAACACCTATCCTAGCCAACCGTTTTCCAATAAGTTTTGTAATAATATACCCACACTGGAATTATAATTAATAGTTGCTTTACTTTTTCAATCCTTAATATCTAAATAAATTAACAAGTAATCATGTATACACCAAACTTCTGTCGTATTGATGAAGTAAAAGTACTTTAATATATAATTGCCATATAAAGGGAACGACAATAAAAATGCCAAATTTGCAATATAAGGTGATAGCGTTTTTAGGAGGCTTTAGTGAGTAATATTTTTCGCAGTTTTCCAGTTCAGATATTGATTCAAAAAGATAATACAGACGACAAACTTATAGAAAGAAATTTTATACAGAAGAAACAAGATTAAAAAATGGAAAGTATAAAGCGTTGCAAATTTTGGTATAAGTTGCGGAACTTATCAGAGAGAGAGAGAGGGGAGAGAGAGAGAGAGAGAGAGAGTGTGTGTGTGTGTGTGTGTGTGTGTGTGTGTTTGGAAACAAAATTCCTTAAATTTAAGCAATTTTCGTGGTTTTGTTGAATAGTTCATTGAATTTTCATCTTTCGTTAATTTAGTTGAATTCTTTGAAAAGTTGTCATTTGGTAGAATTCTCGTTTAATTTATTTGAGTTTTCGGTAAAATTGTTATTCAGTAGAATTCTCAGGTTTAATTTTCATCTTTCGTTTACTTTAGTTGATTTTTCAGTAAAGTTGTCTTTTGGATGACTTTTAGTTGAATTTCTTGGATAGCTTTTCGCCTATTTGGATACTTTTCAACAGTTCAAGAAACGAGTGACCAAAACTGATCCATTGGCTATAGTTTCTTTCTGCCTTAACAGCCTGGAGCTGGGTTCGTACTGAACATTAGTAGTAGCTGCCGACGAATGGTGGAAGATTGGTTTTGGTGCCTTGTTGTCTAGAGTCACTTCCTCCTTCTCCAATCTGGCCAAAATTAAGAGTGACTCGTTGTCGGTTCTGTTCTCTTGTTAGAAATACTATTTTATAGCAGTAAAAAATATGGAATGCAGTGTAATTCTAAAAGCATCACCACCTAGCAAGGAGAACGCATGCTTTTTTATAGTTTAAATTCAAAAATATTTTCTATAGATTTTATTTTAAAGTAAAAGCTATGTCATCGAATATTTGGGAACTAAATGGAATATTACTTTTACGAAAAATATTGTTTATCCTGAAGTGTTAAATGAGTAGAATATTATTGTCAGAAGTTTAGATTCGCTGATTTATTCATTTTATTTATAAATCATTAGAAAAACCCAAGAAGAGTCAAGAAGAGTTGTCAGCACGGGATTACGAGAAAATACTTATTGATGGTTTTATTGGGTTTTTTTTTTGGTTTAATTACATATCGATCTTCATATAGATCTCCATGGTTATTCAATGCAAAAGTCATCCATATTGGATAATAATAGTAGTACTAAGTAAGTAAAGATGCTGACCGTAATCGAGGATGACCAGAAGGCTCCCTTTTCAATAGCTACTACACCGAGATATAGGAGAAGAGCACTACTCCTTTTCCAGGATTGCTCAACTTTACCCTTGATACGTACCTTATATTGTTGAGTATTAAGCAAGGAGGTATCAAGTACCCTTTTAAAAGTCTTTGGTATGACGCGACCTGGGATTGAACCCAGGTCTCACCGACCATTGGCGAAGAGTTTATGTCTTTTCCAATGGAATTAGCTCGAAAGTGAACGTAATAGCGTGACTGTAGTTCGAACTCACTTACTACGATGTTACCACGAGGACTCCCCCAAGATTTATTGAGCAAGGAGCACAGTTTTCATCAGAGATGAGTTGGCTGAGTAAATCTAAGCACCACTTATTTCCCCCCAAAATTGTTGTGTAATATAATAATGCGAACTAGCCGTGTGCTAGCTGGTTGTGAAAATATGTGTGCTATTTGGTTAACGAACAAATAGTGGCCAAACACTATCAACAAAAATTTGTAGCATAGTCTACTTTTACAAACACCGCAGTACACTCAGGCGGCGACATCCGATCAATTTTAAGAAGCATTTAATAGATTTTTATTTAGGATTTTTTTGCCCAGTCGACCTCTGCAGCAGAATACACCGACTGCACCTCTACAGAGGCTCAAGACTCCCTCTCAACGAGTGTCCTGGATATGACACTAAATAATTCAATGGTGAGACTCTAGTAAAGCTGTAGCAGTGGGGAAAGTGGAGTAACTTTTTATTGCCATCACTCCTAGGTCAACTTTATCCCGCAGTGGTAGCACCTGATACTATTTACCAACCCCTCTGCTCGGGCAGGATATGACACAAGGTCAATTTTTAAGCGGAGTTTAACAGGTTTGAATTCAGAGTTTTCCTTCTCCTAGACTAGTTGCCTAACCAAGGCTGTAGAACCTAGTCTGTCCTACTATTTACCCATAGCTGGAGGGAGAATAATTGGATTCATACCTTTCCCAAGGGTATTAGTGCTATGTGAAATGCAATCAGTCTCGTCCAGGATTTGAACTCGTGTCGCCGTGTCCATTTCTTACGACGATAACGACTACACCACGGGCACCTCCAGTGGTAGCACCTGATAGGGTCCTATTTATGAGCTCAATAGAACTACGCAGTGTACTTACGCTACATGAATTGTGTGAAATATAAGCATTTTTTACATTTAAACTTTTAAACTGTGTTCTTACGCTAAATTGAATTCTATGAACTAGAACTGTTTATATATATATATATATAGAGAGAGAGAGATTTGTCATTAAATAACCCACAATGGTTTATATGCTATGAAACCAAACCAATCTAAACCAATCAGAATTTTCCTTGACATATATAGGTTACCATAGTAAACTATCAGATAACAATAGTTGTTGGAAGCATTCCTTTCCCAACGGTATTAGGGCCCAGGATTTGAACTTGTGTCGCCGTATCCATTTCATACGACGAAAACAGTTAAACCACGAGCGCCTGTATATTCGATTGTATTCATATCACTAAATATAGTTCAACTTTTTGTATTAAAAATTAAACAATGAACTTTCCTCATATACAGATAGTATATGCAAATAAGTACTATGAACGCATATTGAATTTGTCGGTGGAATATTTACAATTTTGAAAATATTGGAGACGTGATACAAAAAGTTTCATTTCCATTTTTAAAAAAATCAGTGAACTGCATAATTTCAGAATATTTGTTTATGTTATTTTAGATTTGATACATTTTTAATTAGCATCTTTCATTTTCTTTAAATTTTCAGGTTGAAATCGAATCACATAACTCAAATTTTATAGCGTTTTTGTTCGAATAAAGTTATTATGATGGGGAGAATATTTTTTTGTGAATTTTTCACTTTAAGATGTTTGAAATTTGGGTGGCTGGGGATTAGATTTTCTGATTCTAACTGTCAGTCTATCTTAATTTGTACCTTCTTTTTTGAGGGGCTCAAATTAAAAGATGACAATTTGGCCTAAAATTTAAAGTCTTCTCGTCGAGTTTGGTCAAGTTTGGTCAGGTTTATGCAGGTTTCTTTCATTGTATAGGTAGAATTTTTTACCATGTTTTGTCTTTGGTTTTATATATATATATATATATATATATATATATATATATATATATATATATATATATATATATATATCGAATAAATTGTGCATTCTGGTATCCGGTAGGGCAAAAATGGAAACAAACGAAGGCTACTTCATTATGCCTTATAATTCCCGAGGGGACATGGTTCGCTGAACTGTATGATACGAAGTCTAACATAAAGTGGGGCGGGTTTCGATCCCAGCTTAATGCGTCCTACGTGTCTAGCCCCACTGAATTGTTGCGATACAACGAAACAGTCTGCGTGTGGTTGACAATATATATATACATATATATATATATATATATATATATATATATATATATATATATATATATATAAATAAAAGTTAAGTAATTTGTCCGACTGTAGTCGAGGGTGACCGGAAGGGTCCCTTTTCAATAGCTACTACAATAAAGTGCAGGGGAGGGCGCTACTCCTTTCCCGGAATTGTTCCACTTACCCTTGATGCGTAATTCATAATGTCAAATGTTCAGCAAGAAAGCATCAAGTATCATTTTTTGAGTCTTTGGGATTGTACTCAAGACCAACCCACAGTACAAGCAAAAATCGACACAAGGTCAAGTTTTTGAACGAAATTTAAAAGATTTGAAATCAGAGTTCTTCCTTCTTCTTGATCGATTGCCATACCAAGGTTTGAAGAGCCCAGTCTTCCCTACTTGCCCATTAGCGATATGTTAAATGCATACAGTCTCGTCCAGAATTTTAACTCGGATAACTGTGCTCACTTTATACGGGGGTAAATATTACACCACAAATGTCTCCATAAAAAAAGATATATAGATGGGAAAAGAGCTAGATATATAGATGTGAAAAAATACGTACATACTATATATATATATATATATATATATATATATATATATACGTGGTGAATTCAATAAGTTTCCAGACTTTTTTGGTAGGGGCATTTAAAATAGTCAGAGACGCTTGAAAATTCAGTATGTTATTACTATACAACGTATGAGATGACTGACCAATTTTTATGATTTCAGATGCAAATGAACAGCCACGGCAGCAATTGGAATACACCTTACTAAAGCCTGCTTGTCACAGCTGGTGAATTTCAAAAATGCAATCTAACACTTTAGAAGAATGATATGCAATAAAATTCTGTTTTAAACATGGAAAAAATGCCACAGAAACGTATGGAATGCTTCAGACTGCTTTTGGATGATCTTGCATGAATCGAGCATCAGTTTTTGAGTGGCATAAGAGATTCAAGGAAGGCAGGGAGTCTGTGAGGGATGATGAAAGGTGTGGGAGGAGTAAGGAAATAAATAGACCAGGGTTGATTAGCCAAAGGGTTAGGGTTAGGGGTACTATGTTGAGGTTTTAAGGGAGTTCAGGAAGAGATTCCTTGGGAAGAGGCCAGGACTCTTCAAATCGGGTCAGTGGCATTTCCACCAGGACAACATACCAGTCCACAACTCCATCCTCGTCACAGACTATTTGACCAAGATGGGCATCAAGACAGTTCTTCAACCTATAGTCCACACCTTGCTCCCTGTGACTTTTGCTTATTCCCTGAGCTCAGAGGCTGTTATTTTGAGACAATTTAGGAGATGAAAGAGGCTGTGACGAAGGCCATTAAGACACTCACGCAAGAGGACGTCCATGAGGCCTTCCAGAAGTTGTTGGAACAGAACAGCAAGTGCATTGCAGCCGGAGGAGATTACTTCGAAGGGGACAAGAGTTTCATGTGTGTACTTTCAATAAAAGTACCCATGCGAAAAAAGTCTGGAAACTTATTTTATGATCCTCGTATCTATCTATCTATCTATCTATCTATCTATCTATCTATTTAAGAAAGAAAGAGATGAGAAAATAGATAGATAGATAGATAAATAGATAACAACAGTATCTGTCTTATGTGTGTATGTTTGTGTATACAGTTAACTGTGGAATCTGTTCCAGTAAAATATTAAAATTTCCAGCCAAATCAGGTATATTTGTGGCATTTACCTTTGCTCATTTGGTTTACAATGCAGGTTGATTGGTATGTCGTGAACAAATTAAAGCGCCTTTTATATTTATTCAATGCTATCTCACCCACACCTCATGCAATATTCCGTTATGTGCGTGTTATGCAACTTTTCTGAGTAGCTAAAAGTGCCTTCCGGTGCAAAGATGTGTGTTATTTAGTGTATCGAAAATTAGTAAAAAAAAATATCTTAGAATTTAATATTATTACCTTGCAATAAAACTCAAAAATTAACTTTCTTTGGTCTGACTATGATGATTGTGTGTGAGCACCTAGGAAGACTTTGCTGAGGGTGTTTGCTATATCTAACTGCAGCCATATCTTCAAGAGGAGTAAATCTAAACAAAACTTACAACTTGGTAGCGTTCTGCAGATTTGTCGCATGCACTGACAAATCGATCGATTGTGGTTCAATGTGGCCCCACTCGTCAAATTTTGAATGGAACAGTGGTAAGGGAGGCCTGCAGTAAAATTACACAATATGAGACTCCTTGAATATATTCTCTCTTAGCTTGCAACAAAACATTTGAATTATCCAAAATATTATGTACATTTAAGACTTACGTAAACCCTGAGTCCACACTAAAAGGAAATGCTGCCGCCATCTGTCCCCAAATTGCAAAGCAACAAGAATTGGTACGTGTAATATCTGTACATAAAGCGATAAATTTTAATTTGATAACTTACTCATGAACTTGTGTCAGTCTCAAAATACGCAACAAGAATTTTGCCCTGTGAGCTGGAACCGACTGCTTCTCTGCAAAGGGGTAAGACTCCGCCACCAACGAGTGTCCTATAGATGACACTAAACAATCTGATGGTGAGGTTCCAGTACTGCTGGAGCTTATGGGAATGCAGAGTACCACATCATTGCCATCGCTCCCAGGTCCACTCTTGCCCGGAGTGGTAGAACTTGATAGGGAACTATCTATGGGTCAAATAGAACAAAACTGTGTACTTATGTTAAACTGTATTGCTTGAAATAGAACTGTTTTGACATATAAACTACGTACTTATGCTAAACTGAATTGTTTGAAATAGAACTGTTATTGGCGTTGAACTTGTGTACTTATGTAAACTGAATTGTTTGAAATAAAACTGCTTTTGGCATTTAACTGTGTGTAAAGAAGAAAAAAGCTATACTTATACTAAACATAACTTTTTTGAAAAAAAAACTTTTTAAATGTATAAAAACGGATTTGGCTTTAAATAGCTGACAATCGTTGATATGCCATACAACCAAACCAAAACAAGCAACTTGAATCAAGAAGATAAAAGATCGATACTAGACATAACTATTAGTATTATTGACAAATTAACTTACTGTAACAGAGGTAATTTTTGGTCCACTGGTAGTTTAAACTGTGAATCATCACAGACATCCTTTTTTCGACAGTGCAACAATATTTTTTATGGAACTTTTTCTGTAAAAAAGATTTTATTTATATAAATATCTATCTTCCCTTGGTTATGAACCCCCCACACACGCACACGCATATATATATATTGGCCAAGTGAGTAGAGTGTTCGCCGATAGTTCGCGAGACCGGGGTATAATCCCAGGTTGGGTCATACCAAAGTCATTAAAAATGGTACTTGATACCTCTTTGCTTAACACTTTATAAGGTGCATATCAAAGGTAAAGTAGAGAAATCCAGGGGAAGGAGAAACTCACTCCCCTACACCTCGGTGTAGTAGCTATTGATAAGGAGCCCTCGGGTCACCCTCGACTAAAGGTTAGCAACTTTATTTACTTACTATATATATATTAGTTTCTTTTTTAAGGGCATATCAACCTTCTGGGGTTGAGATATATAGGCATTAACTCAACTCTTCCGCACGAGTAGGAAGCGACACTCGGTCAATTTTTTGGCGGGGTTCAACAGGTTTGAATTCAGAGGTATCCTTCTCCTAGATCGATTGCCATACCGCGGTTAAAGATCACAGCCTTCCCTACTATTTTCCTCTAACTGGAGAGAGAATAGTTGGATGCATACCTTCCCTAAGTCTATTGCCGTAATGAGTAATTCAAACACCCGTTAACATTTCCTACAACGATAACCATTACTCTACAAACGCTTCTTTACTGCTTTATTCACACACACACACACACACACACACACACACACACACACACACACACACACTTATTTTAAAGGTATTCGTGGTGATACTGATGCCTCTATTTATTTAAGAATGAAGGTTACTGAAGCTTTCATAGTTATCTGTTATATGAAGAATTCCTTACGATTATAAAATGACATTCAACTTATATGCTGACCTGATAAAAGTTTCATTCTGTTGCAAATTGAACTGGAAATTGCTTTATTCTGTTTGATAATTTTAGAATTATTGCTTTAATAAGAACTGGGCAATGATATGCCGTTTTTCCTGGGTTACTACATCACGTTCCATTGTGAAAATAATGATGGAGTTCATTATTATCACAAGATGTATCTTGTGATTTGTAAGCTAGACATGCTGGCTAATTACAAGTATAATTACAAGTTCGATCCTTACTAGCAACCCATGCTTTCAACCTTTCGATATATATATATATATATATATATATATATATATATATATATATATATATATATATATATATATATATATATAAACAAAGCTTATTTTATAAGGAGGTCTACGTGGCGTAATGGTTACTGAGTTAGATTAACAGACAAACATTGATGAGTTTTATTCTCACTACAGAACCAAATTCAGTTTATCCCATATTCAGCCAACCATTTTCCTCCATGAGGCAGCCAAACATGTTAGAATAAGTCTCCGAATTTTGTTTTATTTCTTTTTAAAAAGAAATGCCTTTTTTGTATTAAAAGGTATGTTTTATCGCTACATTTTATCGGGTATTTGATTTTATGATTTTTATCTTTGAAAGGGTTTTGTGTTTGAAATGCACATATTATCTAATGTCCAATCACTTTTCCAAGCCAACAAGAAGCGTACTTATTGTACGGGTTATCATGGTGGGGAATGGAATAGATGATCCGAGTCAAATCTTTGATGATGCTGTTTGCGTTTAAGTTTGCACTGATGCGCTTAAGAAAGGCATGAATCCGTCTCAACTCCCACCTACTCCACTATGGGTAAATGGTAGAGTAGCCTTGAGTCTTTAGCCTGGGTAAGGTAATCAGTTTATAAGGGAAACTCTAAAGTCAAACCGACTAACTCTGCTTAAAAATTGACCTTGTATCAGTCACCCTGGAAGAGAGGCTGGGTAAATACATGCTAAACACCAAGCTTACCATGCACATTTTTCATCATTATGTGTTTCTTTTTACCGAGTCCTTCTCTAATATATTTTATGACCCACTTTTCTCTAGTTGATTTTCATTTGGTTTCTTAGTTTAATGGTATATCAACCGTTGTGGGTTATTCAATGCCAAAGCCATACTCATAAAGGAACAGTAGTGGTACTATTTATACCATAGCTAATTAGGGATAGGGGTTTCAAGCCTTTCCGAAAGTATAAATCCAAAATGTGAACGTAATAGCCTATGTGAAGTTCGAACTCACTCACAGTGATTTTGCAGACCAGCACCGTTTGTCACTATTTCACGAAGACTCCCTTATCTCTAATTGAGAAACGCTGTACGAAAGTTCAGCATGCATGCAAGGAATGGAACTTTTAAAAAATATCTGATGCGTGCAGATATTTACGCACACAAAAAAATAATAATACTGAAATTCCCTAGGGTCCTTCGTGCTTTTTCACATCTAACATCAAAATGAATAGGCACTCAGCAATTTTCTTTCTATTGTAATTTCTACCTGACTGGCACAATACTCTGGATATATAAAATAATGAGAAAAACGAATGTAGGCAAATACTAAGAGAATGAATAAATTTGGTTGACTTTCTTTGGATCGCGCTTATTCTCATAGAATGTTTACCTATGTCTTCTCCTGGGGTGGCACGATGTGACATAATATAATTTTATTTTACAATTTTTTTTTTACAATTTGCCACTTTTCACATATTTGGCAATGTAAGGATTGTTTTTAAATACACCTAAAATAGTATACATTGTAATTAAAAAAAAGGTGAATATTCTTACTTTCATATCATCTACAATAAACTTTAAAATAATCCAAAGAGGAAATAGTGGTGGACTGTAAAATCGCATTATACGAGTTCGAATTCAGTCACGTTATTACATTCACTTTTGGACAAATACCCTTATGAAAAGAATGAATCCTTTTATTCAACATAAACACAAGTGTTCTTTGACATTGAATAATCCACACCGGTTGATGTGCCATTAAAAGATAAATCAAGCCAAACCCAAAAGGAAAAGCTATAATTTGAACGAAAATTTTGAGAATGTAAAAATACGTAAAAAAATATGTTCTGTGACTAAAGTCTGCCTTCGGACAGAAAAAAAAGTAACTGTTTGATTCCCTGGCATATTGTGCTCACCTATGGCCCGGGAGACCGGGGTTCAATCCCAGGTTGGGTCATACCAAAGACGCAAAAAATGGTACTTGATATCACTTAGCACTCAACACTATAACGTACGTATCAACGGTAGTGGAGTCATCCAGGGAAAGGAGTAGCGTCCTCCCCGACATATCGGTGTAGCAGCTATTGATAAGGGAGCCTTTGGGTCAATTTCGATTATGGTTTCCAACTTTATATATATATTCACACACACACACACACACACACACACACACACACACACACACATATATATATATATATATATATATATATATATATATTCTGATAGAACGAAACAGATCTGTCTGTGGATGACTATACAGATATATATACTCTCCTACCCCCGTGGGGTTGAGTTCTCTGGGGAAGAAGTAATCGTGTTGCCATTAGCGATGATTGCAAGCCTTTTCGTTTGAATTGAGGTCTCGGCTACCGTTGAACGGATATATGTAAAACAATATTAATTGTGATTCATAACCGTTTAAAATTTACTTCGCAGCTAATATCTCCTCGTGGCTGAATGTTTAGAAACTTGTGTTGACGTTTGAGTCAGCCGGGTTTTGATCCCAGCTACGGGAACATACTGTCTAGCCACACTGATGAGTTCTGATAGAACGAAACAGATCTGTCTGTGGATGACTATATATATATATATATGTGCATACATGCTTTATAATTTCTGAGACATAATATCCAACAAAATCTCATGGTTGTTTTATTTCGAAGACACCCACTACTAAGAATCAAGATGTCCAGGAGGTAGATAAAATTTACCCAAGTCTTGTTTGCATTCTTCTTTACTGATCCACCACAGGTATCGGAAACATACCCAATATTGACCCCTTTCAAATCATTCAGGAAGATCCTCTCTAGAGGGATGACCGAACGAGACTCAACGCATAGTTTGGAACGAGTAGCCGCAGGCCTTGGCCTCCATGTCAATGCACACAAAACGGAATATATGTGCTATAATCAAACAGGCGACATCTCCACACTAGACAGAACCTCTCTGAAACTAGTAGACAAATTCACCTACCTAGGAAGCAGCGTCTCATCAACTGAAAAGGACATTGACACGCGCCTAACGAAGGTATGGACAGCTACCAATAGGCTATCGATCATATGGAAATCAGACCTAACCGTTTAAATAAAACGCAGTTTCTTCCAGCCAGCGGTCGTGTCGATACTGCTGTATGGATGCACTACTTGGACGCTAACTAAACGGCTGGAGAAGAAACTAGACGGCAATTACACAATAATGCTGCAAGCAATATTGAACAAGTCCGGGCGGCAACACCCCACAAGGCACCAACTATACGGCCACCTGCCACCCATCACGAAAACTATCCAAGTCTTTGTAGTAATTTGACTGATTATTTTATCAGCTTCATTTCATAAGTGTTTTCCTCTGATCATGAAAGGTTATTATCCGAGCAATCAAGAAAAGTATGCAATATTTGTTGTGTCAGTATGAATATTAGATGAATAGGGACGTCTCAGTTTATAAATCATGTGATTTCCTTTTCCAAAAAATGTTTTTACTTCGAGAACTCTTTTCTTTACATGCTCATGTCCACCTCTTTTCAATTTGAACGAATGCATCTACCTCTCACATAGGACATGTATTTGGGTGGGGAGAGGGATAAAAGAATTCATAATATGCATATTGCTAGGTAGTTTAGTTGGAAATGTGGGTATCTGCTGATCATTTAAAAGAATGCTGGCTGAATCCTGCAAGCTAAAATGAATTGTTTTTTTTTATTGTGAAAGAGAGAATCTTAAATTTGAGATAATTTCAGAATGAAAATTATGGAATTAAGTTAATTATAGTTTTTGCTTAAAAAGCCACATTTTTTGTTTGATTCCAAGTTTTGATTACTTTCATATACCTAAAGTTATTTATATGTTGGTATCTCTGTGTGTATATATAATAATTTACTCAGCTTTTTGCTTCGAGGTGGCGCAAAACCATATGAATAAGGGTGTGTCCTCGTGGTGTAATGGTTAAAGCGATGTACTGCGGAATCGTAGTAAGCAAGTTCGCACTCCAGTCGCGCTATTACGTTCACTTACGCGCAAATACCCTTGGGAAAGGTATGAACCCCCTTATCCTCTCAGCTATAGGTTTAAATAGTACCACTACTGTTCTTCTCGGAGAATGGCTTTGGCATTAAATAACCTACAAAGGTTGATATGCCATTAAACAAAGAAACCGTCCCGAAACCGAAATCGTATGAATAGGGCATCAAATGATAGTCTAACTCATTCATGTAGGTTTACTAATCTAGTTCTCTAACGATTAAATCACACGAGGTGCTGTACACACACACACACACACACACACACACATATATATATATATTATATATATATATATATATATATATATATATATATATATATATATATATATATATAAGTTGTAATTTGCTCGAAAAGGTATATGGTAATAAATTTGACACCAGACTCCGGTCAGATTCGAGCTTCTGGGAGATAATTCTACCATTTTTTAATAACAAATAATAATGGCGGAACCGGTATTTCCGTTTTCCTTACTTAATGGTGTAAATGGAACTTTCTTTTTCAGAAATCTCAACAACAATATTACAACGGTCTTAAAGATGATGAAAATTAAAGCTGATGTTAATAGCTATTGCTAAAGTTAAAAAAACTAGTGTAATTTGTAGTCGTCGAGAATTCCAGAAAAGCTCGTGTCATCGAAAGATAATTCCATAAATGTACAGGCTCACTCAAAAGTTTCTCCCTTGAACTCTCAATTAACAAACAAAAAAAAAAAAAAAAAAAGAAGTAGAAAAAAAAAAAACGAAAATAATTTTGATATGATCCAACAGATCATTAATCGATGCAATACGCCGAAAAAATCCTTTGCTGTTAAACATTAATGTTTGTTAAGTTTTAATAATTGTTTCTCAAAGGTGTAAGGTAGCTTGTTGTGTTTTGACACTTTTGGATGTTATATTAAACTACAATCTGTCAAATAACCTGCAACAGATTAAGGCGATCATTTAATGCAATCAAATTTTATATGTTACAAAATAATGTTGTTTGAAAATTGGCAAAATAACAACACAGTTATTTTCATTTAGTCTTTTCGACCATAAAGTAAAGAAATATTAAATTTGGATGTACGGATGATTATAAAACAAGAATCACCTCTGAGATATTAAATATTTAAGATCATCATCTAATTTAAATGTTTACCAGTAGGGAAAATTTTGATGGAAAGGCAAATGTCACGAGATGACTCTGAATGCAAACTTCTGCGTCCCAATGGATACGGATTTAAAGGACAAATCTAAGATGATGCCAAAGAGAGTAACACAGATAAGATTGAAATTATTAAAATATTCCACTGAGCTTCAAATTAAGATTACTTCAATTTTGGGAAGAAACAATTGCATGAATTACTTTTTATGATTATCTCAATGAACATGCAACTTGCTTCTAAGCGCTTGAATCTGAGATTGAAAGAAGAATCGAATTTTATTGCAGTCAATGCAACATTGCATTTAGCGATGTTTTGTCGTTGTGAACCCAAAATATCTAGAAAAAGTTTTAATTAGTGGTAAACTGCTAGATATAAAATGTCTCCTCCTAAATTCTGTTCAGAATTGATCAATGAGATTAAAAATGCGAATTTACATTGCTTTTTGGAAGTATTTCCATATTAGTAAGTTAATTTTGGTCCTTCCGTCTCAAGACGTGAATATCATGTAATGAAAACAGGACAACTGATTCTGTCTAGTAATCTTTTATTCAATTAAGAATCCTACTACTCGTCTACTTGACAAGCGGAATGTACAGCTTTTATTGCTTGGATTATCAAAGAGGAGATAATCCATATTCACAACATATCACTTACAATTTTAGGTACGAAAAACTACTAATTTCCTTTTTCAAATACTTATGACGAGTACTTTCTATAACTTATAAATAATTACTTAATATTATATACTGGAAATAGTTATTTACTAAGCTTATCTTATTTGTGACATTAGACCAGAAGTATGAGGCCCCCATTAAGAACCGAATTCAAAAACAATAATCTGTTAATTTACCTTGATAACCATAACACGATGTGAGGTGCTCAATTACATGAAATAAATATTTAAACAAACATAAAATCTACTGCACTGTCTGTTTGTTCAAATACTAACGAGAAGTGCTATATAATAAGCCGTTATTAATTATCTTTGCCTTCAAAACTTAACCTAGTCAAAGTTTAATTAAAGGGCACAACTGGAATAATTATGAATACAGTTTGATCACACCGTCAACGATTGGTACATGTAAATAAAATAACTCTTAGTTATAATTTGATAAAAACTTTTATCTTTTGGTGATAATCAGAGAGGAGACATATGAGGACATTAATGTGACTAAGCAGCTATCAAGAACGATTTGTTTAAGAGAATATTATATATTCAGTAGGGATTGACTTTTGGAGTCAGAATGATAATGGTTTCCTTTTCGTATATTCTACTTTACTTTCTGCCATATTAAGGAAAATAAATATTCTTTCATGATTTAACTGTACAGTTCTGTGAGAATCAGCTTTCATTATAACTTCATTTGACTAAAACTTATTTCAAATACTAAACTGTTATATAAGAATATTACAAGTATAAAATAAATTAAGTTTGTTATTAAAAAAATGTTTTTTTACGCTGACAATCTTTGTTATTGATTCTAAGCCAAGTGAGTAATCTTGGTTTAGATGAGAGCCACTATTGATGCCTATTTGAGTGGATTTTGTTAGCATCCCCCTAAAAATTAATTTTCGTAAAGGTTTGAGAAAGTAACATTGCTAGAAAAGTTGCACATGTCAAAATCGATTTAATACTTACGATACGTCAGTAGAGAGAGAGAGAGAGAGAGAGAGGGGGGATTTGAGAGAGTAAGCGTAAGTGAGGATAATTATGTTTATTGGACGATTTTGGTCATTTATTCAGATGTGGTCCAAGGCCGAACGAATGGAGTACTCTATGAGATTCGAACTCACTTGTGAAGGTTTGCCAACCTCCTTCGCTTATCATCCCACCATTAGAGGTGCCCTTGTTCATTAATGTATAAAAAAATGTCACTTTTTAAATGGTTAATCTTGTCAGATTTCTGTCTCAAATCATTTGTCTCATAGTATTTGTCAAAATTGTTGGATGTCATTTACATCAATTACAAAACATGCCTTCGGCAAGAGATACTAGCGTAATATCAGAACTCAAGCATCTGGTTTGGTTTGGTTCTTTTGTGCAATGGCATTTGAACCTTCCTGGGTCATTAAATACAAAAGCCATCCTAATAGAAGAACAGTAGGACACTATTTAACCCATAGCTAGAAGATAAAGGGGTTTCTACCTTTCCTAACGGAGGTATTCGTCCAAAAGTGAATGTAATAGCATGACTGGTGTTCGAACTCTCTTACGATGTCGCAGTCCAGGATGTTAGTTATTAGGTCACGTGGGCTGCCAGAACCCAAAGGAGATAAGACATTCAATAAGTAAAATTTTTATTATATTGAATTCCCCAAATTCATCAATGGATCGTGAAAGCTGAATTTTTACTTTAATTAATTACGATCTCACGAGGAATTGGTATGCAACTTTGTAAACCAAGGCGGAGATGGAGCAACTGAAATTGCATCTGATTTTGATTGGCAAATTGATAAACTTGCACATAGTCTTCAGCTAAGAGTCATAAATCTTTAATCTCTTTCCTATCGAAGCCTGGTATACTCACTTTCATGTACCATTAATTCCATCAGCAATTTCAAGATATTGATTCATAGCTTTGATGGATTGGAGGTTCAGAGAATCAATTATCTAGGAAACACCTAACCTCATCATCGTAAAAGGTTATGCGTTCATCTTATTGCAGTGTGCCAGAAGAAACCAGCTTGAGAGAGAATGTCGACGAGACAAGGATTATATGTGACCCTGGTATAAAGGAGGCTCTTTTCTAAGGAGATTCCTGCGTTTAGCTGACCTTGATTCACGTTCAGCCACCAGGGAAGAGACTAAATTCTATTTTATCACCATCCCTGAGTTGATTTGATAGGATAACCCTTTTTCAACTGCACTCACTGAATTCAAATTGTCAATTTGACAATTCCACTTCAAAATGCCCGATAAAACCCTAATAAAATTTTATTGATAAACAGCGGAAAAGAAATCTCAGAAAAATATGTAAAATCAAAAAATAAGAAACACAAATAAATAAATAAATAAATAAATAAATAAATAAACAACTACAAAAAACTTATGGCTTTTGTACGTGAATTAATTTTCATGTTCTATTTTACAAACAGGTGCGATTTAGCCTTTTGCAATAAAAAATTCAACCGTTGATTTAAAAAAAAATACATCTCATAAGGATAACTTTCCCGAGGAAAAAAGGGAAGAGTATCCTCTAGAGTTTATCCTTTATTACTATCTCAAACATACGCTGTTATGCACTGTCGTAGAAATAGGTATAAGTATGAGTTGCATTCAAAAAATGAAACTACAAGAATGAAAATATGAATCAAAATTAATACAATTATCGCTAATTAGAAGGTTTGCCATCTCAACAAAGATTCTTATACGGTTCTAGATTAATTTACCTTCACCCCCACCCCGGTATTTGGACTGGATAGTGAAAAATTATGTCAAATCCTATGGGGCAAGGGCTTCCCTCTCTCCAGGAAGCATGTACCCCAACGTGTAAAGGATTACATTGAATAACGACAGAACAGTTATTTTTGGCTCCGCCATACCCTGGTAGTTTGCTTTCTGGGAGGGCTTATTAAACTGATGTTGTGTCCCATTCTAACAACTTAGAGGTTATGATACCCTCATATACACAAAAACATAAACACCTACTCATGCCCCAAAACTGCATATACAAACAAATACTACTTTCAGTTCAAAAACAATATATATATAAATGCATGTATGTAAGACAGTATTTAATCCAGTAAATCCGGAGGTTGGAACACTTCCAAGTAGGACCAATGAAATATTCAAAAATATAATATCAAATTTAAGTAATCCCATGTTAAATAAATGTCAATAAAATCTACAGAGTAAATTATTTTAACTTTTTCAAATATAAATGTTTGAATGTTTAGACATTTTTGTAGCTGTACATTTTTTCTCAGTTGAATTTGAAGTATGATGAAGCTGGATATTCCTTTACATGCCAAAATAAGTTTATACTTATCATTACTCGAATTGGTAAGGTTACTTATATATAGCAAAAATAAGCTTTTTTCAAGTTTGATTGTGAATGTGAAAAGTTACTTTCATCCATTTTCTTGTTTGATCTGGAGAACTCCTGTTAATTTTTAGAGCATTGATATAAATTAAAGCTGTTTAACAGGATAGAGATAGATTTACTATTTTAATGTGACTGATTGTTTTTTGTTTCTTTTTAAAAGTGAATATATATATATATATATATATATATCATCATCATCATCATATCGTGCTGGCAGCACGGATATCCCTAACCCTCTCTCACCACTCCTCCCTATCGTTCATCGCCCTAGGCAGGTCTTCAGGACAACATCCTGTATCCTCACACAGCTGCTGAATGTACGTTCGTGCTGGTCGTCCTGCTTTTGCGCGGCCGTGTGTGGGGATCCATAAGAGTACATCTCTTATGAGTTCATCTCTGCTTCTCCAGCAATGTCCTGCATGTCTGGTTCTCCTAACTTGAATAGATTTCGTGATAGGGGGCAGGTGGCCGTACAGTTGGTGTCTTGTGGGGTGCCGCTGCCAGGACTTGTTGAGGATTGCACGCAGCATTCTTGTGTAATTGCCATCTAGTTTCTTCTCCAGCCGTTTTGTTAGCGTCCATGTAGTGCATCCATATAGCAGTATCGATGTGACCGCTGCCTGGAAGAAACTGCGTTTCATTTTATCGGTTAGGTCTGATTTCCATATAGTCGATAGCCTATTGATAGCTGTCCATGCTTTCGTTAACCTCGTTTCGATGTCCTTTTCGGTTGATTCGACGCTGCTTCCTAGGTACGTGAATTTGTCTACTAGTTTAAGAGGGGTTCCTTCTAGAGTGGAGATGTCCCCCGTTTGGTTATAGCACATATATTCCGTTTTGTGTGCATTAACATGGAGGCCTATGCTTGCTGCTGCTCGTTCCAGGCTATGCAGAAGTGTTTCGGCTTGGTCAGGTGTATTTGCCAGTATCGCTATGTCATCGGCGTAGTCGGCGTCGGTAATTGTTGTTGCGGGATATCTTCTGCTTCTTTTCTTCGTCAGTTCGAAGCCATTCTCTTTGATTTTGTCAATCGATGTTCTAAGTACGTAGTCTAGACAAATGATAAAGAGATACGGAGCCAGCGTGTCCCCTTGTAGTACTCCTGCTACAATGTCGAAGTATTCTGTGTCTCCATCTGGTGATCGTACTTTTACTTTAGTGTTTCTATAGAGAATCGTTATTGCCGCTACGGTTTCTTTAGGTATGCCGTACGCTAGTAGGATTTGTTCCATCTTTCCTCTGTGAATGGAGTCGAAAGCCTTGGTAAAGTCGACAAATATTAATGTCGCTTGTAGGTTCTTTGCCCGTACACCTTCAAGGATTCTGCGGATGGTTAGTATTTGTGAGGTCGTAGATCTATTTCTTCGGAAGCCATTTTGGTTTTTTCTAAGTATGTTGTCGATTTTGGGTTCTATGCGGTTTCGTAGTAGGGCATTGTAGATTTTGGCAGCTATGGATGTAAGTGTTATGCCTCGGTAGTTTTTGGCTAATCCGAGGTCCCCCTTTTTAGGGAAGGGGAGTATGCATCCCTTCGTCCATCTATCTATCGGATTTTGATTGTATACTGCGTTGCAGTGTCGGAGCAGTATGTCGTCGAATTGTCTGGTCTTCCATACTTCCGGGGGAATTTCGTCCAGTCCTGCAGCTTTCCTATTTTTAATTTTTCTGAGAACCGAGTCGAGTTCTCCTTGTGTGAACGGTCCAAGTTTAATGTCTAATTGTTTGCTAATTATTCTGGTGATTGGTTCATGTGTTATTTTTGGTGGGTTTCCAAGTAAGTTTTCGAAGTGCTGTTTCCACAGTTTTATTCTTTCTTGTTGGTTTGCTGCTTTAAGTTTTGCTTTGGCTGTGCTCTTTCTTCTGCTCACTTCGTTTATTGTTTGCCAGGCAATTCTAGATTGTCTATCTTCTACCGAGTCTCTGATCTTATCTATCTGATTTTGAATGTATTCTGTCTGTTCCTTTATATATATGCCTGCTAATTGATTTTGTGCCGTTTTTAGTTTTAAGGCATTTGTGTTTGTTGGGTTTTTTCGATAGTTTTTGGAGGCTGTTTTCACTAGTGCACGTTTTTCTCTCACCGCTAAGGTTTCCCATGGGACTCTATATTTAGTTTTAATTTTTGTTGGAATGTATTTTGCTGCTGCCTCAAGGTGTGCATTGACGAAATTTTCGTATTCGTCGTTTGGTGTACTTTTTTCCGTCTTTTCTTGTAGTGTTTCGAATCTGTTTCTCAATTCTAATGCGTATTTATCTCTGACATCTTTGTTGTTTAATAGGGCCCAGTCATAGTGTTTGGTGGTCGCTGTTCGTTTGGCGTTTTTTCGTAGGCTTAACCGTATTTTCGCTGTGACTATTCGGTGATCGGTGGACACACCCACAAAAGAGGAGTATGCCTCGCAATTCAATGCACTATTCTTCCATTTCTTGTTTATAAGGACGTAGTCTATCTGAGCTTTAGTATTGTTTGCGTACGTGTATGTCCATAGTTTGCCCTCTCTTTTTTGGTAGTTTGTATTGAGGCATGCTAATCTATTTTCTATCATGAAATCTGTTAGATGTTGCCCATTTCTATTTGACGTGTTGTGGAGGCTGTATTTGTTGTTTCCGTTTTTCCCGATTTGTGCATTCATGTCTCCGCCAATGACTAACATGTTGTGTTTCGGGATGCTACGCACTAATGAGGATAACTCATCGTAGAAGGTGACTATTTCATTTTCTTCACTATCATTGGTGGGGCTGTAGCATGAGACGATTGTTGCTCTGGGGTTTCCGTTAAATGTAGCTACCATCATCCTAGGTCGTATTTTCTCTATGCTATTAAGCGTTTTTAGTGCTCTAGGTCCTATAAGCAATCCTACCCCTCCTACTGCGGCGTTGACAGAGTTTTTCCATGCGGATACAGTGGCGAGCGACCATCCATTGCCAGTTTCGTGATATTTGATATCTTCTGTGTGCGTGTATCTGTGTTCTTGTATGCAAATTATTTCTATATTATGTTCTTCGGCCGATGCAATTAGCTCAGGGAGTTGTCCTATTCTATTTAAGGTTCTTACGTTAAATGTGGCTTATATATATATATATATATATATATATATATATATATATATATATATATATATATATATATATTTTACCTGGTCACTGACTCTCTATTAATAACTATTTTTTCTCACTCTTAGTCTCAGGACACATTTTTTAGTCTGAATGCTTGCTCGCTTCTCTCTCCCTCTCCCTCTCTTTCTCGTATTCTCCTTTTCCTCTCTTCCTGGTTCAAAACATTTTTGCTGAGGTAGGTCGTTCAGTATAATGTTTCATATAATATTTTCCTTATCCATATTTACCAACCCCTCCGCTCAGGCTGGATATGACACAAGGTCCTACTATTTACCCATAGCTGGAGGGAGAATAATTGGATTCATACCTTTCCCAAGGGTATTAGTGCTATGTGAAATGCAATCAGTCTCGTCCAGAATTCGAACTCGTGTCGTTGTGTCCATTTCCTACGACGATAACCATTATACCACGGGCACCTCATTTTCCTGATCTGACTAATTTTTTGATTGTTGAAATTTACTCAACTTTGCCCAGTGACTCACAATG
>OY757905.1:37866014-37918213 GCA_963585895.1 Sepioteuthis lessoniana | reverse complement strand
CCAGTGACTCACAATGACAATACGAGATCAGGGAGGGATTAATGGAGTAATATCTTCTGAAAGCACATAGCACGTTTGCCTCCTTTAAATATTTAAACTCTCTCAGATAAGCTGTGCTTTACGTTCATGATAATTAATGTGCTTTTCATTTAAGATAGTTAACAAGCTCATTAGAAAGTAAAGTGTGCCTGCCTTGAAAATCAGCTGTATGTCTTTTACTTTGGTTTGAACCCTGGTAGCAAATTTGTATTCAAATAAGACGGGAAACAGACATGCTTTATATAACTTTAACATTGTAAAGAAGAAGAATGAGTTACCAAAGAAGGAAGTTTTTAAGAATAACGTTCCGAGTAGGAGAGAGCTTTCCTTGAAAATCAGCATTACTGGATTTTTACCTCTGTGTGAAGCCAAACGTAAACCAAACACTCAGTTTAGTCACAATTCTTTCTGTTTAGGTATTATGCTTGTCATGAGTTCATATATAACATTTTATTATCCATTTTTTCTTACATTTTCTTATACAACTTTCTCTCTTTCTTCGGCCTGGTTGCGGGGCTTAGAATATGCTGACTGTATCCCCTGCAGAGAGTAAGACTCCGCAGATACAGGGTGCCCTGAGTATGACAGTAAACTGCATTCCAGTTCAGGAAATCTGAAGTATTTCATTGCTAATACTCCCGGGTCCATTCTATCTAGGAGTGTCTGAATCTGGGTCTCATCAATGAATTAAATACATCTGCTTAAAAATGATACGGAGTTGATAGTAATACTTGATACCATATAGCTGTAAATTTTTTGTACTGGTAAAAATATACAACCTGAAGGTATAAATTAAGTTTTAAGGAAATGAGTAAGTTAGTAAAGTTAGCGACCATAGTCGAGGGTGACCCGAAGGCTCCCTTTTCGATAGCTACTACACCAAGGTGTAGGGGAGGGCGCTACTCCATTCCCAGGATTGCTCCACTTTACCCTTGAACCGTACCTTATAATGCTGAGTGTTAAGCAAGGTGGTATCAAGTACCATTTTTAAAGTCTTTGGTATGACTCGACCTGGGATTGAACCCAGGTCTCCCGGGCCATTGGGGAACACTCTAACCGCTGGGCCATACTCAACTCTTTTTCCTTGGATGTGGCGCAAAGCTGAATGAATGGGGTACCCAATGACTCTAGCAATTACAAGTGAAGCTTTACTAGTCTTGCTTGCTAACCATTGCATTACCCGAAGCGCCTATGTAATAATATATTGTGTTCAGTTAGGAAGACTAACGAAATTAAATAAGTTACAAATACCAAGTCTCTGTTAAGAGAATTAGTTTTAAAAGTTAGTTTTAATTCTAAAAAAATTGATAACCCTATAAAGAAAAACTTCAGAACAAGAGTCAGGTCCTGGAAATTATTGTGCCACTACGATAATTATAATTGTGTTTTCTGTTTAACTGTATCCAAAGTAAAAAAAAAAAAAATCCGAAATTTCACGTTTTAGTAAAAAAAAAAGGAAAAAAAAAAGTGAAATTCAGCAGTGTGAAAGCTAACTATAGATTGAAAAATGGATGGACTCAAATGAAACAACTTTATTGAATAAAGTCAAAAAAGTACCCTAATCTAAAGAAATGTCTCTCGGGCAAAAATAATAGTCTTTTTTTCTTTTGTACTTTCTCCAGGGAAATTTTCTCTACTATTAATTTTTGAAGAAACTTATTTGCTCCTTTACACTTGAGGCCCCTTTTCTCAAAATATCTGTTTATAATTAAAGTGTATTTTGAAAAAGGAAACATTCCTTGTCAAAAATACTGAAAAATATCTTAATAATAGATACTTTTAATTAATCAATTTGATTCGATGAAATAATCATTACATTGAAAAATCTAAATGAATGTTCAAATAAATAAATCAAATATATTTTCATTTATTACTTTTTTAATATTTGAAAACAACAGCAGGATACGTATTCTTAAAATTGTTTAACATTTTCTTATTTCTTTTTTTAATGTCTTAGATATCGATGTGCTCGCGCGCGCGCACGTGTGTGTGTGTGTGTGTGTGCGTGCGTACGTACGTATGCTTGTTTAGCAGAATAAATATTAATTTTACTAATTAAACCAAAACACAGCCACTTCAAAGAGAGAAGCGTTTAAACTTTGGTGTAGTTGTTGTATCAGTTGTAATAATGTTTATAGTTTTTCATTCATAGATTTCTTTTCTTTTATTTAAATATATATATATATCTATTGTCATCCACAGACAGATCTGTTTCGTTCTATCAGAACTCATCAGTGTGGCTAGACAGTATCTCCCCGTAGCTGGGATCGAAACCCGGTTGACTGAAACACCAAGCCAAGCTTCTAACCATTTAGCTACACGGAGAAATTAGCTACGAAGTACATTTTTAAACGGTTATGAATCACAATTAGTATTGTTTACATACATCCGTTCAAACGGCCGCCGAGATCTCAATTCAAATACGAAGAGACTTGCAAAGGCGCTAATGGCAACACGAATACTTCTTCGCTAGAGAACTCAACCCTACGGGGGTAGGGGAGTATATATATCTATTGTCATCCACAATATATACATATATATAAGTTTCTTTCCATACTCTTTTTTGTGTATGTTATGGTAAATATCAATTTAAAAAAATGATAAACTTCACGATGATTAAAAATTTGATATTTGCGTTAAACTTAATTTGAACACTCCTCCTCTCACTTTCCGCATTTATTTTTCAATTTAACTATTTAAATAAATTAGAGAGTTAAGGGTAAATTTGTTATTTCTTTTAAGATTAACCGACGAGACTTTTGCTTCTAACTATTAAAATAAGAGCAACTATGAATTAAAATCAAACTTTAAAGTAAAATAACCTCTCCGTTCACTCAGTGAAAAAAGTTGTTGGCAACCGTAGTCAAGGGTGACTCCAGGTCTCCCTTTTCGATAGCTACTACACCAAGGCGTAGGGAAGGGCGCAACTACTTTCCACTTTACCCTTGATATATACCTTATAATGCTGAGTGTTAAGCAAGGAAGAATCTTAGGTATGACTCGACCTGGTATTAAACCCCAATCGCCCGGGTCACTAGCGAACACTCTAACCATTATACCAAATGTCAGATTTCCGTAAAATGTGTATAAAATGTGTAAACATATTATTAGTAAATAAAAAGTCTATCAAAATTAATAAATCAAACTATTTTCTGAAGAATTAAATAAAAATAAAATCTTGGTTTGGTTTGGTTTGTTTGGTTTTATGGCATATCAACCTTTGTAGGTTATTTAACGCCAAATCCATTTTTATGTAAATAATCTGTTCTATTGAAAACAGTTCAGTTTAGAATAAGTACACAGTTTAATTGTCAAAAACATTTCCATTTCAAACTATTCAAGCAGTTATATGTAATAATTCAGTTAACAGTAAATACAGTTTTAATGTCGAAAAACAGTTCTATTTCAAATAATTCAGTTAAGCATAAGCACGCAGTTTAAGTGTAAGTACGGTTTAATCATCTAAAACGTTTCTATTTCAAGCTATTCAGTTTACTCAATTCATTTTAGCATAAGTATGCTGTTAGTTCTATTTAACCCACAGATAGGGCCCTATCAGGTGCTACCACTCCGGGCCAGAGTGGACCTGGGAGCGATGGCAATGAAGGGGTACTCCGCATTCCCCAAAACTGCAGCACTGCTGGAACCTCACCAACAGATTGTTTAGTGTCATATCCAGGACACTCGTTAGGGGGGGTCTTACCCCTCTGCAGAGGTGCAGTCAGTGTATTCTACAGCCCCAGCTGACTGGGCAATAAAATCTTGGAGAATGTATTATTTATAAACTGATTGGTATTATGACGTCATTGAGGTCGTAGTTTAGGTGAGAAATATACCCATAATCTTCATTATCGTAAAGTTAAGAATAGTTACTAGAAGCTATGATTGTTGACTAAGGCTTATTATTAGTTACTTGAAACCATATACTACATACAGGTTTGCAAACAGGTGAATATCATTAAATAGAAATAATTAGTTAAAACCATGTAAGTATTTGATAGGTATACTTGAAACCCTACAACTGTGTGCAAATTATTTGTTTAAGATAAAAATGCTTGATATATAACTATGTGAAAAGAAACTTCTTAGAACCAACAACACAAGGAATATACAAGTACAATGGATGTGATTCTCAGGCATGAAATAAACTAAGATGAGTTGATATGCCGTCAAAATCAATCAACTAATACTCTCTTTCTGGGGTGGACCTTTTGAATCCCTGTAAAGTATCAGGTCTTTGTCATGTGGTGGTTCTGCGAGTTGCTTGTCCGTTCCCCTTTTGATTTTGAATAAGATTTTTTTTTCTTTCGAAAACAATTTGTTTCCTTACATATCTGGAGATCCCAGTCTATTCAATTATTTATCCCTAGTTGAAAGAAGACATGGATTCATGCCTTAGTGCAAAGTGTTATGCAAACACTCGCACATGTTTCGAACTCAGCTCATCGACTCCCTTTTCTAACGATCATAACTCTTACACCGCAAAGTTTGTTTCAGGATCTACACTATTTGATTCTACACCTATGCATCTATTTATTGAGTGACATTTGCCTCGTTGTCTTTTACTTACTTGTTTGCTTTTCTTCTTACTTCTATCTCTCTGTGCTTTCCAGTGACGCACATTTCAAAATGGAATTTCTGTTTCACAATTTCAACTGATCCTCAAAACAAAATCTTGATTTTTTTTTTCTCAGAACGTTGAGCGCATCGGGTCAGGCCTTTGTGTAGTAAGATTAACTTTAGTAGGTGGCTAGAATCGGATTAACATCCTACAAAATACCAAGATTGGAATTGAAGCAAAACAAGATTAAGTACCAGACGTATGAAAATAAAAATGCTATTGTTCATCTTACCGAAATTCTATGAACCACTTGCGATCTGTTACATACACACACACACACACACACACGCTTAAACACACACACACACACACACACACACACACACACACATATATATATATATATATATGTGTGTGTGTGTTTTGGTGACGTTCCAAAACAATAGACAACAACAGCTGCTTCAATACACGTTATCACAGCAGTGATGAAGATGGCAATGTCAGTAAAATGCAGTTCGCTTAGTCCATCTTTTATTGTATTCGATTCGTATACATATACATATGAGACCTCTGCCTCGTTTTATTTGACTTGTTGTTTTCCTTCTCTAAGACTGGTGATGTTACCAAGACTAAAAACCTCAATTTGCCTAATCTGGAGAGAGAAAATAGTTGGACTGACACCTTTTCCAAAAGTATTAGAGAAATGTCCGTGAATTGGAATTGGATGGCTGAGTTCATTTCGTACGACAGCAACCATTATATTAAAAAGGGCTTTGGACTGGGAAAGATACAACTCAAACATAAAATGACGATATAGCAAAAAATAATCAAAACAAAAACTGAACACACACACACACACACACACACACACACACACACACACACACACACACACACACATATATATATATATATATATATATATATATATATACCAACCCCTCCGCTCGGGCAGGATATGACTCAAGGTCAATTTTTTAAGCGGTGTTTAACAGGGTTGAATTCAGAGTTTTCCTTTTCATCATGCGACCGCATATGACTCAAGAGACCTGCCCGTGACAGGCATGCCCTGCCACACAAAACTACATATATGGTCAGACCTGAATGAAGTAAACGTATCCAGGATGTCTTGTTGTATAGCCAAATACATATACATTATACAAGTATATGCAGAACATAGTCAACATTAATGACGAACTTGAATGAACGAACGAACACTCTTCTTTATAAAAATATATCTCTCACTCTTTACTCTTGAAAGGGTGATGTTTCTTGTGTGTGAGAGGTGAGTTGGAGACGTGGACAGACTGCTATATTGACCTAGCAGTATTTCTTTCTCATCTTGGCTGGGTTGCTCAACCGTGGGTCACTTAGGCCACAAAGCCCTCTGTCTGCCGGTGGCTCTCACACAGGCATCTTGTCCCCAACTGACTCAAACCGTCTGTGCCCTGGTTATATTATTGTTTAACGTACACCTGCTTCCGCTGTTCTTCCGATTATTTACACAGGTGCATCTCTTGATTGACGACTCGGTCGAGGGTCAATATATAACAGTCTGACCTCTGCCACTCCGTAGAACCCGCCTCAGGATGGAGTGCTCGAGTCGAATTACCTCAAACATTCTACAGACATCATAAACGAGTCTCCACTACGTCACGCGATTTGTCGTTGCCTTTTCCAAATCCTCAAAATTTATGCCAAGAGTTTTTAGGTTGTTTATATATATGTATATATAAACTAACTTACAACAGCATGTAATACACATTAGGTATCTCACTTGGTGCAATGGTTGGCTAGGTGGATTACTCACTTATTCCATGCTTCCCACCTTGTACCACAACCTATGTAAACCTTGTAAATAGCTAAGAAAATTTAATTTTTCTTCCAGAATATTATTCCTTATTTTGCTAATGCTAATGACTTAAAAGGATAGAAAATGAACATTACCTTCATATGTATATATATATATATAATGAAAATAATTCCTACATGGCGTAGAACGAGTCTACCTACGTTTCACCTAACGGCTCTTCAGGATTGCTCCGGCTGTATGTATTGAGCACTTTATTACGTTTTAGCTAATTAGGTAATTCTGTCGGTGTTTTTTCATTTGACTAGACATACGCGTCACTTGATTATTTTCAAGTAGCAAGTGTGTTTTTCGTATTTTCTTTTTTTACAAAGTATTGTTCATAGATATCAGTTTGTAGAATTTCCAAATTGAACAATCTGATTTTTTTCCTCACCAACAGAATTATAGATTAGATATGAAGATTAATATATATATATATATATATATATATATATATATATATATATATATATATTAAAGTGCTAGTAATTGTGTAACTCTGTGTATATATTTTGAGTAAATAAACGATCCTACACGTGAAGATGTGACTGAGCATTATGATATTCACTCTTTAGATTTGTATTTGTGTGTATGTATTCAATAAAAATACGTCAAAATATGACACACAATTATCACTAAAAGAATTTTCAAAATATCAATTTAGACTTATCTAAGTAATCGTGTTTATCTATTAAATAAGTTGTTAATTAAAAAAAAAGGTTTAAGAATATAGGAAGAAGAGGAAAGTATTTAGATATTAAAGATATTTTTCATTTTAAATTAGTATGTATAAAATGGCGTGGCCTAACATTTTTCTAACACAAATTAAATTTCGTTCAGGATACGAAATATATTTTTCTACATATTCAACTAAAATGAAAAATGACTTTGATGTAAATATTCTTCTCTCCTTTTCCCTATATTTTCATACCCTGTTTATTTTTCAATTATCAGCTTTTAAAACCGAAGAACACAATTTCTTTTACTTGAAAGGTTACCATATATTGATGTATTTACGTACGTATATGGCTTGCTAATAGTTTAAAGAATTTGAACACAACATGCCAAGCGAACTAAAAGTAGTCGGAACTTGTGACAGGAATCTCTGTAAGAAAAAAACACTTGGATCTCACAATCTATGCACAAAAGGAACTATTTCGAAGGATAAGGTGGAAACTGGGAGTCAGCTTTTGTTTGATTTTTTTAATGGCATATCAACCTTTGTAGATTATTTAATGCCAAAGCCATTCACCTGGAAGAGCTGTAGTGGGACTATTCAACGCACAGCAGTGAGAATAAGGGGGTCATACTTTTCCCAGTGAACTTTTCCCGAAAGTGAACGTAATAGCGAAACTGGAGTTCGAACTCGCATACTACAATGCCGCAGTCCATCGTTTTAACCATTACACCACGAGGATACCCCAGCACAAACATATCCAGTAGCACCCATAACTAAGTCCACCCCATTAGAATTTTTGATTATAAGTTGATTGGTTATCATTTATAACCGATTTTTACGGCATAAAAGCTGTCCAAAAAAAAAAAGCCTGGTTATCAAACACATTTATGAAATTTTGTTTTTGTTTAGAGAAGCTAAATACGGTAGAGTTTGTAAAGAAAAAAAATGCATGATTGTAATTTGGACAGTATAAAGTTCTACTAGGAATAAAATAATCCTTAGTTTTAAAAAAATTGCACGTCGTATAGTTTAGTTTAATTTGGTTTTATAGCATATAAACCATAGTAGGTTATTTAATGCCGAGTCCATTTTATACATATAAACAGTTCTATTTCAAACAATTTAGTTTAACATAAGAACATATTTTAAATGTCAAAAACAGTTCTATTCAAACAATTCAGTTTAGCATAAGTATGCAGTTTAAATGTCCCAACAGTTCTATTTCAAACCACTTAGTTTAACTTAAGAACAGTTTAACATATCAAAAACAGTTCAATTTCAAACAGATCAGTTTAGCATTAGGACTCTGCTTACTTCTATTTTACCCATAGATGGGACCCTATCAGGTGCTACCATTCCGGGCCAGAGTGGACCTGGGGTTCTCCGCATTCTTTCAAAACTGGAGCCTCACCGTCAGATTGTTTAGCGTCATATCCAGGGCACTAGTTGGGGAAGTCTTATCCCTCTGCAGGGATGCAGTCGGTGTATTCTGCAGCCCCACGTTTTATAAAACAGATTGTTAAAGATACTATTATTGATGGACGATAAATTCATGCTTGCACTCTCTCTCTCTCTCCCTCGCTTACAAACTCTTTGTCTCTGTTTCTGTCTCTGTCTCTGTCTCTCTGTCTCTCTCTCTATATATATATATATAGTGAGAGAGAGAGAGAAAGAGAGCAGTGAAAATCGTTTAAGGACTTTTTTAATCAAGAAAATGGTCATATGCTGATCAGCATAATAGGATAAAATCTAAAAGTAATTGATAACTATAATGTTGGTGAATACAGATAAAGAGGTGAAATATTATATATATATATATATATAGCCGATATGTATGTATGTATGTATGCAAAAGTTAAGATGGTGTAGACACTAACAGCGCTTGGTAGCAATCAGTACATTCAAGTTACCCACTACCGTGTCTGCGGTATTTTGATGTGAACATAGAGGTACTATCATCGATATTGAGCACTCATTATTTATAGATATACCAAACTACATTATTAATATACCGCTCCCATGAATCAAGTAGAGCACAACAACTTTATTTTTTTAATTACTGATGTATTTAAAAATAACTTCAACTACTCCCCCTAAAGAACATACCTACTAACCAACACTCAAAGAAAGTTAGCAAACTCTCTTGACTCTTGTTCTATTGTCATAAAATGAATGAACGACCATAATGAAGGAATGATACGACCGTAACACATTCTTTACAAATATATATATATATATATATATATATATTTACTAATCAATTATCTACCAGTATTCACGGTACCAGAAAAAAACAAAAAGACCCTGGCCAGGAACAAGAGAAAAAATATCTCGAATCACGGTCCAGAGGAAAAAGAAAAAGTTTTTTGGGTAAAAAAGAAAGAAAAGACCAACCTCGTCCTACTCCTTGAAAAAAATCAAGGGGTACTAAGTCAGTGGCCAAAAGAAAACCAAAAAACCCTCCGCGAATACTGCAATGCTATAATTACTAAAGTGCTCAACATTAACCAATGGAGCCAATTACAGAATTAACTTAAATCGCTAGTCGAAAATCTTCTACTAAAGTTTCACCTTAACGGATCATCAGGAAGTTTCGCCTAAACCATTCTAAGGAGAAATTGCCTTTATTCACCAAAAACCTCCACCTATCCTAAAATTTGCATAAAAAAAAAAAAAAAAAAAAAAAAAAAAAATTAAAAAAATGAAAATAAACCTATAACATTTCCTAATTATATAGTAACCACGCTCTTTTGTGTTTACAACTATTCAACACCTCCGATCTTTTGTTTAGCATATTCTTACTTTTACAATCTGCTATTATCAATTTTTCCTCCATACAAAGATTACAGGTTCTATTACCTGCCCTATATTTGCGGCATTTCTTTATTACTTCCCATTTCATTATCGGATCTACTCCCATTTTTTCCTTAATCTCCCACACATAACTAGATAAAGCAGTGCTATATCTATATTTTTCGTGCGAAAAACTTGTTCTATGGTTATAGTACCTAGTTTTAAAATCCCCTTGGATTGACCCAAAATATATCTTTTTATCTCTCTTATTATTCGAATCAGTATATACCTCTACTTTATACACTACACACTCCTGCTTACACTTTCCCTCGAGAGGACACCTAACCTTATCCCTAGAGTTGCATTTGTCAATCACCTTATGCTTCTTTGTACCTAATTTGGCTATATTACTCCTATTTATTATTCCATTAATGTTTGGCATGCAACTGTAACTTAATTTAATACAATTCTTATTAAATATCTTATATAATTGGCTCCCACTAGGGAAGTTTCTTTTTAATATCTTGAAGAACTCTTTTCCCAAGTTATTAACTACTTCCATATTATAAGGGGGATTAAACCATAAGATTTTTCTAGGTCTATTTCTCCTACCTTGTGTTCCAATTCTATCCCTATTCTTATATTCTAAATTAACCCTATATCCGTCATTTTTTAGAGCCTCCTCATATTCCTGCTTAGTTCGTTCAAAAATTTCCCTGTTGGAGGAGTTATTAGATAATCTATGCTCTATTCCTTTAGGTACATGTTTATATAAGGGATAAGGTTAGGTGTCCTCTCGAGGGAAAGTGTAAGCAGGAGTGTGTAGTGTATAAAGTAGAGGTATATACTGATTCGAATAATAAGAGAGATAAAAAGATATATTTTGGGTCAATCCAAGGGGATTTTAAAACTAGGTACTATAACCATAGAACAAGTTTTTCGCACGAAAAATATAGATATAGCACTGCTTTATCTAGTTATGTGTGGGAGATTAAGGAAAAAATGGGAGTAGATCCGATAATGAAATGGGAAGTAATAAAGAAATGCCGCAAATATAGGGCAGGTAATAGAACCTGTAATCTTTGTATGGAGGAAAAATTGATAATAGCAGATTGTAAAAGTAAGAATATGCTAAACAAAAGATCGGAGGTGTTGAATAGTTGTAAACACAAAAGAGCGTGGTTACTATATAATTAGGAAATGTTATAGGTTTATTTTCATTTTTTTAATTTTTTTTTTTTTTTTTTTTTTTTTTTTTTTATGCAAATTTTAGGATAGGTGGAGGTTTTTGGTGAATAAAGGCAATTTCTCCTTAGAATGGTTTAGGCGAAACTTCCTGATGATCCGTTAAGGTGAAACTTTAGTAGAAGATTTTCGACTAGCGATTTAAGTTAATTCTGTATATATATATATATATATATATATCTTTATTTCTAGTAAGGTCCAAAATTCTCTGTGTGAGTGAGAGATAGAGGGACGCTTGACGTGGACACAGACTGACGGAAGACTGCCATATTGGCCATTTCTTAACCCACGTTGTGATTCCATATTCAGGGCCTTACGTCTTTGCTTCCTTGACGACAAGTTCTCGGCCGAGTTCCTCTGTGGGCCACTGGCGAAGGTACTCGTGCGTATATATTTTCATAATGCCTAGGTATTCCGTTTTTGATTCATGTGATCTACTTCTGCCTGTCAACCCACACGACGTCTCTTTTTGATTACATATCGGGAACATCCTGTCCTAAAAATCCTCGATTGACGGCTCTGTCTCTGTGTCTACTCCACCCTTACTTTAATATACATCTTCGTAGATATTTGCAGTTATTATTACTAAATATACTAAATTACTTAGTTTGTGACTCTGGGCTCTTTAATCTTGGTATGGCAACCTATCTGGGAGAAGGAAAATTCTCAATTTATCCCTGTAAAACTCTGCTTAAAATTGGGCTTGTGTCGAATCCTGTTCGTGCTGAAGGGTTGGGTATATATATATATATATATTTATGCGTGGGGAGGCATCTGGTCTAGTTAGAACTTCTTCAAAATCTATCATGTTAATATCCCTTATATACATTTCAGGTCAAGTTAACTGAATTAAAACGTGTCTTTGAAAATATAGATAAAACGAATTTCTTGTTCGGAAAGAAAGGGAAAGTATCAAACAATGCCATGTAGACTTCGTCAAAATAAAAGAAAGTATTGACGAATCAAAAGTACTCAGTTCTTTAACAGGTGCTCTTGATCCTTACTATTTAGCTGAGAGAGACACAAGGGTATAGTATTGGCGTGTCCAGTAAGGCTCAAACACAATACTCTAGTAGTGATCTGAAAAACTATATTGTTGACAATTTTTCTCCGACGAACATCCTTCTTTTGTAAACTAAAACCTTGTCATTATCATTGATGTATTTTGGTAGCCAAGTTGTTGAGGTAAAAGAAAGGAGACTGCAATGGATATTGGGGTAATAATATGTTTGATGCTAAGGAAGTTATTTTTCACGTGTCACCAGTTACAAATGACCAATACTATCATTAGAATATTCATGATATTGTAACACTGAACACAAAAGAAGATAAACGCAGAGGGATGAACATTTAACCTTTTATATGCATAATATAAACCTTGTATTCAATGAAAGAAAATACAAACGTTGTACTTAAACTTATACCTTTTAAAATCAGCTTGTTTTAAATATCTGTGAAGATGTTTCGAATTCAAAATTTTATATAGAAAAATTTAACGTGCTACATGTTGGATCTAAAAGCATTAGATTTGAAAATAAGTTAAGCAACAAGATTATCAAAACAGTAAATGAGAAATATGATCTACGGGCTGGCTTTGATGATCCATTTAAAGCTGACAATCATGGAATGATTGACTGGGTGGTTAAAAGATTTATTTTAAGGGTGGCAACATTTGTTTTAAAAATATATTAAACCTTAATACGACCTCGTATAGAATACTGTACTCCGGTCTAAGCTTCTGGACCGAAATAAGGAAATTTGGGAATAATATTGACATTGGAAGGTGTACCAAGAAGAGTGACAAAAATAATAAAAAGAGTAAAAGATTACAGTTATAAAGAGAGATTGAGGAAACTTGGATAAACTGCTTTACGAGAAAGAAAAACACGAAGTGGTTAAATTAAAACTTTAAAAAATAATTAATTGGATTTATAATTATTTTTTAATATTTCTCCTTGTACGGAACATTTACTGTAAAGACATCTAAAAAATTAACAATATGGATTTTCATTGCGTATAAAGTATTACGTTTTGGTAGCAAATCGCCTAACCAGATTAACATCAGCAACAGTGTAAAAATTTGAATATTAAATTGTATGATTATTGAAAAAATGTTTATAGAAAAAAATGGCAAGGTAAAGAATTTAAGAATTTTTGGAAACTATCAGATGAATTACTTAAGGGAATGTATATGTCCTGTGCAAAGATTCTTTTTTTCTTAGACTGATGTCAGAAGATTGTTCAAAGCAGAGCTGCCCAAAGAGATATAAAATACGAATAAATAATAAATATAGTCATTTACATTTTTTAAAAATAGCTTTACAAATCATTTTCCTGTGTTCTCGTTGTTGAATGGCCAGTTTGGATCAAACATAGAATCGAATAGAATAAAATAATATAAAAGAGAATGGTTAACCATTTGCAAAATATAGGTTTTGAATTTCTATCAATTTCAAAATAAAACTCACCCACTCACTCACTCACTCACTCACTGGTCCCTTAAACTAATTTGGTTGTGAGAGCACAACACATATAGAGGCTTTCTGCAAGGATGTTTGCCATACCAAGGTTAAAGAACCCTGTTTTCCCAAATATTTACCTATAGCTGGAGGGAGAATACTTGGATTCATACCATTGATGTTAAAACCATTTAGTGTCATTGTTTAAAAACGCTTTATCCACTTATCTTCGGGTATGTCTACTACAGTTGTAATAGTGTCTAATGCATTCTTTTTCAACTCTTTTAAGTGAATTTTGAATTTATCAAAATCCTAAACTCTTGCACGGAAATGTTGTTTTATCAGGAGTAGTTTATTATAATCTATACATGTGATTCTGGGTATTTTACTATTTAATTTAAAATAAAATGACCGTTCCGACTTTCCTATAGTTTTCGGCTTTTTTATGCAATCTTGCATGTATCTAATTAAATCCTCAACCATGGATAGGATGTGAGGCAAGGTAGAATTTTTCGAGCGGAGTTAAAAATGGTTTCATTTCAGTTTTCGTTCTCTTGGACTGTTTGCTTATTATTTACCTATTGCAGGATGGAAAACTGTTAGATTCATAACTATCCCAAAAGGTATTATCCCAATTTGAAATGCAAATAGCCTGGTTCAGGATTTGCATTCGGATAACCGAGTCAACTTCCTACGACGATAACCGTTTTGCCACAAGCACCTCCAAAACAAAACTGAGAATGAAAAAAATGAAACAAAAACAAAACAAAACAAAAAGACTAAAAAGAAACTAACAAACAAATATATTAAATAAAAACAATCGAACCAACCACCAGAAAAGTTATTTTAAAAGTTGCAAAGTCGCATCAACTTTGGGTTTGAGAAATTCTCTTTTGATCAAAGATCTTTGGATGCCGAGAAAGTTACTTGTAGATGAATGGCAAAATGATAAAACAAGGAACTACCATTTTAAAAGACTTGATGGGAGGTAAACTCAGACGTCGTGAATTATCTATGCTTAGTGGTGATCCATCAGTTTGAGTTACTGACCGGTCACCCCGCTGTGATACACGGGCGCTTTAACTGAACATATAAACAATAATTAGAGAACATTGACTTCTTGTCAATGAAAAATCACAACCAATACGAAATAAGATGGAACAAAAGGCTAAAGAAAGAAAATTAAATCAAAATACAGATTGAATTCATTTTCTATACACACACACACACACACACACACACACACACACATATATATATATATATATATAAGAATATATATTAAGTACCACGACATGATTTCCTCAAAGAAAAACAATAGACAATCAAGTTCTTTATTCTTGAGATATCTCTTAAAATACCCTACAAGAAGGTAAGGTATTTTAATTGATATCTCAAAAATTTCGGCGAACCAGGAGAAAAACTCGATCTTTTGACATATTGAAATTTAACCAATCTATATATATATATATATATATATATATATATATATATATATATATATATATATATTGAGAACATTTACACACGCATCACACGCCCACACACACCGACATATATATACATATATATATATATATAAAAAATATTGATTTATAAGTAAGGGTCCATATACCGTGGAGTCATGAATAGTGGAGATAGAAATGTTAGTGGATAGTGTCAATTTACTCTGTAATGGCATTGAATTACTGTGACGTCAGAGTTATCTGTAAATTAGCGGTCAGACAAACTCGAAATTAACATTTGTTGTACACAATCCATGCAACTTCGAACTTGAAAGAGATGTTCCCTATATCGAAGGAGTCATTGAAAGGTCAAGATTATTCATCTGGTGCCGGGGCTCAAAAAGCCATGTGCTCTTATATCTAAAGTAAAATACTTGCATTCTTTAAGGACAGACAAAAACTTCAGATGCTAAGTAGAATATCTTGGAGACTAGGAGCAGATATCACAAAATCTATCTGGCAAAAATGATCAACGATTTAATTCATTTAAAGTCCTGAGAATAGAACACCCTATCTTGAAAGCAACACGTTATAAATAGAAATTTGCCTTAGTCCCTGATACCTTTCTGCCAGAACTTGTTTGTAACATATGCAGTTGGGTCTGTTTGTCCAAAAGCAGTACTTGAGATCTCATGACAGCAAAGAATCACAAGCTGATTTTGCACAGATCCTTTTACAGCAAAATAGAGATAATTCCTCTAAATTCTATGACAAGTTATGCGGACGTGCATCTGGTTTTGGAAGCCATATGAGTATGTACAGTTTAACGCCAACGCCAAAGATGTATGTGGCAGGGATATAATGGATAAATTTTTGCATAGGATTCACATGCTTTCCCACGGATACTTTTTGCAAAATTGAGATGGCTTTCTTCTCTAAAAAGTAACTCCCAAACACACAAGGTCTCTCTTTCTCTCTCTCTCTCTCTCTCTCTCTCTCTCTCTATATATATATATATATATATATATATATATATATATATAAACTGGCAAGGGAAAAGCGTGATTTTGGTAAGTTGTACAAACATGTCTATATAAATAAGAATGTGTCAGGAAAGTTTGGAAAACAAAACTCTCAAAAGACGTCACGCATTTGAATAGTCTCACGAAGGTAGACATCGTTTCTTATACCAAGGCCTTTCATGCCTTCTCGATCGTTTACAACAAGTTTGTACCCGCATTATTCTAAAGATGCACATGAATGACTTCCTCACTAATATCGGTGTCCCTTCGAGTTAGGTAGGACAGCAAACAAGAAAGCTATGATGCAAAATATTTATCTACGGTCTGGGCATCATGTAGATAAAACGGGAAACTATTGTCTTCACGAAAACTTCCTGTTCAGCCAACTCATCCCCAACAAGAAGAGCAGGATGGCGCCACACATACACAGAGAATAGATCGACAGACTACCTAAAACAAACCCTCAAACCCCATGGAATCAATAATAATCCATGGAAAGATATTTAAATCAAATTTCTATTGTATTTCATTTTTCTATCAACAACAAAGTTTCATTTTGACACTATATATTAAATGCATTTATTTGGTAGATTGAATGCCTGATTTTAACGGCATGTTAACTCGTTTATGGTCATTTTATGCCTAGAGGTTAGATAATAATGTTCATTGTATATTTAAATGAACATTTTTTGATTAGTTGTTTATTTTTTTACCACGGTTCTATCGTACACGAATTTTTTAAAGAGATTTATTTGATCCGTAGGTGGGACACTGACAAGTACTACCATTCCGAATGAGAGTGGAACTGAGATCAATGGTAATGAAGAGAGGTAGTTCACACTCTCCTGATGTAGATCAGCGTCTTACCACTCAAGAGGGAATATAGTCAGCGAATTCTAAGCCCCTCACGAAGGCGTTGTATTTTGTAGAGCGATTGCTTTGTTTGGTTTTGAGGCATTTAAACCATCATTATTGATTATTTAATGCCAAATTGCGTTTTTACATATATATTAGATATTTTATTTGTAAATACATTTTGTAGATGCACTCTGTTAAATCCTCGAGCAGGTCTATACCTTACGATTCAGTTTAGCATAATTCAAAATATTCTAAGTATTGCTGTGTGGGTTAAATAGTTCCAAATATTGCTATGTATCACTAACAATTCAATTAAACGTCAGTCATTTGTTTGTTGATGTGCCCCTGATGTAATGGTTATCGTCATAGGAAATGGACACGGCGACACAGGTTCAAATCCTGGACAAGACTGACTGCATTTTCACATAGCACTAATACCGTTGGGAAAGGTATGAATCCAATTATTCTTCCTCCAGCTATGGGTAAATAGTAGGGCAGACTAGGTTCTTCAGCCCTGGTGAGGCAACTAGTCTAGAAGAAGGAAAACTTTGATTTCAAACCTGTTAAACTCCGCTTGAAAAAATGACCTTGTGTCATATCCTGCCCGAGGGGAGGGGTTGGTAAATATAGTCAGTCATTTGTTTACACACAGTTAAATGATCAGTTTTAAACAATTCAGTTTAGTATAAGTCATTTTTGACTGACAGTTTAAATGTCAAACAGTTCTATTTGATCTATAGATATATAGTTTCAATTACAATCAGACCTTTGGAAACAAATCGAAGTGTTGTGCTGAATAACCCATACGTAGTTGATATATTAACAAAAACTAAACTAAACCGAACCAAATATTGATCATCAACAATGTGTATCGAGAGATTCCTTTTACTCTCTCACCATCTGCTGTGGTCGGTAAGTCCTCTAGACCGAACCCAGAGTTCTCAAAGAGCAAAATGAATGTATATTTTTGCTGCTCTGCCAGTTTCCAAGAGTAGGGAGTCCATTGAAGAATATTGCCCACGAGTTCGTATTTAATTCTTTTTCGGTGCCTTGTATGTCTTGCTCGTCTTACTTGGATGGTTTGTAAGATAGCGCGGGGGGGGAAGTAGCCGTATAACTGTTGTTTTATAGGGTCCCACTTTCACGATTTGTTCAAAACAGCGCAAAATATTGGTTGGTTGGTTGGTTGGTTGGATTTAATGGCATATCAACCTCTATAGGTTATTTAATGCCAAAGCCTGTTTACACATATGTACGGTAACATTCTTAGGTAACTCCAATCAAGCTTTTTCTCCAGAAATTTCTTTAGAGTCTAACTATTTCAACCACACAGTAGTACTAACACCTCTATAGCTGGAAACTGCACTCCAATTGCCATTTTAAAATCCTTCTGTAATTCGAGTAATTAATGCTAATATATATAAAAAATGAATTTTACATCTGTCACGGAATATTCATTGCAGTATATTGTTAAATCTGTTTGAGAATTTAACTGTATTTACACATGTATTTACAAAATATATTTACAAATCATATATCTAATGTATGCGTAAAAACAGGATTTGGCACAAAATAATTAAGAATAACTGATATGCCTTAAAACCAAACCAAACCAAATCAAATCAAATCAAATGAAAACCTTCCCAAACTTTCTACACACACACGCGCGCGCGCACGCGCGTGCTCGCGCGCATTCATACACATAATAAACGCACGCATGTACATAAACACACACACATACACACACACATACAAGTATATATATATATATACATACAAGTATATATATATATATATATATATATATATATATATATATATATATATATATATATATATATGTATGTATAAATTTTGTGACAGTAATTACATCACACAAATTTGAAACAGAACGCTACCAATAGAAATAGAATGTAAAAATTTTCAGTCGTTCTCATTTCATTTAATCACTCAAACACCCTGAGGAGGTTCTAAAAACCAAAATGTTCAACATGAATAAATAATTCAAGAGAGAAAATTATCCCCGGAAAACCTTATTTTAAAAAATCAGACGTGGCGATACTGTTTCTTTTGAAGAACGGTAATATGAAACTCAGAGTCGTGAGATTTTTTTTATCTTGTTTTAATCTTTTTCTATTTGAAAATATTGATATTGCTCTGCATCCTAAAGGTTTTACTGTTTAAAAACAGTTTTAGCTTTAAATTTTAGCACACACACACACATATATATATATATATATATATATATATATATATATATATATGTGTGTGTGTGTGTGTATGTGTGTGTGTGTGTGCTCGTACTGTTCTCAATATTCGATACTATCTTCGGTTTACCTATTTGTTAGACGTGTTGGACCATATCTCCAGTGAATGAGGCAAATTACCAAAACTATTTTGAATTCCCTATGTTTACATCATGAAACAACTCTCTCATTGACAAACCAATACTTCGTTGTGATGAATGGCTTCTCAACAGGTCAGTAAACCGCTTGTACTAATGGGAAAAGCGTGTCAACTGAACTGCAAAGGATCCAATATTGTCAGTGTGGAACCCGTGACCCCGCTATACGGATACAAAGAGTTTACTAAAAGCCTGTTGCAAACGAACGAGTGGACTATAATTAAACGGCTCCAAGTTGAGAACAACAGAAAATCAAACAAACAAACAAAACACAGGCATATTGTTACGGGGGCATGTGAATTAGTTGTGGTATTTGTTTGCAGAAAATTCAGTTGAGTGACTCTTATTTTAGGCAATCGAATCATCAACATCCAGTGATGACTCTAGATAATCAATGTTAATGATTAAAAAAGAAAATTTAACATAATTTACGACAGGGTGCAATAAAAATATTCTTTCAGATCTTAAACTGTCACCTGTGGGGCGCAAGTGAATTTAAGCAAGTGGAAATTGTAACTTCATCTATCAAATGTCTTACCTTTTTTTTTTTTTTAGATACAAGCATCCATGATTAGCGTTGGACTGGTGCATACGGTGGGTTTGCTGTGAAAACGTTTTTTAAACTTATACATCTGTTTTTGATTAACCGAGATATTTTTGAGCACATTTCACGTTACGCCGCATAATTCTTTTCCAGATAACATTTTCCACCCATAACAATATTAATTTTCTATCCGGAACAGCATAATTCCGGCGTAATATGAAATAAAAATGCAAATTTGTTGGTGTAACAATTACAGATTCATCAATTTAAAAAGGTTTCAACAGCAAAAGCACGGTGTGCACCATTCCAAGCCATAGTCGTAATTGCTCATATCTGAAAAGCACGTGATAAGACCTTTGCTAGGTGTAGCTTCCATTACCACATGCCTAATTTCACTCGCACCACGCAAGTGACAATTTAAAATGTGGGAAGTATTTATACTGTACATTGTATAGATACTAATATCATCTTCTAGATTAAGCAAAATATTTTTCAGAGTCTTTTTCTAGAAATGTAAACTCGGCATTATTTGGAATTGGCTTATAGCAAAACTTATATCAATCTCGCAAAACTATTTCTTTTGGGGCTGTTTAAAATTAGGGCAAGTTGGAGTGTTCCAGGCTTGAACAGAAGTCTGTCACCAAAGTTTTCGTGGCTGAGAACTGCAAACCATGTGAAATAGACAGAAGAATGTGGGATATATGTAGCATACTCGCGTAAAAAATAAAATGGTAATAAATAAGCTTAACATGGGTTTGCCAGAATGAGCTCGAGTCAAAAAGACAGTCAATCGAATGGAAACGACAGTGTCTCTCCGTAAAGGAAAACGTTCAAGGCACAACGGTCAGGCTGACAGTCTTCTGGAATATTTAAGGACCTATTACAATCGATTTCCTTGAAAATGGTAAAATTATAAACTGTTTCCCATTGCTAAATCCGGTAGAATTATTAATTCATTATGGAATGATCCTCGTATATATATATTACCTATAAATACCAGGTATTGAAAACTTGAAGTTATATGTTTTAAAGGCACAGTCACCCATTTAGTAGAAACTAAAACTCATTTTTCATTCGCATTTTGTTGAACAGCTTTTTAAAAATATGTTTAAACGTCCATTAACAAATAAATAGTTGTTAGTGTGTAGAAATGTTATTTATTTAACGAAGTTAACTTATATTACGTAATATTCTTTCTTATTTAAAAAGTTTTAAGTATTCTAGCAACAGTATGTATCCACGAAACGAAAAAGTCAGCTAAATAAACGTCAACTGCTAAGAGAAAAACTAGCGACAGTTAATTCAATAGAATTAATAAGGTAATGATTCTTACCAGATATTTCTATTAGTTACTAAAATGAATCACTTCAAAGAACCAAGTAAGGAAATGAGATCGAGTCTTTTTTTCAATAGATCTAATCTGTTCTGTTAATTGGTAATTTACTTTTAAGCAAGGAGACACCTTTGGCGTAACCATTCTCATCGTAAGAAATTAATTCAGCGGGTCGAGTTCAAGTCCGAGACGAGGTTGTTTGCGTTTTACTTGGTGCTTATTGTGTTTGGAAAAGAACGAATCTAATTCACATATACCCAGCTATCAATAAGACAGTTGGGTAGACTGCGCTCTTCCATTTTTGTACGGCGACTAATCTAGAGTGAATTCTGAATTCAAATAAATTTAAGTCCTAAAGATTTACATCGTGAGTCATTCTATTAACCACAGAGCTGGTGTGTGTGTGTGTGTGTGATGGGGTCAATACAACTATGGTGCTATTTTCTTGAATGCTTATTTACAAACGAGACTACTCAGCTTCATTGTTGACTCTTAGAATACAATGATACTTAACGGGTTAAGATCAAAGAACCTTCTTCAGTACTAACTCGATTCTTCAGTGCAACTGGAAATGTTTTAACGGTTGCAGGTACCGATAAAGGAACCAGTAAGATGTGTTCAAATTTTGGTCGCATCTGTGTTCAGTTCGTACCAATCCCCACGCATAAAACGAATTCTTCTCCATCTTTACTGCCATAGAAAAAATAACCTAGCAAACCTGACTCTACCTGACCCTACAGCCTTCGAGGGCAGCCGGTAGAGGTTTGGGTTGGCTTCTTTGTTTTAATGGCACATCAACCTCTGTGCGTTATTTAATGCAATCTACCTCTTTGTAGACAAAATTTAGTGGTGCTATTTACTCGTTGAGAGGAATAAGACGGTTCATTCCTTTACCAAGAGTATTTGTCCAAAAGTGAAAGTAATATTGTGACTGGAGTTCGAACTCGTTTTCTTTGATGTCACAGTTCAGCTTGTTAGTCACTGTACAACGGAGTCTTTACGTAGAGCCCAACAAGAAAAATGATAATTCTGATTTCCAAACCAGGAGCTGGAGTTTCTTAGACAACACAACCCTGTCTTCAACATCTTTCTTGCAATTCCAACGAAATTTGTGGGCTCCTCACATGTTTTAACGTTTACCGAGCTATGACGGGAGACCTCGGCTAATGAGTTTAATTCTTACAACATAGTTATGGCCAAATGTGTCAAATTACAACTCCTGGCAAAAATCAGGAAAATAGCACATTCAGAGTATGTTCACCTTTTTTGTTTTAGTTGTAAATTGACTAATATCAGATAAGAGGCAAAACGTATTTTGTCCAATGGAGATGGCAATCATTACATTAACAATTAATACTGAGATTGGAGGATATTCAAAGAAGAGAAACAAAAGAAAAACTGTTAAAAGATGACAATTAAAGGGAGAGATTAGAAAAAACGAGATTAACTATTTCACTAAAAAGAAGAATGACAAATGATCTGATTGGAATTTTCAAATTTGTGGAATATCTCATTATAGTAGATATTTTTTTGATATTTTTACTCGAAATGGAAATTTCAAAAACTAAATCTAATGACCAACTGGATTTTTTGGCTATTTTTGAAACAAATTGCCTGATCAGATGAAAATTGGCTGCAAGTGCAAAAAAAAAAATACTATTGAATTGGATGATCTCAGAAATAATGGTAAGAAAAAGAATTCAAAAAGGAATTTTTTGGAACTTCTGAATGAATTATTTAACAGTTTTTTTTTCTGTATATATATATATAGATAGATATTGTATTAAAAATGTATATGTTCTCTGGAAAGATTCTTGTTTTTTCTAAAGGGTGTGTTAGAAGATAGTGAAAAAGGAACAGTTCTAAAGAGACATAACAGACAATTGAATTTAAAAAAAAAATAATGATAATAATTCACACGTGCACATTGAAATTCTGGATAATTTCTCATTCCATCGATAGAAAATTGGTTTGATGATAAAGTTATTTTCAGGACGATAATATATCTTGTGACAGAACAAAGTGGCTTAATGCTTTTTTTTCGGAAAGACATATAAAAATCAATGACATGGCCAATGAACTGTCGGGGTCTAAATCCCGTTGGAGATTTATGGAAGAAATTTTGAAAAAAAAAGACTCCATTAACAACGGAAGATCTATTAACTGCTATTTGCGTAAGGTGGAACCATTTTGATAGTGAATTTAACTTTAAATTAGGGCAATCCATGCCTAAAAAATTAAAGCTCTCATAAAAGTTCAAGTAGGGGCAACTTAGTATTATTTCTAATTTTTTTTACTGATGTTTTTAAAAGATATTTTACCCAATATTGGGATATTCCATCATATTTTACTTTGCATGATTTGGAAAATGATTATACTACTAATTTAAATAATTAATTGTTCTTTGTTGAAGGAATATTTTATGAAGCAAGAATATACAGATATTAAAGAAAACATGTTTTAAGGTTCAGTTACTTTATTTATTGCTAAATGATAAACCTTAATGAACATAATTTCAGCGTGTTAATTACATCAAGTTTTGCTATTCATAGTGAGCTCATTGAAAACTGACACAGACAACGATTTCAAGTTGTATCAGATGTATACCCTTTCATGGACAGCATCTATGACATGGATTATATGAAAATTGCAGAATAGACATGAACCTGTCTTCTATATGACACTGCCAAGGCTTGCGTCCATAACCAAACAATGTCATGGAGTCTCCGAAGATGTCACGTGAGGATATCTGTTCAGTTCTCTTGTCATTTGTCGATTACAAAGCCGTAGTAATTTTTTTTTTTAATTTTAGCTTCGAAATATACAAGGTAAAAGATATGAGATGCTCAATAATTATTCATTTCTATTTAGCAATAAAGTATCGGTACATTTATTAAAATCCCCAGTAGGCTAGAGCAATAGAATACACTGACCGCATCTCTGCAGAGGGGTAAGACCCTTCACAACGAGTGTCCCAGATATGACAATAAACAATCTGATGGTAAGGTTCTAGTATTACTGGAGCTTTAAGGAATGCGGAGTACCCCTTCATTGCCATCGATCCCAGGTCAACTATAGCTCGGAGTGGCAGCACCTGATAAGATCCAGTCAATGCGTCAAATTGAACTAAACTGCGTAATCATGCTAAACAGAATTGTTTCCAATAGAACTGTTTTTGACATTGAAACTGTCCTACGCTAAACTGAATTGCTTGAAATAGAACTGTTTTGACATTCAGCTGAGTGTAAACAAAAAACTATACTCATACTAAACTAAATTGTTTGAAATAGAACTGTTTGACTAAACTGAATAGGTTTAAATAGAAATGCTTTTAACAATTAAACTGTACTTATGCTAAACTGAATTGTTTAAAATAGAACTATTTATTTGTATAATAATAGATTTGGCATTAAATAACCTACAAGGGTTGATATGCTATAAAATCCAAGCAAAAAATAAACATTTATTAAAATTTCATAAATACATTAGAAGTGAACTTACTTTTAGATTACAAGTTATTTATGTTTAGTTAAAGGTTTTCAGTGTTGTAGAATTTGAGATTAGATAAAACTTAATAAAAACAGTTTTTATGACATTAAATTCTACAAGATATTATGAGATTCTGGCATTTTTGATTTAAAAGAAACTTGACTTTTCGTTGAAATAATTGCAAGATGTAACATTTTTATGGGTGAGACTCTATATGAAAACGCAAAACACAAACAAATACGTGCACCCTGCAATTTCTGAATAAATAGAAAAGTTTCTTCTGAGCTAAAAACACCGGGAATTTATTATTTTTAGTTGAATATTATACAATCAGAACGGATATTAAAAGGTATTATCTATAATAAAAGTCGACAGTATAGAAACACTGCAACTAAACTTAACATTAAAACATATCTATAACCAAAAATAAAATTTCATGAACTTTTTTGACCGTACATGTTCATGTTTTTGAAGGCATGTGGTGGAAGGGTTAACATTTTAGGAAATAGACAAGGTAATCCAAGTTAAAATTATGGACGAAACTGGTTGCGTTTTCTTTTCGAAACAGCCTCAGTTCAAATTTTTTATACTCGGCTACGGGTAAATAGAAGAACCGACTTGTTTCTTTGGCCTTGACATTGAAACTAATGTCAGAGAAAAATTTCTGAATTCAAGCCACTTGTACTCCACTTAATATTGAATTTGTGTCGCTTTCTGCCCATGCTAGGTATATATATAAATATCATGAAAATTATCAAACTTAGACGAACCAGGCACGCAGGACACTGCTGGAGGAGCAGAGACGAGCTCATTAGTGATGTACTCCTATGGACCCCCACTTATGGCCAAGCAAAAGCAGGACGACCAGCACGAACATAAGTACAGCAGCTATATGAAGATACGGGATGTTGTCCAGAAGACCGGCCGGAGGCGATGAACGATAGGGAAAAGTGGCGAGAGAAGGTCAGGGATATCCGTGCGGGCGGCACGACATGATGACGATGATGATGATATTTTTGGTAGCAGATTTTCGATGCTATAAAATTGTCAATAAATAATACCTAACAATATCCGTTTTAATTATAAAATTCTATACTAAAATATTGGTGTACTAGTATCGAAAAAACATTAATAGGGGTGTACTTTTTTATATTTACATATATATATATATATTATATATATTTGTATATATATATATATATATACACACACACACACACACACATTTATATTAATGTAAGTTGGCCGACTGTAGTTGATGGCGATCAATGCTCCCTTTTCAATAACTACTACTACGAGGTGTCAATAAGGGCGCTCATGCTTTTCTTGGATTGTTCCACTTACCCTTGATTCGTACCTTATAATGCTGAGTGTTAAGTAAAGAACCATTAAGTACCATTTTTTTTAGTCTTTTGTATGACTCGACCTGGGATTGAACCACGGCCTGCTGAAACATTAGTGAACACTCTAACCATCATGACAATGGGCTAGTAATATAGTGATCAATAAATATCTCCCTCTTTCTCTATTTAAATCAAGAGCCATTTTTTTCGAACAATAACATTCAGAGGTTGTTTATTGAAAGAGTGATGTTCGATGCTGTTATCATTGTCAATTCTATAAAGAACCTAATTAGCTCAGCCAATTTTAACAGTTTCTTTAGTCTCTGCGTCTCTAGCATGATATTTTCTTTCCTTTATTGAAGAAAATAACGTAGTTTCATCCTGGGTCCCCTTTTTAGTTTCTTTACAATCGCTGTGTCTACACCTGATAGGTTACCGGAAATCTGTCGACTGCGTAACCTCATCGCACGACTTATCTTTGAAAAATTGACTTGAATAATATCTTATTTTGAATAAAAATGTTTTCATACGTCATGTAATCTAAATACAAAAACAAAAACAAACATCCTGATGAAAACGGGGTGAGACGCGTGGTTTATGCAGTTATGGGTTAATGTCATATGAAATAGACAAGGTGGCCCAGTCAGCTGGGTTTGCAGAATACATCGACTTTATCTCAGCAGAGGGATAAGACTCCCCCTAACGTGTGTCCAAGATATGACACTAAATAATCTGATGGTGAGGCTCCAGTAATGCCGGAGCTTTGAGGAATGCGGAGTACCCGTTCATTGCCATCGCTCCCTGGTTGCTTTGATACAGAGTGATTGCACCTGATAAGCTCCTATCTATGAGTCAAGTAGAACTGTTTGACATTTAGACTGTTAAACTTAATTGTTTGAAATAGAACAGTTTGATCATTTAATTATGTCTAAACAAATGACTGATATTTAATTTAATTGCTAATGTTATATAGCAAAACTTGAAAAAATTAAATGATTAATAGAAAATAGAATTATTCGTATTAGATAAATATAATTGAAACCATCTAACAGTGCGAAAAAATCCGCTCATACTTGAATAAACTATGAACTCCATCTGGATTAATATATAGAATGTTTAATAAGTGTGGCCAGAATAATCAAATAAGAATACATGGTTATGACAACTTAGAGACTGTTAGTTTTTTGTTCTGTTTTTGTTTTAAATATGTGTGTGTGTGTGTGTGTGTGTGTGTGTGTATGGTCGAAAAGGGCACACAGATGTGTTCTTCTCCGCAGTTCTGGTCAGACTCCACTCACCCGATAAAAAGCGTTTCTTATATGCATATTTCGTTTTGTTCACGCTAAATTCACACATTCAATCGATAGCCTGTGACACTATGAGTTGGATATATGCACATACATGTTTATACACGTGTGTGTGTGCACCCATGCATGTGTGCGTGTGTGTGAATATATATACGCCCACGTACATGTTTGCGCACGCACACGCACACCTATACACACACACACACCTACACACACACACACATACACACGCACATATATACACACATATATATGCGACAAGATGAGTTAGATTCAACCTGGGTATCAAATTTCAAATGTTAGGAAAACCCATTAACTAGATTAAGGAAATCTAGATAAGAAAATGTTTATACAAATGGCCACGGGTGTGGGTATGTGTTAAGTACTTGTCGGGTACTGGTCAAAGATTTAAAAACGTTTGAATTTAATGTCCCTGTATCGGAGACGGCCAGACTAGGAAACATTTTTATGTCCAGTTTTTTTTAAGAGAGGAATGCCCCCCCCCAAAAAAAAAAAAAATTATGGGTTTATTCGTGGGTGTCCCTTGGCTGGAAATAATAATGAAACATTCTGTATATATACCGGTGCGTTTTGGGTCCTAGCAGTTAGACTTAGTTTGGGTTCGAGGAACGTTGATTAGACCGGAACAAAGAAACAACACACAGCGACATTACCAGCCGGACCCAGTTAGTTATGATAATATTTTGCCAGCCGAAACTCAAACTAGAACTAATTATCCACAAAGTGTTACACGCTTTCCATCCTCCCTTGGCGTTTTAACAACAAAGTTCTTGTGTTTTTGTTCTTTTCAATATGAACCTGCCTCTCGCTCGATCCGGCCACACATAAGTTCTCGACGTGGAGTTAGTAACTTATGCAACGAGCTGCAGAGGTGGGTATTCTTACAAGCCGATAAAAAATAAAAATAAAACACCAAGAAAAAACGATGATTTAAAGATTAAACCCCACGTGAACTGTCCCGGGTTCAAAGGCCATTTCCGTTTTCCGACAGTGACAAAACCACTAAGCTCAGATCAGCCTTTAATGTCAATTATGTAGCCATCATTTATATTCTTTTGCCAACTACGTATTTAATTTTTACCTTTGCAACGACAATTCAATGAAATACATTTTTTCGAATACACTATTTGTCAAAAGAATTAAGAAAATCGTTAATTTCTCTTACAAGAGTGTGTGGTTGCATATGTGATATTACGGACGGGCGCTGTCGTCAATCAGTGAAGATGTCACGAGACTAGCGCGTGCGAGCAGAATGACCTGCAAAGTTAGACGTGATTTTAAAATAATCACAGATGAATTATCACGTGTTTCACGACAGTTTCACTGGTGACATCGAACATTTGGGGATCTTCGATTTGTTCCCCAGAATCTCTATATAAGAAAACAAGTCAGGAGATTTTGGAAGAGTTGAAGGCAGTTGTCAAAATCGGTGCGTTAAAGGTTCCGAGGCCCCGACCCGTCCTACCCCAGTCTGCTACGACCTATATGACAGGCGTGTGCCAACAGCCAGCTCTCACCCACACCGCATACACCACCAAGAGGAAAGGAGAAGAAGAACGTAACTTAAATGAACTTTTCGAGTTGCAACGATCATAGCCCAAAGTGAATAATAAACGACTGCTATATTTTCTTCCCTTACATTCGAGTTTGAGTATTTCTTTTTCTGCGGATTTTTTTCTTTAAAGCACAACACGTTGGTCATATGTTACACATATATCAGTGTGTGAGTGTTAGTGTGTATACATTATCTCAACCCCCTGCTGGATACTGGATGCGACACGATGGTAATTTTAAAGCGAAATCCATATTATGAGTTTTTTCTTCTCGACCAGTTGCTAAGCCAAGGTTAAAGAGGCTACTCTGTCCTTCTTTTTACTCATATCTAGGTGTGAGGGGAAAATAGTTGGATTCAAACCTTTTCCAGGGTATTAGTCAATGCACACAAAAGGGAATATATGTGCTATAATCAAAGAGGTGACATCTCCACACTAGACGGAACCCCTCTTAAACTAGTAGAAAAATTCACTTACCTAGGAAGCAGCGTCTCATCAACCGAAAAGGACATCGACACGAGCAATATTGAACAAGTCTTGGCGGCAAAACCCCACAAGACACCAACTATACGACCACCTGCCTCCCATCACGAAAACTATCCAAGTTAGACGAACCAGACATGCAGGACACTGTTGGAGAAGCAGGGACGAGCTCATAAGTGATATACTCCTATGGACCCCCACATATGGCCGGTGTAACGAGTTTCCATCCGTATTTTTAATTTTTCGAGATATGGACGGAGCCCTATGTTACGTATACAGGGACTACGGACGAAACGGGGGGGTTTCAAGGTTAAAGAGGTCGACGTGATATGAAAGAACACGTGGCGTATTCTGAACTGGACAAACAATATAACGCGGAGTTTTTTTTTCTTTTCTTTTCTTTATATATGTATCATTCATACATTTTTTTCATTTAAAAGAAAGCACAACTGCGACAACAGACAAACAAAGAAAAAAACGAATGCAACAAAAAAAATATACAGAAATGTGGAGGACAATTCGCTCCCAATAGTGTCTGACTAGGTCCTTCCAATAAAACGGAGTATTTTTTTTTTTCTTCTTTCACCGAAGAACAAGAGTCTCTCTTTTTCGTCTTTATGGATGTACAAATTTTAACCAAATAGGTTTTCCGCCGAAACTAGCTGCTGATGAACAGCCTCAAAAATGTTTCTTTGGAACAGTCTTGATACGGACCTTTATTTAGGTTACGTATATTATTCTTGATAAAAATTTTGACTAACCTTTTTTTTTATCTTTCCTCTCTTTTGTTAATTTTTTCTTTTTTTTCTTATATTCGTTAATCTCCTATTAACGAGTTGCAAGGCACCAGTTTTTTGTTTTCCTTTTCTTTTACGTTGAGCCTCAGGTTCTTACCCAACGGAGCTAAATGCTTCTATATGCCATTTTGGGACTAGGATTTCCACTTTCACCGGACCCCGTGAAAAGGCAACCTTTCTCTTCCTTGACGAAGCTCGAAACTAACTTTTTCGATTTCGTTTCTTTTTGGCGGTAAAGCGTCCTTCCTGTCTCTTCTCTGCTGCTTCTCCCACTGTTGCTAGGGCTCGAAGACTCGCCAATCGCCTTCCCCCACTTCCGGTCCACATAGTAGTTCTTGCACTATAATCCTACCGTGGCCGGTGGCCGTAACACCGGGCAAAAGCAGGACGACCAGCACGAACATACATTCAGCAGCTATGTGAGGATACGGGATGTAGCCCTGAAGACCTGCCAGAGGCGATGAACGATAGGGAAAAGTGGCGAGAGAGCATCAGGGATATCCGTGCTTGTGGCACGACAAGATGATGAGATGATGATGAGTTCTATGTGTTGTGTTCTGGTTAGTGAACACAACTAGTAGTAATAATAAGATAAACCACGATATGTGAGGAAAATAGTTATATTTACTGGAAAGAGTATTAACAAGAGAGAGATTGTTAATAATAAGGACATAGGATTAGTGATAGAGTAATCATATACTTCAACAATCGGAACGGCTCTTCTGGTCTGACTCGTAGGCTTATTCCCAGACTGATCTCCGCTACTGCCATATTAGGCAGATGGAACAGCTCATTATGCTGAAAAGGTAGATGATGCCCAACACTATGTGATATGCAAACAGTATGGTCCAGGATTTGAACTCATGTCGATGATTCCATTTTCTTTCGACAATAACCATTACACCATGAGCGCCTCCCAGTGTGTGGTGGTACACGTGTATAAACGTATATCTGAGTGAGAATGTGAGCGTGAGTGCATGTTCATGTTCATGTGCAAGTGGGTTGCATGAGTATGTGTGAGTTTGAGTGCGTGGGTGAGCATGTACCTGTGTGTGTATACGTGTCTGATTGAGTGTGAGTGTATGAGTGGGCGTAGTTATAGCAGCCTCTTTTATTTAATTTTCCCTTTTATCTGAAGTGATATTATCTCTTAATTTCTACCAGTATATCATTTTTTTAAAATTTTTATTAGTTGCGTTTCATCATCATAACATAATCGAGGTGTCAGTGTAGGACAACGAAGAACATCATGAATCAGAAATAATAAATAGCAAACTTTCGCTGAGATTCGAAGCTGCCTCAAAGAATCGTACCTATAGTTCTAACCAACTCCGATCCGAAGAGCTATTCATTTGAAAAAAAAACCTTTTAATTCCTTCTTTACTCTAATCCCAATATCTATCGACGTTATATTTGCTGGTAATTTTTTTTACTATGACTGTATTATTATATTTACTTGTAGATGGAGCTTGATCAACCATAAATACCAATTGGAAACTTCTTTTTTGTTAATTTTTTGTGGGTTTTTATCCAAATCGTTTTTAGTCTATGACAACGAGGATTAGTGTGGATTTGAAATAAGAAAGTATAATCTTTCTATGAGATTCGAGTTCTCGTCTTCTTTGCTACAGCGAAACCTTGTAGACTTTGTGAGTCGCAGTTAAAATTAATTTGAAAAATAAAAATTATGAAAAAAATTACTACTCAAAACTTATTGATATAATAGCTATTATAAAGTAATTTTCAACAAAAAATGAAAAACGTAAGACTTTTGAATTCTCTGAATATACGAGGGTCGTTTAAAAAATCATAAGCCTCACTCTGAAAGACGAGCCTAACTGTACCACATCTTATAAAAGTAGGGAAACTAATTCAGAATTTTTTTAGTTTCTCAAGAAGAGGTTATGTGTTGCCAAAACAAAAATGTTCAGCAAAGTTCTTCATTCTTTTTGAGGCTTAACATTTTTTGAACGGATCTCGTATACTCTGTAATAAAAATATACCGTTTTACATCTAGAAATAAAACAATTACAAAATACTTTGTTTTGTTTTTTTAAATATCTGACTTGGTTTTTATTGACATCATCAAACCTGCTTAGTTTTAAATCCCGGTACAATTAAAGGGTTTCGGTAATATTAGATATAAAGCATCAGTTGCTTTTAGCCAAATGGCACTCAAGTCTCGTTTTTCTATACTACGTAAACCAGCAGAATGTTTAGCTCGCTCAGAATATACAAAACAAACGGGGTATGCAACAGAGTGTCTCTAACCTAAAATGCCCCCTTACCAAAGATTTCACCAAACTGAACTCTCCATTATTTGTACCGATTCACAATCATTAAATGCTAACAATGGACGCCATTGGATTGGCAGAATAAAAACGCAAATGCGCGCGCAAGTAGAATTGACTTTCCCGCCATTTTCTTTGAGGCAAGTGTGACAAATCAGAAAATTCATGAGAGTGTGTACAGTTCTTTTAATAATGACGTACCTTGCTGTGGGCATGCTATTTCTTTTATGGGCTTGTCCATTCGATCGTGTTTCTGTCGGGCAGTAGCAGACTTTGTATTTAATTCGTAATACTTGATAAGACAGAGAAGTGTGATTGGCCACACTTATATAAGTTTTAAGCCCTGGTATCGTATTTATCAATAACAGAGAGTTTATTAAGAAAGACTTAGAAAAAGAAAGAAAAGAATAGAAGTGAACAACGGAAGTGGGGAAGGAGATGGAAAAGAATGATTGAAGGAAAGAGATGCTTTTCAAATTCCTTCGAATGAGAAAGAAAGAAGTCTGAAAAAACAAACATACAAAAAAACACTAGGGGAAATAAAATAGAATAGTCCATAAAACGTTTTTAAAAAGAAAGACAAATAGGAATATGAAATTTTTAAATATAAAAAAAGACCTGAAAAAGAAAAACTGTGAAGAAAAAAAGTAAAATTAGAGAGAAAATCTAGTAAATATTAGAAAATGAAAAAAGAAACATCGTATCGATTAGTTAAATATAATGAAAATATTGGAAGAAAGCAATGATATTTTTACGAAAGGGAGAAAGAAAATATTTTAAAAAGAGAGAAAGAAAAATTCATCGTTATTAAAAAAAGACCTTGTGCTACACTCGTCTGGTAGGTGGGATGGAGGACAAAAAAAAGAAGGAATCATTTGAAGAAATAGAACATGTAAGAATAAAAAACAAAAAACAAAAAAAGGTTTTAAATGAAAGTCTTTTTTGATAGAAGGAAAAGTACATTGAAAAAAGTAAAAAGATTTTTTTAAATTGATTTGAAAATAACGTTTTTTAATGAAAGAAAAGAGGTTGCTAGAAAGGATAAACTTATCAACAGAAAGAGGAAATGCTGTCTTGATTAAATGAAAATAAAGAAATAAGAGTGTTTTAAAGACAGAAAAAATTAGCAAAATTTAAAAGAAAGAAAGAAAAAATATTAAGGGGTTAAAAAAAGAAAAAGAAAATCTTGGGATGTATCAAATGCATTTTAGTTTTTTTTTTTTTTAACCAGGAGAGGATTCATGAGAAACCTCTCCAGAGCTTCTCTATCTATTTTGAAGCTTAATTTATGCTTAAGAATTGGTATCTTTTGATAACCTAACTCCTTTTTCGTGGTGTTGCTTGTCGGCTTCTTATCAACTTGGTTCATTAACACGTAATCAAGAATCTACTTCCGGGTTTAATTTCAAAGATTGAGTAGTATTGGTTCGTGATATTGGTTAGTTGGCTTAAAAGCATGCCTACCCCTGATGAGATATCTAATGCTAAAGACTTTTTTTCCAGTCAGCTATATAGTTCCAAGCATCTAAGGATAATCTCAATAATTTGTAAACAATACTTTATGGTTTCAAAAATTCTACATCTTCTAGCAAATACACCTGCCCAATCTGAATCTCTTCTACTTAACCTGGAACAGGTAGCAGGAGACATTGGTTTCTATGTGAAAGAGAACACAGAATACATGTATTTAACACAAGATAACATCAACTGTACACAAAAGTAAAACTCTCTGAATTGAAAAGACCACTTCACATACCTCGATAGCGATATCTCATCAACAAAACATGATAAAAATATACACCTTGGAAAGGCACGGACAACTATTGACAGGTTACCGATATTTATTTATTGCTGCCTCTCATCAGACAGGATTTGGCCCAAGGTCTTTTTTATAGTTGGCATTTTAGAGACGCTTGCCCTGCTGGACTATGTGAGCCAGGGGATTCTGCCGGACATAGACTCACTAAGTGCAATGGGAGTCCATAGTAGTGGTCTTTCGGCACTTATGCCTGATCATAGTTTGAACTAGACCCGAAGGTTACCGACCATATGGAAATTGGATTTCTCGGATGAAATAAAACGAAAAGTCTGCTTTAATAATAACCGTCATTTGCTTATACATATATAAGGTTTCAAGTATTCCTATCTAATAATAATATTTTTTAAACAGATATATTTACCCGTTGTTATGATCCTTATAGTTTTTTTTATACTTTTAGTTAAAGTAAACCTTGGGGTATGACAACGAATTGGGACTATTATACCAAGGTTTCCAGTTCAAGAGCCTCAGCATTTGATGCATTTTAGTGTCTCACCCAAGACACAACTTAATTTACGATTAGGCTTTAATTTTTTACTGAAAATGTAGTCAACACACACAAGCAACGGCAACATGACGTACATTTCACAGGACATGTTATTAGGTTTAAAGTGATTAACTCAATTATTCGGGAGGGTTTCCTTGGCGTGATGGCTAAAGTACTGGATTGCTTACTCAAAGCGAGTTTAAACTTCACTCATGCTATTGTGTTCACTTTAAGAATAATACCCACTTCCTTATCATCTACCAGCTATCGGGTTTAATAGTACCACTGCTGTTCTTCTATGAGAATAATTTTGGCAGAAAATAACCCATGAAAGTTGAGGTATCACCAAATAAAGAAACCCAACGATAGAACAAAAATGAATATGTTCCAGTATAGTTTAGTTTATTTTCACTTCCTGAAGCCTGTAAGTAGCTGAAGAGGTTTTGATACACAGTCGAAAATAATGCTTGAAAATAGCCATAATTTAATTTACTTCATTACCTGTGGTTAACATCATATCAAGAAGAAAAAGTAGATCTGAATACAAAAAGTACAAATTAAAAGAAAGCTAAGATGGATAATACGTCAGAGAATTGCAAGTGTTGGTTATGCAGTGACATAGATAAAAGGTTTAACCATATAATAATTGACAGCATAAAACTGGCTCAAAAGGAATAAAAGAGAAAGCATGATTGGGTGGGAGGGATAATCCACTGGGAATTGAAACTTATCTTTGACCATACTGACAAAATCACAAACCAGAATCTGTACATAAAAATGAAATGCATAGAAGTGCTCTAGAACTTATAAACGAGCTACCAAATGCCGGCCAGAAGACAAAAACTCTTTCTGATTAACAAGAAGAAAATAACTTATCATCTTGTAGGTTTTGCCGTTCCAGCGGATCTTAGAGTGACAAGAAAAGATCGTCAAATCCTAGGACTTTGCCAGAAAGGTGAAAATGTCGTGGAACATGAATTGTATTTGGAAAATTTGAAATGGTACCCAAGAAAATGGAAAAATTTGGTGAAATGGAGATCAGATGAAGAATTGGGAATGTTCTGATGACAACACTGCTTGGATTGACTAGAATACATAGAAAAGGCCGGAATAACTTGAGACTTTCTGTCATTCAAACATCAATGAAAACGACTGGGAATAATTAATGCAAAAAATTCATAATGGGTCAAACGGATAAGCTAATTCAGGTCAGAAGACCAAACCTAATGTTGAAAAAGAAACAAAAAAGAAAAGCTTGCAGTCTGGAGAATTTTGACATTCCGGCGAACCACAGACGGAAATAAAAGAAAGCGAAAAGAGAAATAAATACTTAGACCTTGCCAGAGAACTAAAATAGAGTGAAACATGAGGATAACGGTGATATTAGTTGTAGTTGGCATGCTTAGCATGCTCATCAATAGTTTCGAAAGGAGACTTGGAAATCAGAGAAAGACTCGAGACCATCCAGTCCACAATATATTTGAGACATCCAGAATACACAGAAGAGATCGCGAGACCAGAGAAGACTTGCTGTCATTTTTCACACCAGTGAAATCCTCTACTTAAGTTAGTATGAAAAATTCGAATAATGATAATTATAATAACAATAATTGTAGTCACACACTTAAAAAAAACTGCACAGAATCACTTCGTCAGTGATGTTCTTGGGGTCCTTACAGGTTTCGGGTCTTCCAACATCATACTTGCTCTCCCAATTGACCCTACCAAAACTTTTATTCCAGCCGCCGATCCTGCAGTAAAAATACGCACAGCAGGCAAAATCACACAGTACACACCTCAAAAGAAAAAAAATTAAATGCTACTGCAAATGAGTTTTTAAAATGGTATTGGCCAATGAGAAACGACTTACGTCACTTCCCTCCGAGTCGCGGCGAATTATAAAGGTAAACATACTGCAAACTGTCTTTATTCTATATCTTGTATGAGTACACTCACTTGCACTGAGCCAGGTTTGGATCAAGATAACAGGTAATATCCTTCTGACAAGCAAATCTTGAAAAAAAAAAATAGAAAGCTTTTTCCTCCTTAACTTCTTTATGACAATGGGCAAAGAAAAAAAAAATATATAAAAAAATAGAAAATAAGAAATAAAAGAAATAAATAAATGCCTAAATTATATTATATATATATATATAATCAAAAAAATAAAATAAAATAAAAAATAAATCAATGATTAAATAAATAAATAAATAGATAAAAATTAAATAAAATAAATAAATAAATAATAATAATAATAATTGTAATGGGTGTGCTTGTTACAGTCACTAAAAGATTGATAAAGAGATTTGAAGGACTTGGACATAAAAGAACGAGTAGAGACCATCCAAATGACAGCCTTATCGGCCAGAATACTGAGAGTTCAGAAGACTTGCTGTCATTCAAACTCCAATGGAAGACCTCAGCTAACGCTGATGTGAAAGACTCTTAAGAGAGTAAAATAATAACAAGAAACTGGTGAGAATGCTTGCAAGACGTCATGGACGTGGCTTCTAAATGGAAACCTCATGAGAGAAACCGAGTCTCTTCAAATAGCGACACAAATCAACGCCACAATGACTAATTCTCTTTGGCGAATGTGGCAAACAAAGCTAAAAGGAGTACAAGACTAGACATGACTGGTTGGGAAAGGTAATCCGTTGGGAACTGTGCAAGAGAATGGAACTCAGAAAATTCTCTCGGATTTTGAATGGTAAATGGATACCCAAATTCCAATTAGAAAACCAAACCTAGAGGTAATTCATTAAAAAAAACACCCAGTATTTGTGGATTTTGCCGATCCAAAAGACTACAGAACGAAAATAAAAGCGAAAGGATAGACGAAAACTTGGACTTTAAAAAAGAACTAAAAAAGAAGTGCAACATGAAGGTGATGGTAATACCCATAGTAATTAGTGCACTTGGAACGGTCCTCAAGGGCTTGGAAAAAAGAGTGGAAAAACTGGAAGTCAAAAGAAGAAACAAAATCATCCAGACCACAGCATTGTTAAGACCGGTTAGAATAGTGAGAAGAGAGCTGGAGACCTGAGGAAACCAGAGGAGACTTGCTGTCTCTCAGTTCCCATGAAAGACCATCAGTTAACTTTAGTGTGAAAAACTTGCAAGGAGTAAAATAATAATATCAAACGATTTATATAATGAATATACCAGATATAATACTGAAAGAAAATACGCGCTATCTCATAAATATTATAAACTCGTTGGATAAAAATGTCCCAGCAAAAGAATTTGATGAAATTTAAAGATATAAAGTAATTTTAGATATATGGCATTTAAAAAGCCAATATTTAAATTGTACGCAGTTTAAATATAAGTACAGTTTGATTGTGAAAAACATTTCTATTTCAATCTATTCAGTTTAGTCAAGCAGTTCTAATTCAGCTTATTCAGTTTAGTATAAGAACGAATTTTGTTTACACACAGTTAAATGTCCAAGCAGTTCTATATTAAACAAATCAGTTTAGTGTAAGCACAGTTTCAATGTCAAAAAACAGTTTCATTTCAAATAATTCAGTTTAGCATGAGCACGCAGTTTAAATGTAAGTACAGTTTAATTGTCAAAAACATTTCTATTTCAAACTATTCAGCTTTGTCAAACAATTCAGTTTAGCATAAATATGCCATTAGTTCTATTTAATCCATATATAGAGCCTATCATGTCCTACCACGCCGGGCAAAAGTAGATCTGGGAGCGATGGTGATAAAGGGTAGTCCGCATTCCCCAAAGCTCCAGCATCACTGGCACTTCGCTATCAGATTGTTTAGTGTCATAACCATGACACTCGTTGGAGGGGGTGGTCTTATGCAGTTGGTGTATTCTACAGCCCCAGCTGACTGGGCATTTGTAGGTGGAATGAAAAATGATTAAGAAGAATCATCAACATCATCATATCGCGCTGGTAGCACGGATATCCCTGACCCTCTCTCGCCACTCCTCCCTATCGTTCATCGCCCTAGGTAGGTCTTCAGGACAACAGCCTGTATCCTCACATAGCTGCTGAATGTACGTTCGAGCTGGTCGTCCTGCTTTTGCGCGGCCATGTGTGGGGATCCATTAGAGTACATCTCTTATGAGTTCATCTCTGCTTCTCCAGCAGTGTCCTGCATGTCTGGTTCGTCTAACTTGAATAGTTTTCGTGATAGGGGGCAGGTGGCCGTACAGTTGGTGTCTTGTGGGGTGCTGCTGCCAGGACTTTTCAGGATTGCACGCAGCATTCTTGTGTAATTGCCATCCAGTTTCTTCTCCAGCCGTTTTGTTAGCGTCCATGTAGTGCATCCATATAGCAGTATCGATGTGACCGCTGCCTGGAAGAAGCTGCGTTTCATTTTATCGGTAAGGTCTGATTTCCATATAATCGATAGCTGTCCATGCTTTCGTTAGCCTCGTTTCGATGTTCTTTTCGGTTGATTCGACGCTGCTTCCTAGGTACGTGAATTTGTCTACTAGTTTAAGTGGGGTTCCTTCTAGAGTGGAGTTGTCCCCCGTTTGGTTAAAGCACATATATTCCGTTTTGTGTGCATTAACATAGAGGCCTATGCTTGCTGCTGCTCGTTCCAAACTATGCAGAAGAGTTTCGGCTTGGTCAGGTGTATTTGCCAGTATCGCTATGTCATCGGCGTAGTCGGCGTCGGTAATTGTTGTTGCGGGGTATCTTCTGCTTCTTTTCTTCGTCAGTTCGAAGCCATTCTCTTTGATTTTGTCAATCGATGTTCTAAGTACGTAGTCTAGACAAATGATAAAGATGTACGGGGCCAGCGTGTCCCCTTGTAGTACTCCTGCTACAATGTCAAAGTATTCTGTGTCTCCATCCGGTGATCGTACTTTTACTTTAGTGTTTCTATAGAGAATCGTTATTGCCGCTACGGTTTCTTTAGGTATGCCGTACGTTAGTAGGATTTGTTCCATCTTTCCTCTGTGAATGGAGTCGAAAGCCTTGGTAAAGTCAACAAATATTAATGTCGCTTGTAGGTTCTTTGCCCGTACACCTTCAAGGACTCTGCGGATGGTTAATATTTGTGAGGTCGTGGATCTATTTCTTCGGGAGCCATTTTGGTTTTTTCTAAGTATGATGTCGATTTTGGGTTCCATTCGGTTTCGTAGTAGGTCATTGTAGATTTTGGCAGCTATGGATGTAAGTGTTATGCCTCGGTAGTTTTTGGCTAATCCGAGGTCCCCCTTTTTAGGGAAGGGGAGTATGCATCCCTTCATCCATCTATCTATCGGATTTTGATTGTATACTGCGTTGCAGTGTCGGAGCAGTATGTCGTCGAATTGTCTGGTCTTCCATACTTCCGGTGGAATTTCATCCAGCCCTGAACTTTCCTATTTTTAATTTTTCTGAGAACCGAGTCGTGTTCTTCTTGTGTGAACGGTCCTTGTTTAATGTCTAATTGTTTGCTAATCATTCTGGTGATTGGTTCATGCGTTATTTTTGGTGGGTTTCCAAGTAAGTTTTCGAAGTGCTGTTTCCACAGTTTTATTCTTTCTTGTTGGTTTGCTGCTTTAAGTTTTGCTTTGGCTGTGTTCTTTCTTCTGCTCACTTCGTTTATTGTTTGCCAGGCTATCCTAGATTGTCTATCTTCCACCGAGTCTCTAATCTTATCTATCTGATTTTGAATGTATTCTGTCTGTTCCTTTATATATATGCCTGCTAATTGATATTGTGCCGTTTTTAGTTTTAAGGCATTTGTGTTTGTTGGGTTTTTTCGATAGTTTTTGGAGACTGTTTTCACTAGTGCACGTTTTTCTCTCACAGCTAAAGTTTCCCATGGGACTCTATATTTAGTTTTAAGTTTTGTTGGAATGTATTTTGCTGCTGCCTCGAGGTGTGCATTGACGAAGTTTTCATATTCGTCGTTTGGTGTACTTGTTTCCGTCTTTTCTTGTAGTATTTCGAATCTGTTTCTTAATTCTAATACGTATTTTTCTCTTATATCTTTGTTGTTTAATAGGGCCCAGTCATAGTGTTTGGTGGTCGCTGTTCGTTTGGCGTTTTTTCGTAGGCTTAACCGTATTTTCGCCGTGACTATTCGGTGGTCGGTGGACACACCCTCAAAAGAGGAGTATGCCTCGCAATTCAATGCACTATTTTTCCATTTCTTGTTTATAAGGACGTAGTCTATCTGAGCTATAGTATTGTTTGCGTACGTGTATGTCCATAGTTTGCCCTCTCTTTTTTGGTAGTTTGTATTGAGGCATGCTAATCTATTTTCTATCATGAAATCTGTTAGATGTTGCCCATTCCTATTTGACGTGTTGTGGAGGCTGTATTTGTTGTTTCAGTTTTTCCCGATTTGGGCATTCATGTCTCCACCAATGACTAACATGTTGTGTTTCGGGATGCTACGCACTAATGAGGATAACTCATCGTAGAAGGCGACTTGTTCATTTTGTTCCCTAACATTGGTGGGGCTGTAGCATGAGATGATTGTTGCTCTGGGGTTTCCGTTGAATGTAGCTGCCATCATTCTAGGTTGTATCTTCTCAACGCTATTAAGCGTTTTTAATGCTCTAGGTCCTATAAGTAATCCTACCCCTCCTACTGCGGCGTTGACAGAGTTTTTCCATGCGGATACAGTGGTTACACAAATTAGGAAAATCCAATGAAATCCATGTTTATATGAAATATGAAAGAATGTGAAAGTTTAGCAGACAAACAAGAAACTCTATGAATGAAATATATTCAACAATTTCCAAATAAAAATAGACATTTACTTCAGGTCTCGATTGGCGTGATGTAACAGTTTGCAAGCTTGGATAGCATACTATTATTAATAAGTTTCCCCAGCAGTTAGCAGGGACGAACTCATAAGAGATGTACTCTTATGGACCCCCACACATGGCCGTGCAAAAGCCGGATGACCAGCACGAACATACATTCAGCAGCTATGTGAGGATACGGGGTGTTGTCCTGAAGACCTGCCAGAGGCGATGAACGATAGGGAGGAGTGGCGAGAGAGAGTCAGAGATATCCGTGCTACCAGCGCGACATGATGATGATGATGATGATGATGATGATGATGATTAATAAGTTAGATTCTTTCTTGTTGCTCCAAACTTCTTGCCTTGTGCTACACTAAGCTTAGTAAATACTTGTTAAAATATTGTATGATAAACAAATCAGGGCAATGAATAGATAAGAGTAAACCAGTGGAGTCACAGATAATCTTTTTCACGTGTACATGAAAAAGTATTAATTATATCTGGAATAAAATTAAGGAGAAACAGAAAAAGGAAGAACACCTGAAAAAGAAAGATACTTAGAGAGCAAACGACTGTAAATGAAAATAAAAGAAAGGAAAAGAAAAGAAAAGAAAGAAAGAAAGAAAGAAACGAGCATCTTTGGATAAAACAGAAAAGAAAGAAAGGAGGATCTTGACAAACAGACAAAAAATAAAGAAAACATATCTCGTATATCTTTAGTTAAAGTATGGGTGCATAGATTTTCAAAAAGATATTCAATCATATTCAGTTTGAAGTTATTAAGGAAAAGTGTATCGTATACCAAAGATAACATTGATGATTACTTGTCAAATAAGTTGCTTCAGGCAGTTTGATCTTTGCCAAATGAGACGGTATTCATAGTATCTTAACAAACAATAATATTAATAGGAGATACACTTTATACAATAATATTAATAGGAGATACACTTTAAGGTGAGGAAGAAATGTTACTTACAAAAGTGTCACTATTACAGAATACATTCAAACAAATGTGAAAGTACAGGTAACATAGCAATCGATAATCAATGGTGTCGACAACATCTAATAAGAAGATACGCTGATTATTAAAAGATTTCATTGACACTACAAGGAAATAGGGATTGAAGACTGTACATGATCTTCTACTTTACAAAAGAATTATCGAATCAAGCAGAATTTTAGGGAGAACAGATACGAACTAACCAACTCGAAAATAGCTGATTAAAACTTTATAAGTTTTAGACTTATACCCTATGAAAGGCATTGTGAATGAAGCCATCTAATCTTGGCTGATGACTTGTCACTGACAGGACAGATTAAAAGACGAAGGGATGTTTAGTTTCCTGGTTATAACCCTAAATTCTATACGATTGTGAGGCTCCATATCTGAAGTTCATTGAATTATGGTGCCATCCTTTCATCGCCTTTATCATTTGGAACATTGTGACCTGGTTCGTTTGTTTGTTTCCTTTGTTGCTTAATGGCATATCAGCCCTCTAGTGTTATTTTATGCCAAAGCCATTCTTCTAAAAGAACAGTAGCGGTACTATTTAATCCATAGTTGGGAGGATAAGAGGGTTTATCCTTGCCCGAAGGTATTCAGTCGAAAGTGAACGAACTAACGCGACTGGAGTTCGAACACGCTCACAACGATTCTGCAGTCCAGCGCTTTAAACATTAGACAACGAGGACAACCCCTTGTGACTTGCTGTGGTAGTGCCTGTCATGTTACCATGTATGGATCATGTAGGTTTGTTCGAAAATTATTTGTATTTGATAGAAATACTTGAAGGGATAAAATATGCAGAGATAATTTGCATTAACAAGAATTATTAGTGATATATAGATTTATAGTTAATTGTTGTCACGAGTTCGGTAAAGCTATATTATTATAAAGAAAAAATGACTTCGGCATTAAAGATATCAAACAAGATTTTATATACTATTAAGCCAACCAAACTGTTCAAAATTATAGAGTGTTTATTATATAAACTGACCAAACAGCTGACTGATAAGGTTGCTAAAGCCCTTTTTATTAGGAGACATCTGAAACACATTCATTCTTTGTTTAGGAAAGACATTGCCTATCAAATTATTCATTTATATATGTGTCTGTCAGAGTGTTTGCATTTTAATAAATTAAAAAAGACATTAATCCATCTGCAACCAGGTATATACTCGCTCACACAGACCTATATATATATACATATATATATATATATATATATATATATATATATATATATATATATATATGTGTGTGTGTGTGTGTGGGGCGGATGATTGACCGCTTTTGAGGGATATAAAATCTTGTTTGTCTATCTTCCATGTCGAAGTCAGTTCAGTTACCTGGATCAGGTTGTTTGCGTTTAACATTGCGCTAATATTCTTAGGATATAGTATGAATCTAAATACTCACCTTCCAGTTGTGATAAATAGTCAGGCAGACTGGCCTCTTTAGCCTAGGTAGGGCAGCCGGTCTAGGAGAAAAAAAAACTTTGAATTTAAGCCTTTTGAACTCTGCTTAAAAACGTCCTTGTATTATATCGTGCATGCTCACGCCTAGAGGGGTTGGCAAATACATATTAACTTTCTAGACTCATTCTCTGTTGATGAGATTTGGACAACAATAATATTTTTGCGATACCACAGTCAATTTTATCCTTTGATCTGAGTCCTCATTTTTTGCTACTCGGTAATTTTTAGATACGTACGACATGCTGTGAATGCCGACAGTAACCAGTGTCAGTTGAGGAATGCCATAAAGATTTTGAGTAGTGGTAGTAACGTTTTCGTCGGTGTCTTTTTCCGAAACAGCTTTTGGAAGAGATACAGTTTATTTATAGTTAATAGAATAATGTAATTTTTCATGCACAGTTTCATTGATTAATTGACCAAATATACGTTGCCAAAAGCAATATATTGGAAAGTTAAATGGCCATTTTACTCCAGACCAAATATCTATAGAGAAACAACCAAATCCATGGATTATAGCACACGAAAATTTTCCTCTGAAATGGCCACAATTAAAAATAAAGATGTAATGTTAATTATAAGAGAAAGAATCGAAAAAACAAACAAAACACAAACAAACTGGACAAGATTACAGCGACAAAAGAAACACATAAAGATAGATAAATTGTCACCAAATAGTGATCCCCAAATGAATTCATTATCAAACTTAACGTCATAACATCAAATAAAAAAGGTTAGTTGATAATTAAACTGAATAACACTACTTTGAAATAAAAACGACAGACTTTGATGGGGACACATAAACTCATCAAAAACAGATAAACAAAGTAATAAGGCCTGATTCTAGACATACTCTTTCTATGTTTTCCATATACGTCCTCATTTCTTGATGCCATAACATCAAATATTTAAAGGTAAGTCGAAGATGGGTGGATACCAGAGAATACCACTTCACTTTTCGTCCCCTTTCTTATAACATAATGACTGCTTTTAAAACTATCTGAAGATTTTTCTAATCAAATCTTTTTTCACAAAAGCTTTTCTTCTGACAATGATCTAAGGTCGAAGTGAGTTGAGAACAATCAGAAAATAAATGACACGAAAGAAATATTCCAATTTGTCAGAACATTTTTGTTCATCTTATATATATATATATATATATATATATATATATATATATATATATGCAAACAAACCTTGATGGTGGCCTATGAAGTGTCCCAAAAGCGTTAGGAACAATTTTGGTAAATTCATCTACCAATTTCAACGTGAAACCAAGACACTTATCAGGAAACTTGAAAGGATCTTAAAATTTTATATACAAAATGTGCCTTTATTATTGAATCGAACATGCTTAAATGAAAGACTGCTGCCCAACTACACACGCACACAGACACACAGACATATATATATATATATATATATATATATATATCAAGAGAAGTGGCAATTTTTAAAAATTTATTCCGTTTAATTTCCGGATAATTTCATATGGTGTGTACTTCTCAGTCATCCGAAATTTTCATAACAGTTCTGTTTAAACCTGGAGCATACTGCTTGATTTAACGCCAATATCAATCAGCTCAAATAATAAGATGATAATTTATCAAAATAATTTTTGCCAAACATAAATTCCAAAAATTGCAGAGATTTAATTAACGGGAAAAGAATTCTGAAACAAAATTATCTTTAGTTTTTGAATCGTTTGAAAGAATTGAGCACTCTGGTAGCCGATAGGGTATAAAATGTAAACAAACGATTTTGCTGCTTGTTGCTAAATAAATACCTTAAAAATTCCCTTAGCCAACGTGGTTCGCTTGTTGGCCGAGAGGTCTGCGACTTAGCCTAACGTAAAGTTGCATGGGTTTCGATTCAGGCTTTGAGCGTCCTACGTGTCTAGCCACACTGTTGAGTTCTGATAGAACGGGACAGTCCGTCTGTGGATGACTATATATATATATATATACAATTAGTTAATTTAAATTTATATATATATATATATATATATATATATTGATTTATAAAACCATGACACACACACGCATATATATATATATATATATATATATATATATATCGGAGGGTCGGCTAAAAATTACAAAGGCCGACTAGAATACTCCCAGGGGGTTTAAACAAATGATGTTTATGTTTCAAAATTATCCCATTGTCCTCCAACCACTTGTGACAGCACTTGGATCCTTTTGTTTAATAAGTTCAATCTCATATAAGGACTTTTCTATTCCTTTCATTGATCATTGATTTATTTGTGAGCATTTGCGAATCAAAGAATGCGCAACAATACAAATTGTTTTTTTCACTGCGCAATGTTAATTGACGTAGTCATATACAAGGCCCATCTTGTTTGGAGCGAGGAACGATAACCAATGAATCACGAATGGGGCTCTAAAAATCATTCTTTACTTATTCAGGCACACAGGCTTCGGTTTCCTTACAAGGGCACCTCGGGTGGTGTAATGGTTAGCAAGGTAGACTAGCAAACCTACACGAGTGAGTTCGATTCTCATTGGGTGCCCAATTCATGCGGCCTTGTGCTACATCTAAGCAAAAAAGCTTAGTAAATTACCTTCGGTTTCCTTACAGAAACTGCCGTTCCAGAGTGGTTACTCACTTAAGTGCTGAACAGAATTGACAATAATTCACAATACGAATTTGTGTAGCTACCAATAATTTCTTTTTGAATTATTTTTTGCTTCAGTTCATTAGTCTTTTATTTTCTTGTTTTTTTTTTGTTTGTTTTATTTTTCTTCTCCAACGAATAGACCATTATGACATGGCTGCAATACGCCCTTTTATCGACTGACTAACATAACTAGCGATTTTACATTATCAGAATAGCCCACGCATCAAACTTCCTGAGCGACTAAAAACATCGACAAATTATTGAATTAATGCTACGCCTTTAGACATCTATAGTAGCTTAAGAAATACTGCCAGTCAAGAAAAAAGATTTACCAATCTCTAATGAGAGTTCAAAAACTTCGATGAGTGGAAAAGGATTTTTATTTGCCTGCGTGTTGTTCTACAATTCTTCTTCAATATTTATGAAATTTGGAGCACCCAGAGCTAAGATAACAAGTGCGATAATTTTATTGATAAATTCCTTCTCCTGTTTGGCAAGTAATAATAATAATAATAATAGATACAATGGCTCGAATACTACATCGAAAAACACGAACGAAGACTGATTACAACCATCAGAAACGATACGGACAACACGATAGACGAAAGAATGACAACAACTAGGAAACAAAAATAGGAGGGAAAACAACTCTATGGCCGCTTTAAACGTCTAATAAACATCTCACGCGAGAAAAACCTGAACCTGGCTAAGAAAAGGAAACCTTAAGAGAGAAACAGAATCCCTCCTAATAGCAGCACAGGACAACGCCATAAGAACCAATCATATCAAAGCGAGAATAGATAAGAAGCAACAAAACAGTAAATGTAGGCTATGCGGTGACAGAGACGAAACGATCAATCACATAATAAGCGAATGCAGCAAATTAGCACAGACGGAGTATAAGGTGAGACACGACTGGGTCGGCAAGGTGATCCACTGGGAAATGTGCAGGAAATTTCTATTCGACCATACAAACAAATGGCATATTCACAACCCGGCACCTGTCCTAAAAATGACTCGCATAAACTCCTATTAGACTTTAACATACAAACGGATCACCTAATCCCGGCCAGAAGACCAAACCTCATAACAATCACCAAAAAAAAAAAAAAAAAGAGAATATGCAAATTTGTAGATTTTACTGTCCCGGCGGACCACAAAATAAATCTGAAGTAAAGTGAAAAGAAGGATAAGTACCTCGACCTTGCTAGAGAATTGAAAAAGCTGTGGAACATGAAAGTAACGATTGTGCCAATTGTGATTGGTGCGTTAGGCACAATAACTAAAGTATTATTTAAAGACCTGGAGGACTTGGAAGTTGGCGGACGGGTAGAGACTATCCAAAAGACAGCATTGCTAAGAACGGCCAGAATCCTGAGACGAGTCCTGGAGACTCGTTGTCTCTCAAACTCCAGTGAAAAACCATCAGCTAACACTGATGTGAAAAATTCTAAAGGAGTAAATAATGATAATAATAATAATGATAAAAGAAGGATAAGTTCCTCGACTTTGCTAGGGAATTGAAAAAACTATGGAACATGCAGTTGACAATAATACCAATTGTAATTGGTGCGCTCGGTACAGTAACTAAAGGATTACTGAAGGGACTTGATGACTTAGAAGTTGGCGGGCGAGTGGAAACCATCCAAACTACTATATTATTGAGAACGGCCAGAATACTGAGGAGAGTGCTGGAGACTTGAGGAGACTTGCTGTCAGTCAAACTCCAGTGAAAAGCCATCAGCTAAAGCTGATGTGAAAAACTCTAATGTATAAAATATTAATAATAATAATAATAATATACAAGATATCTGACATGAAAAACTGTATAGAGAAATTGACAGCAAGAGGAAAATATTAGCAGAAATGAAAATCTCGAGAGGAATAATCTAGGGATATGTATTTGTGATAGCAATGATGCTTCTCAATGACAAACTTAGAGAATGCACAAGAAAAGATTAATCACTTAATGAACATGGATGACATCAAGCTGTTTGCAGAAAACGAAACAGAAATGGACACTCTGATACAAACAATAAGAATGTTAAGCCAGAATAAAGGAATAAAACTTGGCATGAGAAGTGGAAAAAAAAAAAAAATGACAAAAAAAAGACAAAACAAATGTCGGTAGTAATAAAATGTCCAAATCAAAAACGAATCAGAACGTTCAGACAAAAGGAAAATTCTAATACTAGGGAAATTCAGGAATTCGGAGGACGAATCTAGACTATTCATTTTTGAGATCGACCCGAATACTGAGCAGAGTTCTGGAGACCTGTCACTCAGACTCCAGTGAAAGCCCAACAGCCTTCGCTAGTTCAAAAACTCGCTACATGTAAAATAATCTTAATAATATTACAAACTCCGTAAACTGCAAGAAAAAGATCAACATCCTAATATAGATGGACGACATCAAACCGTTTGCCAAAAACACGAAAGAATTGGAAACTTTAATACATGTACTGAGAATATACATTCAAGATATAGGGATGGAATTTAGCATAGAAAAATGCTCTCTGCTAATGATGAAAAGCGGGAAAGAACACATGACAAACGGAATGGAACTACCAAATCAAGAAATAAATGCAAACGCTCGGTGAAAAAGAAACCTACAAATACTGGGAATATTGGAAGCTGACACTATGAAACAATAGGAGATGAAAGAAAAGCTAAAAAATATCTCAGGAGAAAGAAAAATCTACTCGAAGCCAAACTAGATTAAAGCAACCTTATATAAGGAATAGATAACTGAGCTCTCCTCGTAAGATACTCGGGACTATTCCTGAAGGGGACCCGAGAACAACTTTAAAAGATGGATCAGAGAACAAGAAAACTAATGACCAGGCATAAGGCCTTACATCCAAGAGACGACATGGACAGACTTTATGTGTCAAGAAATGAAGGAGAAAGAGGACTTTCTAGCATTGGAGACAGCGTTGACGCATCGATACAACGACTCGAATACAACATAGGAAAACGCGGGCGAAGATTGATTACAGACATCAGAAACAATACTGACAACACAATGATCAACAGAACGGAAATAACCAGATAACAAAAATAGGAGGAAAAACTCTATAGACGTTTTAAACGACTAACAAGCGACATCTTACATGAGAAAACGTATACGTGGCTAAGAAAGCGAAATATGATAATAAAATAATATTTAAAAAAATTGAACCTGCCGAATTGTTTACTTTGCTGTCCCGTATGACCACAAAGTAAGATTGAAAGAAAGCGAAAAGAAGGATAAGTACCTCGATATTACTAGGAAATTGAAAAAACAGTGGAACATGAAAGTGATGGTGATATTATTTGTAATTGGTGCTCTTGATACAGATACGAAAGGATAAGTACAAGGATTGGAGGACTTAGAGATAATAGGACAAGAGGAAATCATCGAAACTACTATATTATTGAAATCTGCCAGAATACTGAGAAGATTCCTGGAGACACAAGGTGACTTGCAGTCACTCAAACTTCAGAAAGAATCCATCAGCCAACGCTGGAGCAAAAAAACTCGAAAAGAAGTTTCAATAATAATAATAATAATAATAATAATAATAATAATAAGAAGAAGAAGAAGAAGAAGAAGAAGAAGAAGATTTAAAAGAAGAAGAAACTATTTTATAATCCTGTTGATTTCCAAAATTATAATTCTTCAAAAAGCTAAATAATGAAGTGCAAAAAGCCAGTACAATATTCGTATTAATACTGTGCAAAGAAAGAACAGGCACTGGAAATATGGAAGAATTTTCTGTAACAATTAGAAGAATCGACAGAAAAAGATGGTTTTAGAATCAGAGCAAGCTGAATAATTTGTGATTTGGTTAAATTTAATTAAGGATAAAAGTTTTTTTTGAAAAATTTACAATATTGGCCTAAATGAAATAGATTATAATAAACTATATATCATATTTCCTTGTCATTTTGACACTGAGGTTCATTTTACGATGTGCAAAACTTTATTGAAAATCTATCATGACATCCGAGCAACCGGAATAATTTTCGATTTGTTTCAATTTAATTAAGGTTAATGTTTTTTGTACAATGTACAGTATTGAACAAAATAAACAAATTAAATTATAATAAATTATATGTCAAATTTCCTCATTGTCTTGACCGTAGCGTTCAGTTTACGATGAGCAACATTTTATTGAAAATCTATCACGACGTCAGAGCAAACCGAAATAAATGCTCTTCTTAAAAGCAATCAACATTCACTTAAAAAAAAAAACAGTGACCATCTAAAAGATACAATGAGGACATTGGCGTTTTCTTACACTCTTTTAATCAGTTAGGCCCTCATTCTCTTAATTTTCTTACAATGGACGAGTATGTTTGGGGAATTGCCAGGCCATACATTTTATATGAACAACCAGTAGTAAACGGCGAAGCCTGTTGGTTTTATTGTTACGTTGTGAGAAGCAATTTCGAATAATGGCCTTTCATGCACCTGGATTACGATGAGAATATCTATTCGGAAAAAAAAAACATATTAATTCTGATGATGGAAATCTCCCAATATCCGCTGAAAGTTTGGTTGGACATAAATGGCATTTTGAGTTTCATGACACGTACTAAATACAAGGTGATAATACTTAGTGTGAAAGGACATTAGGTCATATTCAATCGATTTCTCGACTGAATGTACTAAGAGTATATGAACTCGTGAAAAAAATTAAAATATTCAGAAATGTTTCTTTTTTTCCAATGTAACCTTGCCGAACAGTTTAGCAGAGTATGACTGACAGGTTTTCCAAGGTAATTGGATCCTTGGTCATATTGCTTTCAAAGACCTACACCGGAGCTTCTCGTAGATTTTTTTTACAAAGTGAATTTCCATTCACCCTTAAATATATTAATTGAAATGTTAAATTACAAAACAATAAATTATTCAGTGTTTAATGAAAAATAAGCAATGACTGAAACATTAATTTTCTTCAAAGTAGTTCTTTTGTCATTTAACGCATTTAAGCCGGCTATTTTACATTAATGGAAAATTTCTTCTCTCGTTAGAAATCTTCGCCGTATAGCCACGTTAGCAGATGCTGTAGAATACACCGACTGCATCACGGCAGAGGGATAAGACTCTCCCCCTAACAAGTGTCTTATTTATGACACTAAACTATCTGATAGTGAGGCTCCAGTAATGCTGGAGCTTTAGGGAATGCGTAGTACCACTTCATAGCCATCACTCTCAGGTCCACTTTTGTTCTGAGTGGTAGCACCTGATAAAAGTCCAATCTATGGTCAAACAGAACTGTTTAACACTTAAAAAGAGCAAACAAATGATTCATGCTAAATTGAATTGTTAAGAATAGAATTGTTTGATCATTTAATAGTGTTTATCAAGAAAATAAGTTTACTAATTATATATTCAATATCTATGTAAAAACAGGATTTAGCATTAAATAAACAATAATGGTTGATATGCCATAAAACCAAAGCAACCAAAACCTTCTTCGTGGTATTTCTTTTACTCTCTTCCATGTCTCTAAATCTCAACACTGTGATGAAATTTAAACTGAAGGAAGA
>OY757905.1:37858514-37861014 GCA_963585895.1 Sepioteuthis lessoniana | reverse complement strand
TGCAATAAGTTAGAACTAATTTGTTTGTACACTAGTATTGCTATTCTTTCTAAACAGTTAAATGATTTCACTTAGTACTGGGGGGTTTCCTTGTGGTGTAATGGTTAAAGGGATGGACAGTGGAATCGTAGTAAGCGAGTTCGTACTCCAGTCGCGCTATTACGTTCACTTTCCGGCAAATACTCTTGGGAAAAGTATAAACCCCCTAATCCTCCCATCTATGGGTTAAATAGTACTACTACTGTTCCTCTAGGAGAATGACGTTGGCATTAGATAACCTACGAAGCTTGATATGCCGTTAAACAAAGAAATCAAACCAAACCAAACCATCATTACTGTGCCACAGTTGGACGACAAACTAGAACTTATCAACAACAGCTCTGTACTGACAGAGATTGTAGTCTAAAAGACCTGCCGGAAGCGGTGGATAATAGGGGCGAATGGTGAGAGGGAGTCGGGGAAACCCATGCTAGCAGCATAACATCAGGATGATGATGATGAAGATGCTTAGAAATAGATATAAAGTCGTACTAATATACAAATCATTTAACAAATACCAACGTTCTTATCGTATTTCTATATATTTCGACAAGATATCACATTTCTCATACCAAAGTCAGACACTTCTGTGAAATCATCTGAGAATTTCTTTTGATATGAAAGTACACTGAGCAAGGACATCACTTAATCAAGCACACTTTTATAACAACTGTTTTTCATTGAACAAGTCTAGAGGACCAACTTCAAAAATGCCTGTCTAATTCAGCCAAATAACTATTATTTGTAATCAAAGTTTTTTTCATCACCTTGCAGTGAATTCTTAAAATGTTCTATTATAGTTGTGAATCTGATGGATGATACTGGGGCTCGTAGAAAATGAATTAATTCATTTCTTTTGAAAAAGGAAAGATATTTACTTTATTTATAGGGTTTGACACTATCAGCTTTCTCTACCCACCGATAGGATTGTTGAGGCAAACGGATTGTTCCATGAATAATGAAGGACAAGTATATATGCAAAATTACGTCCGAAAGTAAGCCCTAGTTCACAAATAATACTTATATCTAACAGTTAGAATTGTATTCAATATTAATCATGTTTGAAGACTATGAAGTGGTTACAAGTATTGCTATTTAACACTAATTATTCTATAGAACTCTCTTAATTCATTTGCACACAGTCAAGTATTGCTCTGTAATATCAATTATTCAATTTAGGCACAGGGTTAAAGAGTTTCAAGCATTGCTATTTAACTCTAATAATTCTATTTGATATTACTCATTTGTTCGCATACAACTAAATGGTTATAAGCATTGCTATGTATCCAATTAAACATCAGTCATTTTTTATGCACAGTTAAATAATCACTCAGTTCTATTTCTAATAATTCAATTGAGCATAACTTATTTGTTTGCATTCAGTTTAAATGTCAAACAGTTCTATGTGACCCATAGATAAGGCCCTATTAAGTGCTAATGCTACGGATCAAAGTGGGCCTGGGATCGATGGCAATGAAGGAGTACTCCGCATTCCCCAAAGCTCCAGCATTACTAAAGCCTCACCATCAGGTGGTTTTGTGTCGTATCAGGACATTCGTTGGAGAGAGTCTTACCCCTCTGCAGAGATGCAGTCGGAGTATTCTACAGCACCAGCCGACTGGGCTCAATGACTCATTTTAGCTTCAGGTTCTGAGTTTGCCTCTCAAGTAGTGTGGCCTATGTAGACATCTCATGTTACTGGTAATCATTTGAAAAGCAGATTAGGAATACGGTCTCAACCGTTACATAAAATGTACATTAGTACAATTTTTCTTATATTTTAAAAGCAAAGAATTGGTAAGTCGACAAAATTTGCTCACTATTACAAGTAAGATTAATGGCTGTACTAATGAGATAAAATTTTTACCCCCAACACACTGTGTGTATTTGTGTTTTAAAATAATAATAATAATAATAGGATGACAAATAGAAACTAAGAAAATTCCCAAAACTTAATAAGGCGAGTAATATACTATATACAAGGTTCATTCAATAAATAAGGCGAATTTTGACAAAACAGTTGATAATTGGAAGCCCTATTTACAGTAGCTCCTTTTCCCAGGGAGATCAATAATGTCGGGTCCTTCTATGTCCGGGAATACACACAGCATGGCCTTCTTAACTGAAAGCTGGCCGCTTGCCCAGTCAGCTGGGAATGTAGAATACACCGACTGCATCTCTGCAGACGGGTAAGACCCCACAACGAGTGTCCAATATGACAGTAAACTATCTGATGGTAAAGTTCCAGTAATGCTACAGCTTTAGGGAACGCGGAGCACCCCTTCATTGCCATCGATCCCAGGTACACTCTAGCCCGATTGGTAGCACCTGATTTGACCCATCTATGGGTCAAATAGAACTAAATTGTGTACTTATGCTAGACTGAATTGTTTGAAATAGAAATGTTTTGAAATTTAAACTAGATACTTATGTTAAATTAAATTGTTTGAAATAGAACGGT
>OY757905.1:37833514-37856014 GCA_963585895.1 Sepioteuthis lessoniana | reverse complement strand
CGCATAAAAATTGACATTTTGTCATATCCTGCCTGAGCGGAGGGGCTGGTAAATATATACAGGGTGAAACGATAAAATTGTCGCCTTAGAAAAGACGACATGATTCCATTTCAGTCTAATGAAAACCGGTTTTGTTTTATTGTTGCAGACCAATCCCAATAGCGGAAGAAGCCTTCTATCATGTCTGAAAGTGACACAATGTTCTTTGGTGTGGTTTCAAGAGAGGGCCACATCATACCACCTCACATATTCGAAGATGGCTTGAAAGTCAACACCAAAGTGTACCTGGATGTGCTGAAGAGTGTGGTGATCCCCAGGTACAATCAGGTGACCGGTGGCAGCAGGACTCGGCGCCGGCCCACAAGTCCAAAGAGACCCAGGCTTGGCTTCAAAAGGAGTGCTACGACTTTGTACCCTTCTCTCACTGGTTCTCCTTCTTCCCCGACCTAAACCCGCTGGACTACTTCGTTTGGCCATACGTCGAGAACATCACCAACATGACCTCCCACAACACCAAAGCTAGCCTGATCGCCGCCATCCGCCGAGTATTCGCCGAGTTCCTGCCGGCGCTTGTGGAAAAGGCATGCTCCCAGTTCCGGATCTGTATCGAGGTGGTGATTGAGGCTGAAGGCGGCTACATTGAATAGATGTCAGCTCTACTACATAATCAAGTTACCTGAATTGATTTTTTTAATAAGAGTTTTAAAATAAAGCTGTAGTGTTGTTTTCTTTATGACGAAAATTTTATTGTTCCACCCTGTATATATATATATATATATTTATACACAGGCATGTTTCCTCCGGTAATTGTATTTTTCAAAGATACATGGAACTTTTATCAATGAAATTAACATGAGAAATTGAGATGTTTCATTTAAGGTTTTGTCTCGCTATATAAGTCAATATTTCATCATTTGCTATAAGAAAAATGTTTTTAAAACAACTTATTCACACACACACACACACACACACACACACATACACATCGACCATAGATAAATAAGTATATCCCTCCTAAATACTTCCGGGCACCTTGGGTAGTTTAATGGTTAGCAAGCTTGACTAGCAAACCTGCAAGAGTAAGTTCGAGTTTCATTGGTCGGTCCAATTCATTCGGCCTTGTGACACAATTAAGCAAAAATTATAACGAAATATATAAGGATTTTATCATTTCTAAAGGAACATTATGCAATCTAAACGGGCATTATTAGATATTATTTATAAACAAACTCTGGCACTGAAAGGTTAACCAGAAATAAACATATATATATATATATATATATATATATGTCAGTCTCTCTGTCTATGTCTGTTAGCCTGCATTAGTATGAACAGAGTTCTATTTATTTTTTCTGAAAATATTTTTCTGTCCGGAAAATATAATACTCATCTTTTCAAGAATGAAAGAAAAATTCAGAGTCTTGTCTATTCCAATACATTAAAAAAATAACAAGAAAGAAAATTACTGCACTTTGAAACCTAAAAAAGCGTATAGAAAAAAGAAAAAGCTGAGCCAATCTCTCTTCCTCTCTCCCCATCACTCTCTCCCTCTCTTTGAATCCATCCGTCTCTGTCCTTTTACTTTTGTTTCCTTTACTCTCTCTCTCTCTCTCTCTAAATTTGATTAAGGTATTTTTACGGAAGGATTCTTCTCAAACCCTTGTGCTTTGATGGTGACAGCTTCGTTGTCATCCCTCACTGAAAACCAAGAAGCACTTATTGTTATATATTGCCGAACGCAATAAAGCAGTGAGCAGAGATGAATTACTTTGTCTGCCCAGGACATCAGAACGACATTTCCGCCAGTAATTGTCCCTCCAGCCGTCAATCTATTATCACCGGCAGAACGACTATTAATCTGTGCCAAATTGAAATTCCTCAAACACTAAAATACTTTTTGAGTTGCACAGCCTCCACTTTCTGATATTCATTATCTACATTATACAACTTCCTTGTTCATCACCTTCTCCTTCTTCTTCTTTGACCTGATCTTCATCTTTTTTTCAGTTTCTTTTATCCTTCGTTATCTTTTCATTTGCCTCTGCTTTCATAATTTATTTCTCTTGGTTGTTATTTGTGCTGCTGCTGCTGTTTGTGTTTTTGCTGTTTTGTTGTTGTTGCCGTTCTTCCTCTTCTTCTTTGCTCTTGTTTTTGTTTCTACTCATCTTCTTTTTCATTTTAGGTTTTCCTATTCTTGCTTCCTCTTTTACCTTCTTCTTCTTCTTCTTCTTCTTCTTCTTCTTCTTCTTCTTCTTCTTCTTCTTCTTCTTCTTCTTCGTTACCATTGTTATAACATCAAATTTCTCAAATTCTTTCATTTACTATTTTCTCATTCTCTTTCCTTTTCTGTGTGTCGTTAACTAAGACAGTTATTTGACAAACATCTTTGCGCCTCACCGTAGTGTAAGAGTAGCCCTGGTTGAACCTCAGCGATGTGATATGGGATATGTTCTCTGGCATGTCTAACACAAGCATGAAGGAGATATTCATTTATTATCCTGTGAGACTAGATTTATAAGGTGGAACACGACTGTCTAAGACTATGAGAACCCTACAATGGTGACCAAATCACGTTTAGCGTAACGGTTATCCTTGTATTTAAATGGAATTGGTGACTCGAGTTCAAATCCAGCACGAGGTTGTTTGCGTTTCACTTCGTGCAAATGCTGTTCTCTTTCCACCCATCTATTAATAAATTGTTGGGAAGACTGGGTTCTTGTTTTGGCAACCATTCTAGGAAAAGGAAAACTCTGAATTCTAACCAAGTTTTTTACTCTCTGGATCAATAACTCAGTTTTGTTTATTGGGCAATACTCATGGAGCATATCTTGGACCGTGATAGACTGGAAAAGTCCATCCTTCTCCAGGTCTTCAACTTGTTTGAATTCAGTTTTCTTTCTCTTAGATTAGTCGTCTCAATAAGGTTAAAGATTCTAGTTGACCCTACTGTTTACCAAAAGCTGAAGGTAGACATTTGATTTTATACTTTTCCTAAGGTTACTAGTGCTTTGAGAAATATGAACAGCTTTGTTTAGGATTTAAATACAGATAGCCTTGTGCGGTGTCCTCGTGGTGTAATGGTTAAAGCGATGGACTGCGGAATCATAGTAAGCGAGTTCGTACTCCAGTCGGGCAAACACCCTTGGGAAAGGTATGAACCCTCTTATCTTCCCAGCTATGGGTTAAATAGTATCATTACTGTTCTTCTAGAAGAATAGCTTCGGCATTAAATAACCTACAAATGTTGATATGCCATTAAACAAAGAAACCAAACCAAACCAAACCTCAGATAGCCTGAGTTACTGAGTCCAGTTACTACGACGATAATAGTTACACTAAGATAATTTACTCCGTTTAAAATGGCCTTGTGTCATATCGTGCCTATCACTGTGGAGTGAAGTAAATACATACCATCAATACCTTGTAGTTCATAACTATTCCGGCCATAGCTGAACCAAACGTATACGTCGGCTGCTGGGTGCTTGATGTTGCCCGTGTCAACAATGTTAAAATCTCTTTCGTAGCATGCGGAGGAAACAGAATGGGGCTTAAGGAATGGTATCACGAGACAAGACAGTTTTATCAGTCAAAATCTTGTGAATAATATAGGATTTAAAAACCCAGGGAGATTAAATGGTGGAGACACGGAATTCTTTATTTTCTTACTGTTTTGTAAGCAGAGGTTCTGTGAAGCGTAACTCTAACCAGTCAGCAACTATACCAACGTGCAGTCAGAGAAGAATATGATTTCGCCATTTATGCTTCCATTTTGTCTAAATCTATCCTATAGGCCCGATTAGGGTGAGCCCTCAATATTTCAATTATCTATACCATTTTGCGTTAAATTCTTTCATTACTATCGGCAATCTAAGAAGAAAATGCAGCTGATTGACGACAAATTTCAAGCTGGAATGCGCAAATAAATTATTATATTGCTAGCGAATGGCAGCGGGCACAAAATAAGTTTTTGAAAAAGTGAAAAGAAAGACTAGTTGACAAAGTTCAACATTTCGTCCAGAAAGATCGGTGTAACAAGTTGAGCTTGATCTAGCTCCCGGGGCTGAAAACAATAGTAAATATGGACTTGCTCAAGTTACCAAACTCGATCATTGGCGAGGGCTAACCGGACGATGTTGGCTACGCGAGGCGAAAGTGTGAGTTGGGATTTTTTTGAACCCTAGTAACACTCGATGGGTTTCTTGATTCTCTCTCTTTCGGTAAATAGGAGTATAATAAGACGAGCGTTCACGGGTTCGGCGACCGAGAAACCATTCTAAGACACGCCAGGAATTGTTTCCTGTTAGAGCGAAGAGGCTACTCCCAACACTGTGTCCATCACCCATTTCCACTTGCTTCCACGACTTCAAAAGCTGAATGGAGAAAATAATCATCATCATCATATCGCGCTGGTAGCACGGATATCCCTGACCCTCTCTCGCCACTCCTCCCTATCGTTCATCGCCCTAGGTAGGTCTTCAGGACAACATCCTGTATCCTCCCTAACACTCGAGCCAAGTTGCGATTTTATACTGTGTTTTTCGTCTGACATCCGACGATTACCCATCACCGAGATTGCAGTTATCAGTGACTCTGATACAAAATGAGTATTATAATTAAAAAAAGAATAGATTCCGGAAATTATACAACTGCGAAAACAAAGGAAATAGTTTGGCATAAAAATAACCCAAGAAAAGTTGCCTTGTCGTACAACAAACCAACCAACAGCTCTAATATCACATATCAGACGGTTTCCGGTTGATATCTGCTTGGCCAATACTTTGATATTCAACTCAATCTTTCTCTCGTTCTCGATGCAAACCTGGTGCAAAAAATCTTCTAAAGGACCGGAGAGAGTCACGGTGGCGCAGTGGCTAACGTGCTGTCGTAAATTATATTACTGCCGAGTTCGAATTCCACTCGCTCTATTAAGTTCAATTTCTGACTACTACCATTACTGTTCTTCCACAAAGACAGCTTTGAGATTAAATAATACAGGAAGACTGATATGCCACAAACTCACCCCTTGTCCTATTTAATCCAAGATAAATAAATACCTCACTGCATCATGCCCATATATATATATATATATATATATATATATATATATATATATATATATGTGTGTGTGTGTGTGTGTGTGTGTATTAATCGGTCCAGTTAAACCGGAGTTGGGAGTAATTCCATCAGGACAAAAATCTTTCCTGGTAAAGAGCTCAATGTAACAGACATTACAGAGCAATAATTTCTTTAAGAAAAAACAAAAACCGGTTTTGTTTTTTCTTAAAGAAATATATATAAATATAAACATAATATATATATATATATATATATATATATATATATATATATATATATATATATATGTATATATATATACAAATTAGTAAGCTGGGCGACTGGAGACGTGGTGACCGGACGGATCCCTTTTCAATAGCTACTACACCAAGTTGTAGGGGAGGGCTACTCCTTTCTCTGGATTGCTCCACTTACTATTGGTCTAATAGTGCTGAGTGTTAAGCAAGGAGGCATCAAGTACCATTTCTTGCGTCTTTGCTATGATTCGAACTGTGATTGAACCCTGGTCTCCGAGGCCAAACTAAGTTTCATATGCTTTAAATTGAATAGGCCAGTTTCATCTGAGGCTTGGGTCTAATATAACATAGAAGATATATCAAACGTTTGGTTATTAAACAGCAATAAATAGGGGATATTTTCTTTCCATTTTGATAGTACTCTGCTGGCTGGCATTTGGACACTTTCCGATTGATCAAACGCTTTTTGAACTACGGTTTACTCTCACCAGTTTATATATATATATATATATATATATATATATATATATATATATATATATATATATATATGGGGGGTGTTGAAATGATTGATTATAGTAAATCTGACAGCATGATAAAAATATATGGAAAGTTGGATAAATCAAACACTTAAATCCGATTTAAAAGCGTGATATTTTATTCTTTTTATTCCTAAGAACTTTTCCGAAACTGAAACCATTTTCTGAGTTTTCATATTTATAAGCAAATGAGCAAAATGATAAATTGATGGAAAGGATAAAGGTCTAGCAGGAAGAAGGGGAGGGTTTAAAGTCAAATGTATTACGTTTCATCAATGATTTTTTTGTAAAAGTGAAAATAGTGTTAGAGAGCTGATGGGAAAGAAATTGGGAAAATGTGGAGGGGTAAGATATGCCGAAAGCCTTTTTTCCTCCACTTTTTCCCGATTTCTTTCCCATAAGCTCACCAACACTATTTTCACTTTCACAAAAAAAATCTTTAATGACGCCTTATAAATTTGACTTTAAACCCTTCCCTTCTTCCCACCTTTCTGCTACACCTGTATTCCCTTCATCAACTAATCATTTTTCTCATTTGCTTATAAACAGAAAAGCTCAGATAACGGTTTCAGTTTTAAAAAGTACTTAGGAATAAAAAGAACGAAATATCACGCATCTAAATCGGATATAAATGTTTGATTTATATAACTTTCCGCATATTTCTATCACATATATAAATATATATACATATATATATATATATATATATATATATATATATATATATATATATATATATATATATTGATTAATTGTTAATGCAGTTTAATATCTTTATTCATAAAGAAACCTCAATATCGGTGAGAGAACACAGAAAAATTACACAGATTTAACCGTTTAGTTACTTTTTTTAACGTTTGTGATAATCAGACATATATATATATATATCATCATCATCATCATCATCATCATCATCATCATCATCATGTCGTGTCGCCAGCACGGATATCCCTAACCACCTCTCGCCACTTTTCCCTATCGTTCATCGCCTCTGGCAGGTCTTCTGGACTACATCCCGTATCCTGACATAGTTGCTGAATGTATGTTCGTGCTGGTCGTCCTGCTTTTGCTCGGCCATGTGTGGGGGTCCATAAGAGTACATTACTTATGAATTCGTCCCTGCTTCTTCAGCAGTGTCCTGCATGTCTGGTTCATCTGACTTGAATAGTTTTCGTGGTAGGAGGCAGGTGGCCGTACAGTTGGTGTCTTGTGGGGTGTTGTCGCCAGGACTTGTTCAAGATTGCTCGCAGCATTCTTGTGTAATTGCCGTCTAGCTTCTTCTCCAGCCATTTTGTTAGAGTCCATGTAGTGAATCCATATAGCAGTATCGATGCGACCGCTACCTGGAAGAAACTGCGTTTCATTTCATCGGTTAGGTCAGATTTCCATATAATCGATAGCCTATTGATAGCTGTCCATGCTATCGTTAACCTCGTGTCGATGTCTTCTTCGGTTGATGTGACGCTGCTTCCTAGGTAAGTGAATTTGTTTACTAGTTTAAGAAGGGTTCTGTCTAGAGTGGAGATGTCCGCCGTTTGATTATAGCACATATATTTCGTTTTGTGTGCATTAACATAGAGGCCTATGCCTGCGGCTGCTCGTTTCAAACTATGCAGTAGTGTTTCGGCTTGGTTGGGTGTATTTGCCAGTATCGCTATGTCATCGGCGTAGTCACCGTCAGTAAGTTTTTTTGCGGGGTACCTTCTGCTTCTTTTCCTGGTCAGCTCAAAGCCGTTCTCTCTGATTTTGTCAATCGATGTTCTAAGTATGTAGTCTAGACAAATGATAAAGTGGTATGGAGCTAGCGTGTCCCCTTGTAGTACTCCTGATACAATGTCGAAGTATTCTGTGTCCCCATCTGGTGATCGTACTTGTACTTTGGTGTTTCTATAGAGAATCGTGATTGCTGCTACGGATTCTTTAGGTATGCCGTATGCTAGTCGGATTTGTTCCATCTTTCCTCTGTGAATGGAATCGAAGGCCTTGGTAAAGTCGACAAATAGTAATGTCGCTTGTAGGTTTTTTGCCCGTACACCTTCAAGGATTCTACGGATGGTTAATATTTGTGAGGTCGTGGATCTATTTTTTTGGAAGCCATTTTGGTTTTTCCTAAGTATGTTGTCGATTTTGGTTTCTATGCGGTTTCGTAGTTGGGCATTGTAGATTTTGGCTGGTATGGATGTAAGTGTTATGCCTCGGTAGTTTTTGGCTAATCCGAGGTCACCTTTTTTAGGGAAGGGCAGGATGCATCCCTTCATGCATCTATCTATCTATCGGGTTTTGATTATATACTGCGTTGCATTGTCGGAGCAGTATGTCGTCGAATTGTCTGGTCTTCCATACTTCTGGGGGAATCTCGTCCAGCCCTGCAGCTTTCCTATTTTTAATTTTTCTGTGAACCGAGTCGAGTTCTTCTTGTGTGAACGGTCCTAGTTTAATGTCCAATTGCTTACTAATTATTCTGGTGATTGGTTCATGTGTTACTTTCGGTGGGTTTCCTAGTAGGTTTTCGAAGTGCTGTTTCCACAGTTTTATTCTTTCCTGTTGGTTTGCAGCTTTCAGTTTTGCTTTGGCTGTGCTCTTTCTTCAACTCACTTCGTTTATTGTTTGCCAGGCTATCCTAGATTGTCTATCTTCCACCGAGTCTCTAATCTTATCTATCTGATTTTGAATGTATTCTGTCTGTTCCTTTATATATATGCCTGCTAATTGATATTGTGCCGTTTTTAGTTTTCGGGAATTTGTGTTTGTTGGGTTTTTCGATAGTTTTTGGAGGCTGTTTTCACTAGTGCTCGTCTTTCTCTCATCGCTAACGTTTCCCATGGGACTCTATATTTAGTTTTGAGTTTTGATATATATATAAGAGTCTCCAATTTACCAGGAACGTTCTCGAATATCAAATCGTTCTCCTGCTTTCGATAAATATGCATACTTTTATATTTCTGCACGAATCTGTTTTGCATCAATAGAAGTCTGTCAAAAATATTTTTCGAAATATTCTTAAGTACTTCTGCTATATGGTTAAGCCTTTACTTGTTGGTAACTTTCACTAATGGTCCAGAAACAGTAAGTCTCTTTAAAATCTCAACACTCCTTTCTTCTCTATTGCATATTTGCTGGGTGATTTCAATTCTCATCAGAGTTTTGAATTTGATCTTCACAGATGTTCCCTTTTTGCCGCATTGTGATTTCAAAGACACAGTCTAATAACATTTTGATTATATATATATATATATATATATATATATATATATATATATATATATATATATATATATATATATATATCCGTGTGACAATTGTGTTGCTATGCCAATGTGACAATTACTCGATTCCGCTTAAAACGAAACTCTTGTGCTACTGTTATAAAGGTTTTTCTCATTACTTAATTGTTAGAACAATTAATTTTTCGTAGACACCTTATGATATACCATTGAAATTAGCAGTACTTAGACCTAAAATTGATATTATTTTATGTAATACAAAGCCGAGACAAATCCTATTTCAAGATTTCTTTGCATAGATCTATTTATCTTGTTACAAGAGATGCCCCAAAAGTAAAATACGGGCATTTACTTATGTTTATTTCTATAAAAATATAGCATTATGTATACGATACCGTCACAACTATGCTGCTTTTTCATGTGGTCGCCATTGAGATTGATAAACTAGTTTCATCGATGCACAAGGGCATGAATACCATTCTCGAAAAAAAATGTCAATTGTTCTTCAGACAGTTGCTTTAAGAATCAGTAAAATTATGCCCTCACATCTTGTGGATGATTTAACAGGATTCTCAAGATCATTGTCTGCTGCCATATCATGAAGTTTCTACGATCTAGAAAAAAAAACAACCTTCAACGTGAGCAAATTTTTCAACAACGGTAGACTAAGAGACTACAATTATGATTTTGCATTGACCAGATGTGATCGAAAACCAATAAAATCTGGTGCTATTTGAAGATATTGCTGAGGTAATGTGCCTTAGTGGTCACGATGTTTAAACTCAGAAACTATATCTGACCAAAGAGTTATCATCTAATGAAGGCTTTATTGGCCGTACGACTGTTTTTTTGTGTGTGGTGTGGAGTAAAGCTTTCGTATATGATATTGTAGAGCCTCGTAAGATTTAATAAACACTATAATTGGTGACCTCCATGTAGATACGTTTCTTCAAAGAATATTATTTTACTATTATCACATCTGTTCCTAATATTTACCTAGTTTTTTTTTTATGGATATTTGAATTTGTTCGAAAGCGTTTTATGAAATGATCTAACTTTGGAATGTTTCACAGAATTAATATACGATACAATGAATTTGTCAGTACACATGGTTTAATGTATGTGTATGTATTTGTGCGTATATATATGTATTGTTGTGGGTTGGCCATATATATATATTGTTTGAAGCTGGTTGAGAAATTTTGAGAGCTAATAAGAATGAAATGAATTATAACTAATGGTTTTGTTGGACATGGCCGTGGCACCATCGCACAGTTACAGGCAAATACATCAAAGGTCAGCAAGTTTAAGCATCAGCTTTAATAGTCTGTGTGTGTGAGAGAGAGGTAGAGTTCTGTTCTATCGTGGTAAGGAAGAGATACACTGAGAAATAAAGTTAACTACTTATTAACTGAAGTGGTACAGTCCAACAAATATTATACGTCTTGCGCTGTGGGTGTTACGTCCGAAGTTGGTCTTACTATTGACCGAGATCATGCAGAACTTTCGTGCTTAAGAAACACGACGTCTTTTATACCTCTGTGATACCGGAAGTCACGTAGTACGAACCACTATACAACATGTTCCATTTATGCTTGCCGGAAGTAAGCTCGCACAATCGAAACCTGAAACAATGGTTAACGATTATAAACCGAGATCAGTTTTGAGAGAAGCTAATTGGTTGGTGTTATCAAATGTTGCAGTTTTGGGTTTAGTTTACAGTTGGGTCAGTACACAAGCTGAAAGCAACGAACGTCTGGCACCCAGGGTTAGAGGCGATTATGTTTTCACTCCAGATCTGTGCCTGTGCTGAGATTCATCGTCTGATGAAGACATTGTTGGACGCTCAGTTATTTTTTCTTTTTATTATTATTAAATAAGGGTATCCGAGTGTAACACTGAACTTCAACCGATAACGAGGGTGTAGTCTTGGAACTATGGGAAATGTGGAATTACCTCTTTATTGCCATTACAACCAGATCCAGTCTGACCAGGAATTATTGTTGTTGTTCCGTCTTTTAGTCGAATACATCAATTTAAAAATTATCGATATTAAAAATTCTTGAACTATGTGACTGTGTGCATGTAAATTATTATTATTATTATTATTATTATTATTATTATTATTATTATTATTATCACTCCTTTTAGAGTTTTTCACACCAGCGTTAGCCGATGATTTCCGCTGTAATTTGAGTGACAGCAAGTCTCTTTAATACTCTAGGACTCTTCTCAGTATTCTGGCCGATCTCAATAATGCATGTTCTCTTACTTCTAACTCTTACAGTCCTAGTACCAATCCTTTGGTGACTGTACAAAGAGTACAATTACACTCTCATCTTCTACAGTTTTTCAATTCCTTAACAAGGTCCATGTACTTATCCGTCTTTTGCTTTCTTTCAATTTTACTCGGCGGCCAGCCAAGACAGAAAAATCCAAAATCCTGCAAGATCTCTTTTTTTTGTTGATTATTATAAGGTCGAGTCGTCTGGCTTAGATTAGGATATCCCTCTGTATCTCAAAATTTCAGAGGAGTTTGTTCGTATGGTGAAATTTAAATTTTTTGCGCAATTCCCAGTGGATCACCTTTCTCACTCCGTCCGTGTTGTTATTGCTATTAGCGAGATTTTCACTGGAGTCTGAATGAGAGTAAGTCACCTCAAGTCTCCAGAAACTCTTTTCAGTATTCTAGCCGACCTTAACAATGCTGTAGTTTGGATGGTCTTTGCTTGTCATCCGATTTTCAACTCTTCCAGCCATCTTTCCAAGCCCTTTGTGATCGTTCCGAGCTCATTAATTAAAATTGGTATCATCGTCACCTTCATGTCCCATTGGTTTTTCAGTTCTCTAGCAAAGTCTAAGTACTTGTCTCCTTTTTCGAAGACGACAATGTTCAATAATGCTCTTTTTTTTTTGTTAATTATTGCGATGTCTAAACATATGATTAATGATCTGTTTGTATCACAAAATACCAGAGAATTTTATGCGTCTCAGGACAGATTCTGGATTGTGCAGATACCATTTGGGAGTATTGTCAAATTTCAATTTCTTGCACAATTCCTTGTCAATCAGCTCCTCGACCAAGTCATGTCAATTATTATTATAAGTAGTAGTATTAGTAATATTAAACAGAATTAATTCCTTGAAACCATTACTTCCAAATGATTATTGTTATCTAGGAATACTTGAAACAATGTAATAGTGTGCAAACGATGATGAAGAGATAGGAATATTTCAAAGCATTGAATGCACAGTGTTTGTACTCAGAATATTAACTCGACGATCTCATTGTTCACAAATGATGAAGATCATTAATAACTAGAAATCATATGGCTGCTTCGAAATTGAATAACACACCGTAGTTTGAAATCCCGTCAAACCAACGAACAACCAATAATTGGTGAATCTTTTTACTTTTATGCTAAAACACCTTTTTGCTATAAATTACTGTTTGTACCACTTTCGTATAGATAGTCAATTAACAACAAATACGGTATGCAACCAACAATATTTCCAGACTAGCTCTACTTCCCCACGTAGAAGGGTATTTACGCTAGTATTATTCAAAACTATATATATATAGAGAGAGAGAGAAAGAGAGAGAGAGAGAGTGAAAGAGTGAAAGAGAGAGGGAGAAAGTGGCATATGTATATGTTTACTCTATATATATATCTATGTATAGATATATTACAACTAAATGTGCATGCACACTCTTATAAAATAACGCACGTAAGGAGTAAATAAGTAAGTAAATAAATAAATAATATATCTGTACATTTTTTGGGGAGAGAAATATTTATTGAATTTTTAAAACAGTAGTTTCAAAGAAATTAAATTACAAAAAAATTGTTCAAATATTGTTTCGGAAATTCACATAGTCAAACGTGATCTTAGATATATGCAGTCGTATTAAGGCAATTCTGCCTGGGGATGGAAGTATTTATTTTCAGATCCCAAATGTTATCAAATGAAAAAAAAGAAGAAAAATCATCTTTAGAAGATACGTACAAATAAGTGTATATATATATATATATATATATATATAAATATATATATATAACTCTTTTTTTACATTCTGTTGGTTCAATAACAGTATCAAAGAATACGTGAACCTTAGTCACGTAATTTACCTGCAATACTCACTGCCGATGACCTAAGGGCAATAAAGTTGGAAAAAAAAAATAAACAAAGTAATTACAAAGGTCATTTAATTCTGTTTGTCTTGTGCTTGTTCATCGTTTTACACACACAAACGCGCACACACACATAAAAATACACCAATGTAATTATATATATATCACCAATTTTTTTATTTTTTTCTACTACTTTTGTTATTTGGCTGTCATCATTGAGCGCACCACCTTGTATCCCATACGTTAACAACAGGCAGACACTACGATACTGATAACAATATGAAAGAGTAAAAACAATATACCTCTAATATATATATATATATATATATATATATATATATATATATATATATATACATTATAATATTTTTCCGATATAAAATAGGATAAGATCAAAACAGGATAAAATCTCACGATTCACGTTGTATATCCTCAAGTGATTTCGTATAAATTTCTTACGTCTTGAATACCATCTCATCTGTGTCGGAATTTGTTATATTGTTTTCTTATATTATTATATACTTGAAAAATATTGTGATATTGCTTTGCAGTTCTTTATATATGGATAATATTTTAGCCCCATTAGTAAGCATAAATACATTAATGAAAATTCAATGAAATTAAAGAATACTATTTTACAAGATGTTTTTAATTTTTTTTTTACTGTGTGATCGCATCAAATATTTTCCTTAAAATGTATTCAAAATTGTTTTATTTTTTGGTCCACATTCGGATAAACAAATCCATCAATTCTGCGCCTCCTTCACAATCTTGGAGCTTAAGGAATTCTCACTCGGTCCCTAATCAGATTTGGTTGGAAACGCTTAAGGCTTGGTCAACTCCATCGCTGATAAGCGAGTTCTTCAAATTCTTTCATAGCTATTCTTTCCTGATAAAAGAATTTATAGAGTTTGCTCTCATTATTCAACACTTTTGCACACGAAAACAGATCAACATTTCTTTCTTTCTTTGCCATTTTTTCCTTTGGTTGATTGGATGCCTCAAAGTATTTTTTGCATTTAATATATTTGCAAAGCAACAATACATGTCTGGACTGTCTCTTGATAACAACAGAGGTGTCTATCAATCATTCATTGTCGTATCAATGTTTTTTTCTGAACTGCTCTTTCAGTAAATCATTCATATATATATATATATATATATATATATATATATATATATATATATATATATATATATTATACGATTGGCAAGAAATGATTACTCCTCCAATAATATTTGTCAAAAGTTAATTTTCTTTTAAATCAAATAATGAAACACAAAATTGTATAATTTGCAACAAAATAAAAATGATAAAAATGGCATATATATATATATATATATATATATATATATATATATGACATATATATATATATGCCAAATATATATGGGGCAGAAATATGACACACATATATATATATATATATATATATATATATATATGTATATATATATCATCATCATCATGTCACGCTGGTAGCACGGATATCCCTGACCCTCTCTCGCCACTCCTCCCTATCGTTCATCGCCCTAGGCAGGTCTTCAGGACAACATCCTGTATCCTCACATAGATGCTGAATGTATGTTCGTGCTGGTCGTCCTGCCTTTGCACGGCCATGTGTGGGGGTCCATAAGAGTATATCTCTTATGAGTTCGTCCCTGCTTCTCCAGCAGTGTCCTGCATGTCTGGTTCGTCTAACTTGAATAGTTTTCGTGATAGGAAGCAGGTGGCCGTACAGTTGGTGTCTTGTGGGGTGTTGCCGCCAGGACTTGTTCAAGATTGCTCGCAGCATTCTTGTGTAATTGCTGTCGAGCTTCTTCTCCAGCTGTTTTGTTAGAGTCCATGTAGTGCACCCATATAGCAGTATCGATGTGACCGCTGCCTGGAAGAAACTTCGTTTCATTTTATCGGTTAGGTCAGATTTCCATATAATCGATAGCCTATTTATAGCTGTCAATTGCTTTCGTTAACCTCGTGTCGATGTCCATTTCGGTTGATTCGATGCTGCTTCCTAGGTAAGTGAATTTGTCTACTAGTTTAAGAGGGGTTCCGTCTAGAGTGGAGATTTACCCCGTTTGATTATAGCACATATATTCCGTTTTGTGTGCATTAACATAGAGGCCTATGCCTGCGGTTGCTCATTCCAAACTATGCAGCAGTGTTTCGGCTTCATTGGCTGTATTTGCCAGTATCGCTATGTCATCGGCGTAGTCGGCGTCGGTAATTGTTTTTGCGGGGTACCTTCTGCTTCTTTTCTTCATCATGCTAAGTATTTGCCATATATATATATATATATATATATATGATATATATATATATATATATATATATATATATTTATGTATGGCATATATATATATGCCATATAATTATATGGCATTGATATATAGTATATATATATGGCATATACATATACATATATATATATATATGCCACATATATATATTATATATATATGCCATGTATATATGTGCTATATATATATATATATATATATATACGCCGTGTACACTCTGATTATTTGTGATAAATAGCAAAATTTGCAACCATTTAATTGAGCACAAATAAAACTATTAGTGTTAGATAGCAATACTTCAAGTCATTTAACTGAGTATAAACAAATGAGCCTTTGTTTATTTAACATGTTTGCTTCCAAATCATATATATTTATTATATATAGTTATGAACAGGATTTAGCTCTAAATAAGCTAAATGGTTGATATTCTATAAATCTGAAAAACCAACCAACCTACATACCAACCTGCATTACTTGCCAGTATTTGAGCACTTATTTGATTTAAGAAAAACTTGTCTTTAATTGGAATCATTTTGAGATGAGGCGTCTAAATCTGAGAATTAATTTTTTTATTTATTGCGGACTTTTTGTCCTCATCTTGGTACTACCAATATGAGGACAAAAAGTCCGCAATAAATAAAAAAAAATAATTCTAAGAAAAACTTGTTTAACAATTGGTTTATTCATCACTTATATATAAAAAAACATCCCCATTTTACTATAAATATACACTAAATCAGCTGATTTCCATACTAAGATATTACTGTCATCGGGGGCTGTAGAAAACACCGACTGCAATGGAGTAAGATCCCCACAAAAAGAGTCCTGGATATGGCACTAAACAATCTGATGTGAGGTTTCAGTGGTGCTGGAGCTTTGGGGAATGTGGAGTACCACTTCATTGCCATCACTCCCAGGTCTACACTGGCCCGGAGTGGTAGCACCTGATTGAACCCTATCTATGGGTTAGATAGAACTAAAATGTGTACTTATCCTTAACTGAATTGTTTGTGTTAGAACTGCTTGACTAAACTGAATTGCTTGAAATAGAAATGTTTTTGCCGAATAAACTACTGATTATTTGTATAAAAATGGATTTGGCATTAAAAAACCTTTAAAGGTTGATATGCCATAAAACCCAACCTGAAATATTACGGACGGGCGCTGTCGTCAATCAGTGAAGGTGTCACGAGACTAGCACGTGCGGGCAGAATGACCTGAAAAGTTAGACGTGATTTTAAAATAATCACAGCTGTATTATCACGTGTTTCATTGGTGACATCGAAGATTCGAGGATCTTCGATTTGTTTTCCAAAATCTCTATATAAGAAAACAAGTAACGAGATTTCGGCAGAGTTGAAGGCAGTTGTCAAAACAGGTGCGTTAAATGTTCCGGGGGCCCCGACCCGTCCTACTCAAGTCTGCTACGACCTATCTGTCAGGCGTGTGTCAAACAGCCAGCTCTCACCCATATCCCGTCACAACCGAGAGGAAGGGAGAAGAAGGACGCAACCAAAATTAACTTTTCGAGTTGCAGCGATCATAGCTAAATAATAAACGACTGCTATATTTTCTTCCCTTACCTTCGAGTTTGAGTATTTCTTTTTCTGTGGACATCTATCTTTACAGCACAAAACGTTGGTCCTATGGTACATAACCAACCAACCAACCAACCAACCAACCTACTAAAAAAGTGTTAATTTTTGAGTAGAAAATTGTTTCGCTAGTTTTAAAATTCTTCGAGGATTCACAGACGAGAATATTTGACTTGCACAAAAAATTTTGAAAGATCAAAAACCAAATGGAGAAATCTTTTCCCTCGTCGATTGTTATGAATATATTTTTAACCAATCAGAATTTTTCAAAAATGATCAATATTTTTCTCTAATTTCGATCCTTCCTTAATCTTATAAATAGCCATCAAATAAATACTTCTTCTGTATACTCCTACTCAATAATTTATGGTTTATTTCTTTTAGATAAAAATCTACATTGTTTTCCATAAAGATTGCATTTAATTTTAACATTGCTTAATTATCTTCAATTGAACGAATATGATATTGTTTACATAGATCTAGTAGTGCTGTTTTGAAAAATCTCTGCGCTTGCTGATGAAAATTTCAGTTGCAGCCCTATATCATCATCATCCTCATGTCGCGCTGCCAGCACTGATCTCAATGACCCTCTTTTGCCACCCGTCTCTCTCATCCATCGCTCCCGGGAGGTCTTCAAGACTATATTCTGTATCGGTACAGATTTGTATATAGGTTCCAGCTGGTCGTTTTGCCCTTGCTCGTCCATGTGAAGAGGTCAACTGGACTATATCACTTTGAAGAGGGGTAAGATCCCCCGATGAGTGTCCTGTAGCCCAGTCGGCTGGGGCTGTAGAATACACCGACTGCATCTCTGCAGAGGGGTAAGACCCCCCAATGAGTGTCCTGAAGCCCTGACGGCTGGGGCCGTAGAATACACCGACTGCATCTCTGCAGAGGGGTAAGACCCCCCAATGAGTGTCCTGTAGCCCTGTCGGCTGGGGCTGTAGAATACACCGACTGCACCTCTGCAGAGGGGTAAGACCCCCCCATGAGTGTCCTGGATATGACACTAGACAATCTGATGGTGAGGTTCCAGCAGTGCTGGAGCTTTGGGGAATGCGGAGAACCCCTTCATTGCCATCGCTCCCAGGTCCACTCTGGCCCGGAATGGTAGCATCTGATAGGGCTCTATCTATGGGTTGAATAGAACTAACAGCATACTTATGCTAAACTGAATTGTTTGAGTAAACTGAATTGCTAGAAATAGAAATGTTTTTGAAAATTAAACCGTACTTACATTTAAACTGCGTGCTTATGCTTAACTGAGTTATTTCAAATAGAACTGTTTTTCGACATTAAAACTGTATTTACACATAACTGAATTATTACATATAACTGCTTGAATAGTTTGAAATGGAAATGTTTTTGACAATTAAACTGTACTTATGCTAAACTGAATTGTTTTAAATAGAACAGATTATTTACATAAAAATGGATTTGGCGTTAAATAACCTACAAAGGTTGATATGCCATAACCCAACAAACCAAACCAACCAACCTTCCCCCCCTCTCTCTCTCTCTCTCTCTTATATACGATGTACACATTTCTATTTATGAATTTTCTGGACAACAGCAAGCACTTTCGGAAAAAAATTGGCCTATCAGAGACGAAGACTGAAAACATTTTTAAGATGGTTTGCACTGTCTTCAAATTCAATTCGATTTTTGTAATGAAGATCTATCTTTTGGATTTTAGCAATGGAGGTATACAATAAATTCACATCTGATCTTATGCATTATTCAATATCAAACTCTTCTAAATTGAAACTGTAATAAGAAATAAAAATGATATACTCATCTAAAAAAATCATGAACATTTTTAAGTAGTTTACTTATTTGGGATTGCTATATATTCACAGTTAGTCTTAATTCTAGAGAATGACCGAAGAAGAAATATCCATTTTGATTATATTTTCTATTAGAAATAATTCAAACCAGCAATATTTTATATAGTTGAAAATTAACGTTTTATGAAAAATTGTTTTGAGTGCATTTACTTATGGAGATGAATATATATATATATATATATATATATATATATATATATATATAAACATGCATTTCAAGGTACAAGGATTCTAGTTCGTATTGAAATGTCTTTCTTTATTCTGCAGAGTACAACTTCAAAGATATCTGAAAGAATAATTCTCAAACAAGAGACGCAACTTAGAACTGGGAAATTATAGTAATCGCATGCTTCATAGTTTCCATGTCAGACTTGAATATTCAGACAGTCTGGTATATATATATATATATATATATATATAAACAAAGAGAGAGAGAGAGAGAGAGAGAGAGAGAAGGACGCTCGTGATGTAACGGTTGTCATCGTAGGAAAAGAACACGGCGTCCCGATTTCAAATCATGGACGAAGCTGTTGGCATTTCGCATAGCGCAAATAACCTAGGGAAATATATGCATCAAACTATTCTCCCTACGGTAAATAGCAGCGCAGGCAACGCTTTTTAACCTTGGAATGGCGACCGGTTTACGAGGAGAAAAACTGAATTCAAAGCTGTTAAAATCCGCTTAAAAAGTAACCTTTTGTCACATCTTGTACGTGTGGATGCATTGCTTAACACATACACATACACACACATATATATATATATATATAACCCTTTATCCCTGCCAGCTATGTGTTCAATTGTAACAATACTGTTCTCGTCCAAGGATACCTTTGGGATTAAATAAACCCCGAAATTTGATACGCCTCTTAACAAAGAAACCAAATCAAACTATATATATATATATATATATGTATATATAATGTATAATGGTGTGATGTGATATAATCAAGGAGGTAAAAGAGAACATCAGGGAAATATACGCAAGAACATAGATGCGGGAATCTCGGAGTGAATAAGATCAGGGTGGAAGGTATTTACTATGATAAAAGACATGGTCAAGGCGAAGCTACAGAAGACTCTACGTATTAATTTATTCAAAGACACCGTTTTGCCGTCAGTATTATACGCTAACTAACGTGGTCAAATACAAAGAAAGAACATCAGCTACTGATAATTATACAAAGAGCTATAGAAAGATCAAAGATGGGAATATCATTTCGGGGCACAGCCTTAGCGACGTAATTTGGGAGCTGAATTGAGGAAATAACTTGTTCACGGAGTACCGAAAGCAGAATTTCTTTTGGGCCGGATTCGTCACAAGGTTCAGAGACAACAGGTGCACCCATGCAGTTTTAGAGCGGTATCTGGGAGACTGGAAATGACCATTCAGGAAACCTCTACAGCAATGGGAAGATGAAATTGACAGGTGATTCGGGCCGATATGGAGAAGAGCGAAATAAAGATCAAAATGGAAGTGCATTGTGGCGTGCGATACGGAAAACATTAGAAACCTGACTAGTAAGAAAATGAGGAAAACATACACAAACACATACACACAAACATATATATATATATATACGTGGTGCATTCAATAAGTTCCAGACTTTTTTGTACAGGAATTCAAAATTACCGTAGACTCTTGAAAATTCAGTATTTTATTGCTATACATCTTATGAGATGACTGACCAATTTTTATGATTTCAGGTTCAAATGAACAGCTACAGTACTAATTGGAATACACCCTACTAAATCCTGATTATCACTGCTGGTGAATTTCAAAAACGCAATCTGGATGTGAGGACACTTTAGAAGAACGATATGCAATAAAATTTTGTTTTAAACTTGGAAAACATACCACAGAAACGTATAGAGTACTTCAGACTGCTTTTGGAGCATCTTGTAATCGAGCATCAGTTTGTGAGTGGCATAAGAGATTCAAGGAAGGCAAGGAGTCTGTGAGGGATGATGAGAGGTGTGGAAGGAGTAAGGAAGTCAATAGACCAGAGTTGATTGGCCAAAGGGTTAGGGTTAGGGTTACTATGTTGAGGTTTTAAGGGAGTTCAGGAAGAGATTCGTTGGGAAGAGGCCAACAATCTTCAAATCGGGTCAGTGGCATTTCCACCAGGTCAATGCACCAGTTCACAACTACATCCTTGTCACAGACCAAGATGGGCATCAAGACAGTTCCTCACCCTCCCTATAGTCCACACCTTGCTCCCAGTGACTTTTGGTCATTCCCTAAGCTCAGAGGCTGTTGTTATGAGACAATTGAGGAGAAGAAAGAGGCTGAGACGGAGGTCATTGACACGCTCACACAAGAGGACTTCCATGGGGCCTTGTAGAGGTTGTTGGAACGGTACAATAAGTGCATTGCAACCGGAGGAGATTACTTCGAAGGGGACTAGAGTTTCATGCGTGTACTATGAATAAAAGTGCCTATACGAAAAAAAGTCTGGAAACTTATTTAATGATCCTTATATATATATATATATAAGAGGCTCCCTTTTCAATAGCTACTACATCGAGGAATGGGGAAGGTGCTACTTCTTTCCTTGGATTGCTCTACTTTATCCTTGATACGTCCCATATAATGCTGAGTATTAAGCAAGGAGGCATCAAGACCCAATTTTAAAGGTTTTGGTATGACGTGACCTGGAATTGAACCCCGGTCTCCTGGACCACTGGTGAACACTCTACTCATTAGGCCAAGAAATAGTTTGTTTATTTGTTTGTTTAGGTTTTATGACATATCAATATTTGTAGGTTATTTAATGCCAAATCTATTTTAATACAAATAAACTTTTCTATTTCAAACAATTTACCCAGTTTAAAAAACATTTCTATTCCAAGTTTATCAGTTTAGTCAAAAAACATTTCTATTTCAAGTTTATCAGTTTAGTCAAACAGTTCTAATTCAAACAAATCAGTTTAGTATAAGTATAGTTTTTATTTGCTCACAGTTAAATGTCAAAACAGTTCCATTTCAAATAATTCAGTTTAGCTTACAAAATCAGTTATATTTCAAACAATTCAATTTAGCATAAGTACGTACTTTAAATGATAAAAAAGTTCTATTTCAAGCAATTTAGTTTAGTATAAGTACTCTGCTTGGTTCTATCTGACCTATAGATAAAATCCTATCAGGTGCTACCATTCCGTGCCAGAGTGGACATGGGAGCGATGGCAATGAAGGGGTACTCCGCATTCCCCAAAGCTTCAGCATTACTGGAAACTCACCATCAGACCTTTTAGGGTAATATCCAAGACAATCGATGGTGGGGGGGGTCAGTAAAGATGCAGTTGCCTACTTGGCAAATATATAAGGGGATTTTTCCTATTCTTATACTGAGCACAAAAATCAGAGATGATCGTTTACGTTATATTGTCCTTATAGTTTAAGTCATCTCTGTGGGGAGTTTCTCAAGCCGTCATTTTGGCTCGAGGGAAATCGTTGTTTTATTAAATCTAATTCTAATTTAGAAGTCTATTATTATGCTTTTTAAATCGGAGGTTTCGCCCAAGCTATGACTGCACTATAGGGATGGC
>OY757905.1:37728514-37828514 GCA_963585895.1 Sepioteuthis lessoniana | reverse complement strand
TATATATATATATATATATATATATATATGGATGTGTATATGCGCATATCTGTGTGTGTTCGTGGAAAGGAGTATCTTATCTCCGGCATCTTTAAAACGGCACCTGCGTGTCCAGAAGATCTTTCTTTGTCAAAGAGCATACAAAGAGCCGTGCCCGCGAAAACCTGCAAGACCAGAAGAGGGGGCAAAGGACGTTAGTCATTCCCAAGATCAATTTTCAATTAGATAATTTTAGGAATAAAGAATTTCTAGATATATTTGCTAATTAACTAAATATCAATTCAAGAATTAATAATCAATAACAATTTAGGCCATCATACGCTTGCTTCCAGTCAGAAACACCAGTTGCATATATGCCAGTCTTTTACTTGGTATAGCCTCGTTCTGACTTTCTTGAATGGTCCAAGACTTTGGTATGAAGCTATTCGTAAATTGCCCGTGGTTTTGAACACGTGTAAATTCATTTTAAATTGCTATACTGCGTCGAACCTTTTTAAGTCTTTTTTCTTGGCAAGACTCGAAGTAAAATAGAACTATCGCCGTCTTCTTAAGGTAAAACATAGCCTCTTGGTGATTTAGAATATATTACTGTACTTACATATTACTTACAAATGTGCATAAAAAAACTTATATCAACCAACTTCAAGATGAAAATAGAATGTTCGATCAGTAATCACGATGAATATTTCCAATCCATTTGGGTAGAAAAAAAATCGAACAAAGACAAATGCAATAACCAAACACAAAAAACAAAAAGCTTTATCGTATCAAACCGGAAAAAACATAAAAAGGTTGAACACTACCCCCCACGAAATAATAACCCCAACAAAACCCAAAACAATGCAAAACATAAAACCCTTCAAATAAACATAAACAGCCACACCTAAAATGTCAGGTCAAAGAAGCACACACAGAGGCACTAATATATATATATATATATATGGACCACCACATATGGCCAAGCAAAAGCAGGACGACCAGCCCGAACTTACATACAGCAGCTATGTGAAGACACGGGATGTAACCTAGAAGACCCACCGGAGGCGATGAATGATAAGGAGAAGTGGCGAGAGATGGTCAGGGATATCCGTGCTGGCGGCACGACGTGATGCTGCTGCTGCTGATGATATATATATATATATATATATATATATATAATAGGGTTTTTTTTTTACACTTGTTCCATCGCATACTCTCTTTTATTCTCTAGACACAATCTGTGGTTGTTAAGCGAGTAAATATTTCTTCTCCATTATTATTTTCCATAACTTAGTTTTCAATTTTTCCATAAAAAATTTCTTGAAAATTGAAATTTGTATTCTAAGATGCAATCTACTGTTTTGAACAAATCCTGGAAAAAGTATCCAACAAAACAACAGCTGTAGGACCACTTTCTTCCCATGTCACAACTTATTCACATAAAACGTTAGGCACTGCAGTGCTGAAAAAGTAGGACAAGTTCATAAGCATTGATCTTCTAGGGACTCTTAAACATGTACATACCAGTGATAGCTAAACAACGAAAACTTGCATTCAACAACTAACTGCGAACACTGGAAAATTTGTCCAGAAATATGGCTTGAAGGGACAGATCGTATAAGTGTGTGTGTGTGTGTGTGTGTGTGTGTGTGTGTGTGTGTGTGTGTGTGTGTGTGTGTGTGAAGGGATTCTGTGCAATCAGCAAAAGTATTCATTATTTTTGCTTTAAATCATAAGTAAAGTTTATTATTTAAAATATTGGTGTTGCTCAATCTGATTTAACCTAATTTTTCTTTTCATTTATTGATATTCTGCTTCGTCTCAATATTGATTTAGCTGAATTTAGATGCTCATTAGTATTCGGAAATTTGTATTGATTCTGGCGCTTTTAATATTTTCGTGCTCATTTCTTTATTCCAAAAGCATGATCTTTATTTTGTTAACGAGAGCTTTCATCAGTGTTCAGTTTTCTTTGGTATTCATTTATTCAATTTTAAAGGGATATTTTTATTTTGTCAGGGTATCTTTTGCTGTAATTTTGCAGTGTATGTAATATAACACGTTTTGGAATCATATGAAGTACCCTGCTAAAATGCCACAAAAGGTAATTCGGAGGGAGGAGTGGAGTGAAGGATGTGAACGTAGACCATCAAAAGCAGACGATACGTGGGAACAGATATGTTGCAAGACAAGTGAACCAGTGAAATTATTGAGTATTATCTGAGACACCGGAAACTGTCACATCAGAAAGATCTCCACGACGATGGGAAGGGGAAATTGTCAAGTGATTCAGTTCAATAGGAGGAATAACGGTAATGAAGTTTTCTTTTTTTGTGGTGACACCAGGCAAGCTGGCCAATGAAGGAAATAAAGGTACACTTGCTTGTCAGGTTTTTCAATATTTTCTCTTTTTCCCATCATCATCATCATTATCAATGTGTACTAAGAGCATGAATTTCTTTGACTTTTTCCCTCTATCGGTCCCTATTGGCCATCGGATTTGCTATATTGACAAGATGGCACCCAGTGTCCAAAAATAGCTGATGAATATATGTTTTTAAAATTCATACTTTCACATATTACGGTGGTTATCAAGCTGTAAATACCGATATTTAATGAATTACTATCAAGTTTTTCAATAATTTCCACACTTCAAATATTAAAACCTTCACAAATAACGTTGAAAGTTTCATATCTGATCACGCTGTAAAAATATTCATTAAAATGTAATTATTATTTTCAAAAAAAATTATTTTTCTAAAGTCATATATTTTCACTAAATCTGTATGTAAAAATACATGTTCATGCGCACGCACAGGCAATTATATATATATATATATATATATATATATATATATATATATATATATATAATCCAATAAAGATTAAACACCTGTTAAGGGGGCTACTAATGATTAATCTTACACCTACGATAGCTTTAGATGACAGCAATGCTTTTAATAAAATATAGAAATCCTTAAATTAATAAAACTAACTTTCAACGCCATTTCAAATAATTATCACCTTTCATAATCAGTTTTTTTCCCTCAACAACATGCGTTATTTCTATATCACCTGAGAAATGAAAATCATGATTCAACCTTATCAAATTGTGATCTAGTGCATTCTAACAAGTGTCATTTGCAAAATTATTTTTAAATCACCGGTGGTTTTTAAGCAATAAATAAACAATAAGGTGCAAAGTTATGATATGTGTCTGGAAGTCATTAATATTTGAGATATATTAATTTTCGTTGTGTATTAATTAATGTGGAATACTTTGTGCTGAAATTAAAGTCGAAATGTGTTGAAAGTGATTAAGTGATGGGGTTTAGTAGCATAGCTGACTTACCAATTTGGTTATGTTTGTTCTCTGGTTATCATCAACAACATACTTTATTAAATAAACGAAACGGGCGTTAATAAAATTCTTCGAGTGTCGAGAATGCTCATTCTTTTCTTGAATCTCTCTCTCTCTCTCTCTCTCTCTCTCTCTATATATATATATATATATATATATATATATATATATATATATATATACTGCAGCAGATATACCTCATATATATATATATATATATATATATATATATATATATATATATTTACCTCCAACATTTATATATATATTTATATATACACCTCCTACATTGATGTGTATATATACAAGAAAAAGAAAAAATGTAATTTACTTACTGGATTGCACGCGCTACATTTTCGGTCAAACGTAGTTGAGAACAAGCAAAAAATATACAATATATGCATAAAAATGTAGAAGGTATATATATATATATATATATATATATATATATATGTATACAAAGTTTTGAAATAGATTCCGATGGGATGAAAAAAGAGATGGTATAACTAAGTCAATGTCACTTTAATCATTCGTAAATCTAGGAATACCTTAAGATGAACATTTTTATTCTAAAATGAAGTAAGACCCACCGAACAAAAATACCAAAGTAAATATATATATATATATATATATATATATATATATATATATTAGTAAATAATTGAAATAAATTATGGAGAAGGTAGAAAAAAACAAGTAATCAAAAAGTAATGAATTTCTTATGAAGTAAAGTCAGCGTTTCGGTTTTAGTAAACCTTCATCAGGACTTTAAGATGGTGAAATCTGTATTGATAGAACAACGATGAATGTCTTGATAAAATACAATAACCGGGAAAAAGAAATATATATATATACACAAAGAAAAATCATATAACCGTTCAATCATTCAAACAGTTTTTTTTTTCTTTTGATTTCAATGCATTCATATTAGCTCATATACAGAACACATGAGTCAGATTAAACCGATACTTTTTAACGTTGACTTTCCTTCATCGTAAATTCATTACTTTTGGATTACTTTGTTTTACTATTTTCTCCATATATATATATATATATATATATATATATATATATATGTTTTCAAGTGTGACGAGGAAATATGACGCCCTAATACATTTGGCCGTCAGCGGATGATGATAGCAGGTAAGAATCAGCAGACGATAGTGGTAAGCAGAATTATGGAAAGAAAGACTGTCTCTCTCCCACCGTCTCAATCATTGCAAGGGGATGTGGGCATGGGAGGGCCTCACTCTCTATTAGCCATGTGTGTGTCGGCGGGGAGGCAGGCCTTCGACCATATTTGGCACCGAGTAAGAGCCCGTCAAGAAAATCAGCATGTGGTGAATTTTCAGACTACGGAAGATAAGTCAGTTGCCGTTTATTCCTCGACTGATGAAGACGCATAAGGAATTGCCTTTGTTCGTCAAAAAACCAAGAACATAGTTTGGGATATGAAGAAACCCAAATTCCAAAATAATGCCGTGCAGAGAACGCCGAGAGAAAAGAAAGAACTTATCTTTTGAATGAACCAGACTTGGTAAATCTCGTTAAACGAATACCTAAAGGAAAGACTTGTCCACGAGGAAAGGAACCATAATTAATCCTTGTCTTATTAGAAATAAGACGTATATCCTTCCACCATAATGTTATGGAAACCCAATAACGAAAGAAAGAAGAGAAGAGAATAAGCTTCATAAAGCTCCAAGTAAGTGACCAAACAATTCAAGTATATTCAATTTTATCCTGTTGCATTCATACTGAAATGATAAACTTGAGATTTGAAGCATGGGCTCTGCCATTAAATCCCATAGTCGGAAGGAAAGCGGACTGTGTCTACCGTTGTCGAACTACCTTCTTACCTTTCGCCATTTACAGATAATTTATGAGGAGCTTAGTCCAGGATACGGATATTTTAGTAGAGGCTACCCGGGATAGAGAAAGACATTCTCGTCCCGAATTTTTACCTTTCTGCATTCATACCGACGTGAATGAAAGACGAATTGCGGGAGGAAGAAATGGCTCTGATAAAATTGCCAGTATAGCCGTGTGTATACGTTAATAATTCGCCTATATAAGGTGGAATTACAGATATTCTATGGACGCCCGTCCGGAATTCGGATACAGATTGAGATATTTTATGGGGGCTATTCCGGGAAGATTTTTGTAATTTTTCTCGAAGAATAGAAGAAAACTTGTCCTGAGAACACAAACTACAAAATAAAAACAAAATCCCTTACTCAAATACCCTAAAAAAGAAACTTCGTCAAAACTATGGATATGGAGGACATAAAAAAATTCCTTGAAGAACCTTCCATGGAAAAGTTGGAAAAATTCAGGAAAAGCGAAGAGAGATGGGAGAGAAATTAGTACTGGAGGTACGGAGGTCAATGAGGAAAAACATACTTATCAAGATCATAGAACACCACATGGTTGATGAAGATATTTTTGAGGCGGAGATATTGGAAGATTTGCCTATTGAGCCGACGAATATGACGCCTGAACAGATTGAGTTGGAGAAACGTCGAATACAGGCCAAACTAGAATTGGAGAAAGTACGGTTTGAGCATGAAACGAGAAGGCTGGAACTCGAATTGATGAGAACTAGACAAAGAGACGAACACCTTGCGTTCGACATAAACAAGCAGGCCCGACTTTTGCCGAAATTCGTGGATGAAAATGCCAACGAATATATCGCGCATTTTGAAAGAACCGCTGTAAACTTGGGTTGGCTAAGAGAATGCTCGGCAATGTTGCTTCAGACAGTGTTAATAGGAAAAGCCCAGAAAGTATATGCAACTCTATCTCGCGATGAATGTTCAGAATATGAGGCAGTCAAAATGGGGCTCCTGAAAAACTTTGAACTAGTGCCTGAAGCATATCGACAGAAATTCCGAGACAAGAAAAAGGAAGATGAACAGTCGTACGTCGAATTCCAAATTGATAAAGAAGGGTTACTGGACATGTGGTACTCCGCAAAAGAGGTCGGAGGGGACATTGAAAAGTTAAAGCAACTAATCAGTGACAAAAAGATAACTACGGGTTATGAGTTATTTGCAGTGGCAGACGAATATGTTATCACTCATAGAAGTAGAAGAAACCGAAGTGACATGAAAAGTCAAAATAATTGTAAATTAAAAGGAGTTAGAAGCGGAGAAGAACGAGTAACGGTCGAATAAAAGAAGAAAACCGAAAGACCCTTAGACGAGGGGATAAGGCTATAATATGTAATCGGTGTGGAAAGGTTGGTCATATAGCAGCAAAATTTCAGACAGGCAGAGGACCAGAGAAAGGCCGAATAGCCACAGAAAAGCCAAATGGAGCTCTTACGGCAGATATGGAAATGGGTGAGACTTATCGCCCATTCGTAGAAAAAGGTCATATATTTGGACCAAAGAAGGAGAAAATACCAGTAACAATATTGAGAGATACGGGAGCCTCCCAATCAATACTCCTAAAAGAAAAAATGACACGTGGGGCGCGAAAAGTCGCGCAGAAAAAATTAACCATCAAAGGAATAGGTGGGAAGAAGATAAAAACTCCCCTATATGAGGTAAAACTTAAGTCAAAGTGGAAAACAGGCCCAATTATAGTCGGGGTAAACGGTAGTCTGCCAATAGTCGGGGTAAACGGTAGTCTGCCAATGAAGGGCATATCCTTATTACTAGTGGACGATGTGGGGGCCGAAATAACATTCCCCATGAAAAGGACAAAATTAAACACCACGAATGGAAGGGGTGGGACGAAGACGAGAAAAAACTCGTCTAGAGCGGAAGACTTAGCACGGAGAAACCGGTCTAAAGCAGAAGATAAAATGAAGAAAAGATTTCAAGGACCCTATACCGTAGTACGTAAAACTAGTCGTTTGGTTTCATAATTTCTCACTTAATAATTCTATCGGTTTCTTATAAAAGTTACACATTGACCTGATGCATGTTAAAAAATGAGCGAATAAATTTTCAAATGAATAACACAGAATAGTTATTCATTAAAACCTACTTTTTAAAATCATCATGCAAATTATCTATACCATAACTAAGATTCTTACCGCGTGGCTTGTTTTATAATGTTATAACTCATATTCCATGCCTAAAAGGAGTAGGAGTTGGCTCGAGAGGCCCTTGATATACCGATGGGACATCCAGTGACAGGCATGCTCCTTGTGTAACAATCCAACATTATGAAGGGTTGGTTAAATATATGCCTGCCAAACAGAGATGCACACACACAAACACACAAACACACACACGCGCGCGCGCGTGCGCATACGTACGTACAGACACGTACACATTCTCTTTTTATCCTTTTATCTCTCTCACTCACACACACATGCTCACATTCTTTCTCTTTCTTTCTCTCTCACACATAGACAGGCAAGCACACACACACACACACACACACACACACACATATATATATAAGTTCTGAATGAAAACCTGTTAAAATCCTATTAAAACATATCTTGTATCCTCCTACTTATGTGGAGATGTTGATATATATATATATAATGAAAATAATTCCTACATAGCAATTTTTTAAGGTTATTTCATAATCTTCCTTATTTTGAGTAAAAATGTCCTTGTTTGATGAATTTGTTGATAACCTTATCATAATGCTATTAAGGATTTGTTTAAAAACCTTAAAAAACAGAGGATATACAGAAAAACTCACATATAAAAGTATAGAAGACAATACAAACACACAGAATAAGAGTAATCATAGGAAAGGGAAAATCTCATGGTTCACACCTCCATATAACATGCCTGTAGCCACAAAAATAGGAAGATAATTTTTTTATATACTGTTGTATAGCTATGACCATGATTAACTATACAAACACATAATACATATACATATGCAGAATACATATTGATGCAATAATAAAGACGAGCGAAGACTTCTTTAAAAAAAATATACCTCTCTCTTTATTGTAAGGTTTGCGTGTGTGAGAGGGAGTTGAGGACCGAACAGAACAGCAGCAGATTGACCCACACTCTTATGGCCAGCAGCGTTGTGTCTTTCTCGTTTTCCAGGGCTGCTCAACCGGAGGCCTGGGGGCTCTCTCTGCTGGATACTGGCTTTCTCTACCGCATCTTGTTACCAACGGGTCTCCAAACTAACTGACTTCCTGTCTTCACCGAGTTATATAATAGTTCCATCGCCCACTCAATCTTTGGAATGGCATGTTTGATCGTCATCAAACGGAAATAACTGTCATACGGTTCACAGGTCTCTCTCTTCCGGTGCATCAGTCTATGACTGTACCAAGGGATTTTACCTTGTCCCATATTGTCAGCCAAGCCCGCCTACGCGATTTCTTTCCATAACTGCCATTGGAATGTGTCACTTCCACTGTCTTTGGAATGGCATGTTTTGCCGGGTCGAAGGTCAATATACAACAATATTAGAAAAAAGTTTTCCTAAGACAAGTAAGTTATCCAAAATATTCAATAAAAACACTGTGAAATTAAGTTACAGCTGTATGCCTAACATTTTCACATTAATTAGTAGCGGCAACTCAAAAAAGCTTAAGAGAAATAAAAATACTGAACCTCCAAATTGTAACTGTATTAAGAAAGAAAACTGCCCCCTTAAGGGGTGAAGTCAAAGAGTGTGTGTAGTTTATAAGGCTAAACTACTCAACCAGAGCAGTAACAGTGACAAAAGGAATGATAAGAAAAACTGTGTGTGTGTTTAATGAAAGGCCCTTTTAAACCAAGATATTACTATGATAAAAGTAGCTTCACACATGAAATATATTGACATAAAACTAGTTTGTCCAATTTCTTATGGGAAGTCAAAAACAAATTTGGTATAGATCCTATATTGAAATGGGAAATCGTGAAAATATGTAGTAAATATAAGGGGTGATTGATATTGTAAACTATGTATGGAGGAAAATTAACCATAGCTACATTTAATAGACCAAAGGAATTGCTTAACCAAAGGCCTGAAGTATTTTATATTTGCAGACATAGGGAAAATTGGTTTATTAGTGGATAAAAGGATTGATAAATATGCTTAGAATAAAGGGGAAACTTTTTTGTCTGTTTCTCGAATAAATCGTTTCTTAATATGTTAATTTTTGTATAGGTGAGGGTTTCTTTTAACCAATAAAATGTATTTTATCCTAACCAACTTCACCAGTTCAATCCTGAAAAGTCGTTTGATGAAGCCAAGGTAGACTCGCTCTTAGCCATGTCGGAAGTATTTTATAATATTATGTTTGATTTTATTACGTTTGACTGGACGTACGTGCAACTTGATTATTTTCAAGTAGCACGTGTGTTTTTTTGTCTTATGTTTTGCTGATTTTTTTCCCCGGATGGATTTGTAGGATTTGCACGTTGTACAATCTGGTATTTTTCCCATACCAACAGAATTATAGATTATATATATATATATACTAGGGAGAAAGTGGAAATAAATTTGACATTATGAAAATGTATTGAGATGAAAAACACAAGGTCTTCAGATATTGATTTTATTCGTAGAAATGTTTGCCAACCTTAAATGTTTCGGTTTAAAGACCTTCATCAAATCATGTTAATTATAAAAGGAAACGAAAAAGCTGAAAACATTTTGAAGCATTTTATTTCCATTAGTAACCTTCTGTATATTCCTGTAAAAAATGTATCAAATATTTTGAAAATTACTTCAAGTAAAGAAACGTTACATTAAAATTACCTACTCACAAGATGCGTAAAATGTGCACATGATTCACAAAATATTGCTTTTTTTTCCGATATAATGGTATTTTTTATTAATAACAATTTGGTTTCTCTCTCAGTGTAGTCCTTGAATGCTTTTTCCTTGAATTTCTAAAATCTGGTCCCTTTAAATTAGTAATACCTAAAGATTCTATTTTCACACACACACACATATATATATATATATATATATATATATACAGCACACACACACATGCATATATATATATATATATATATATATATATATATATATACACAATAAAACAATGGTTGTGTCTACGTTCTCCTAACATGAATATGTTCTTCGACTGTATTTATAGAACCACAATATACACACACAAGCGCGTGCAGACACACAGACAAACACACACACACACACACACACACACACACACACACACACACACACACACACACACACGTATCCACCCTCCCTATATATATATTTCACACATCCTGTTATTGATACGTACTTTTAAATCTTACCTAAATACACATACAGAAGCAAATACGTGTGCCTGAGTTGTATGAATATGTTAGAATCACCCATTTCAAATCAGTTTTGGCGATATTTAAGCAATTATCTTGACCGACACTCAATATCAATTCAATCTTAGGAAGATTTCCAATCTTACCATCAATATAAATCACTGTTTTATCTTTTTGATTAAATTTACTCTACTTCAACCAAACATTTTTTCGTCCAATCATTTAATTATATATATAAAAATAACTTTTTTGAAAAAAAGAATTCCTTATCCGTTCTTTCAACACAGCACAACACTTGAATTTTCCAAAGTTCAATATCCTCTTTATTTCGTCTGGACGAACCAGGAGAGTTGTCCAAGAAAAGAAGCTGTCACTGTAACATTGGCTGAACGAAAGAGGCACTGAACAAAATCGTCGATTTCTTGAAATTTCATACTTCAGGTGATTTAAAGTGGTTTGATTTAATTAAGATTTCATTTTACTTCCAATGAGATGGAAAATCTCACAAAAAACCTTTCAAGTTATCGGATGTGATGCAATGCATTCTACATGCATTCTGTAAACTGTCACGCTTTTAATGAAAGATTAGTCTATTTTTTGAATAATTTTCCCTCTCTTCTTGATTGTATTTATTGCACTCATTCGTTTCTTTATTATGTCTTTTTTTCTACAGGAAAGTTGTCTCTCTTCTATTTTGCTTTCACTTTCATTATATCCTGTTGAACCAGTTTTTCTTTCTCATTTTCCTGCCAATTTCTTTTGCTCGTGATTCCGTTATTTCTTGTCATATGATTTTATTGTTTGCACAGAATCTCTTCGATTCCTTTTTTTTTATTCAAAGTCTGTCAGCGTTTCCCCTATCAAATTTTCTCTATCATTATCACATGAATACATACAAAAAAAAAATCCCAAAAGACTAAAGTGTTTTTACTTTTAAAGTTTGATTTATTTTGTACATTATTTAGACTTAGAATTTAGTCTGCTTTGCTTTATCTGGCATACATTTCACATATTTGCATACGATACCTTCTATTATCAAGTGGTTACACCTCTAACTACCGAGCCAGCTCTTCGCAGCTTAATTTCTCATTCAGCACTCTGGCGAAGGAATTTACGACTGCCGCGCGCATAATGCAAAGCTTTTCAAAAGAATTGAGTACTCTGGTATCCGGTAAGGTGTAAAATGTAAACAAATGAACGCTACTACTTAATACCTTATAATTCCTGAGCTGACGGGGTACGCTTGTTAGCTGAGCGGTATGATACTAAGTCTAACGTAAATTTGGGCGGGTTTCGATCTCAGCTTCAAGTGTCCTACGTGTCTAGCTACACTGAAGAGTTGTGATACAACGAAACAGTACGTCTGTGGAATATATATAATCTGAGGATGAAATTCAAGGGGTAGGAGAATCCAATTTGAGTGTTCAATGTCAACGGCCCATCAACGTGTAATTAATTTGGGATTAAAAATACATCAATACTCAACGTGCGGAGCGAAAAAAAGTTTTATAAAAATAGAAAAATTCACTTCTTTGGTGACATTATAAATGTATTTCTGGTCGTGATGACCATCATCAGATGTAGTAGGAAAAATAATTTGGATGTTTAGGATATATATATATATATGTGTGTGTGTGAGAGAGAGATAGTGTGTGTGTGCGCTAAACAAAAGATTGACAGCGAAATGTCACCGTGAAGTTGTATATTTACTTTGAGATTTGTCACTGTGATTTGTCACTGTGATTTACTACGTTAGCCGCGTAATAGTCACGTGACTTAAATGTTGCTTCGGAAAAATATATTTGTTAAGTATAATTCACTTGAATTTTCCGGAATTCAGACGTTTCAATACAAACTCACCTGATGATCAGCTACGAATATCTTAGAGCGGTGAGTTTTTATCCTGTTTCATTTCATTTTATCGTTGAAATATCCTGATATCCCCCGGCATTTTTTATGCATCTAGCGCTTTACTCAACAGTTTTAAAACAGTTTTAGAAGTAAATTTTAATTACACTCCTAACCTTTCAAAAAATGCTAAGAGAAATTGTCATTTATACATCTGGTTTTCACTGATTACTCTATTTTTCGGGAATTTCATATCCTATCTTCTTGAAATATCATATTTACCAACCCCTCCGCTCGAGCAGGATATGACACAAGGTCATTTTTTTCATCGGAGTTTAATAGGTTTCAATTCAGAGTATTCCTTCTAGACCAGTTGCCTCACCAAGGCTGAAGATCCCTGTCTGTCTTACTATTTACGAATAGCTGGAGGGAGAATAATTGGATTCATACCTTTCCCAAGGGTATTAGTGCTATTTGAAATGCAATCAGTCTCGTCCAGGATTTGAACTCGTATCTCCGTGTCCATTTCCCACGACGATAACCATTACACCACAGGCACTTCCACCTTCTTGATGTATACAGAGCGATATTGTTTTAAAGTGGTATGTTTAGTGTAACGGTTCTCGCCATAGGTAATAGAATCGGTGACCCGAAGTTAAATCCAAGATAAATCTGTTTATGTTTCACTTTGTGCCAATGCCCTGGGAAAAAGCATGAATTTACCTATTTTTTAAAATCCAGCAACGAGTAAAGCGTAGAGCAAACTGTATTCTTTAACCTTGTTCAGGTACACTGTCTAGAAAAAAAATCTGAATTAGAGTCTGCTTTACTCAGCTTAAAATTCAACCGTGTGCCACGTGACGCGGGGTCTAGGTAAACAACCACATATAGTGAGAAAAAAAAAAACGGAAGAGTTGGTCGGTTGGTTGGGTTTTATGGCATATCAACCTTTGTTGGTTATTTAATGCCAAATCCATTTTTACACAAATGATAAGTTCTATTTCAAACAATTCAGTTTAATTGTGAAAGACATTTCTATTTCAAGTTATTTAGTTTATTCAAACGGTTCTAATTCAAACAATTCAGTTTAGTATAAGTATAGATTTGTTTACATACGGTTATATGTCATCATCATCATCATATCGTGCTGGCAGCACGGATATCCCTGACCCTCTCTCGCCACTCCTCCCTATCGTTCATCGCCCTAGGTAGGTCTTCAGGACAACAACCTGTATCCTCACATAGCTGCTGAATGTACGTTCGTGCTGGTCGTCCTGCTTTTGCGCGGCCGTGTGTGGGGATCCATAAGAGTACATCTCTTATGAGTTCATCTCTGCTTCTCCAGCAATGTCCTGCATGTCTAGTTCGCCTAACTTGAATAGTTTTCGTGATAGGGGGCAGGTGGCCGTACAGTTGGTGTCTTGTGGGGTGTTGCTGCCAGGACTTGTTCAGGATTGCACGCAGCATTCTTGTGTAATTGCCATCTAGTTTCTTCTCCAGCCGTTTTGTTAGCGTCCATGTAGTGCATCCATATAGCAGTATCGATGTGACCGCTGCCTGGAAGAAACTGCGTTTCATTTTATCGGTTAGGTCTGATTTCCATATAGTCGATAGCCTATTGATAGCTGTCCATGCTTTCGTTAAACTCGTTTCGATGTCCTTTTCGGTTGATTCGACGCTGCTTCCTAGGTACGTGAATTTGTCTACTAGTTTAAGAGGGGTTCCTTCTAGAGTGGAGATGTCCCCCGTTTGGTTATAGCACATATATTCCGTTTTGTGTGCATTAACATGGAGGCCTATGCTTGCTGCTGCTCGTTCCAGGCTATGCAGAAGTGTTTCGGCTTGGTCAGGTGTATTTGCCAGTATCGCTATGTCATCGGCGTCGTCGGCGTCGGTAATTGTTGTTGCGGGGTATCTTCTGCTTCTTTTCTTCGTCAGTTCGAAGCCATTCTCTTTGATTTTGTCAATCGATGTTCTAAGTACGTAGTCTAGACAAATGATAAAGAGATACGGAGCCAGCGTGTCCCCTTGTAGTACTCCTGCTACAATGTCGAAGTATTCTGTGTCTCCATCTGGTGATCGTACTTTTACTTTAGTGTTTCTATAGAGAATCGTTATTGCCGCTACGGTTTCTTTAGGTATGCCGTACGCTAGTAGGATTTGTTCCATCTTTCCTCTGTGAATGGAGTCGAAAGCCTTGGTAAAGTCGACAAATATTAATGTCGCTTGTAGGTTCTTTGCCTGTACACCTTCAAGGATTCTGCGGATGGTTAGTATTTGTGAGGTCGTAGATCTATATGTCATAACAGTTCCATATTGAACAATTCAGTTTAACGTAAGTACAGTTTCAAAGTAAAAAACAGTTCCATTTCATACAATTCAGTTTAGCATAAATACGGAATTTAAATGTAAGTACACAGTTTGTCAAAAATATTTCTATTTCAAGCTATTCAGTTTAGTCAAAAACTTCTAATTCAAACAATTTAGTTTAGCATAAGTACGCATTTTAATTCTATTTAACTCATAGATAGGACCCTTATCTGGTGCTACCACTTCGGGCCACAATGGACCTCGGGGCGATGGCAATTAAGGGGTACTCCGCATTCCCCAAAGCTCCAGCATTACTGAAACCTCACCGTCAGATAGTTTTGTGTCATATACAGGATACTCGTTGTGAGGTGGATCTTACTCCTCTGTAGAGGTCCAGTCGGTGTATTCTACAGCCCTAGCGGTCCGGTTAAAAGAACGGAAACGTATATTTTAGAATGACAGAAGCACTATTTATCAGTAATATATTCATTGCCATAAAGCACATGTTCTTCAGGAATTGTTTCATAGCCTTAATGACCTCACAGTGTTGTATTTTTATAATTATCGTGAAGAACTTTCGTCATGAAACACATGTTGCTATATACCAATATATTCAATTATTTTTATTTAACTGTTATTGTCAACTTATATATTGAGAATATGGTGATATTATGATGTATTTTCGGTACAGTATATGTGTATTGATAGTTTTACAGGAGCGGTTTTGGCTGAAGATCTAATTTAATGACAGTAATTTGATCTTTCGGACAAAATACACGAAAAGATTGAGAAAATGTTATCAGCCCAACCAAGATAATATTTGGAAAATATTCAGTCATTGAAACTTCAGAAACAACTTTTCAGACATTTGTCTGAAAGAAACGGCTTTTCATACATTTGTCTCAAATGTCTGAAAAGCTGAATGAATGTAAGGAATAACAGAGTTTCACTGCATGAGTCACTGTCTCGTGGGGCCAACGAAAAAATTGCAACTAAAACTTCCTCCTTCATACACACGCGAGAGTAACCACACACTCACGCGCACATATGCGGACAAATCTCCCTCTGTCTCTCTCCCGCTCTCTTTTTCCCTCTCTCTCTCTCTATATATATATATTTATTTAGATGAGTAGGTCCACGTAGAGATTTGTATTTTTCAGAATTGATTTATCTATTTTGCTTTTACATACGTGTATGTTTTCAGCTTGATGCTTTCGACAGAGAACATGTATAGCACAAGGTTTTTTAATGGGGTATTCAGTGAGACTTGCACCCACTCATGTTTGTTGTTGGAATGGTTTTCAGTTGGTTATGTTTCTTTTTATGAAAGTCGTTCCTTTCTTTTATTAGAGTGTGTTTCTCTTAGCCTACTTTATTCTTCATTTACTTTCGATATTTAATATGTTGTGTGTGCGCGCACGCGTGTGTGTGTTGGAGTGATTTCGAATTTCACTAATAATTATTTTTCTCTGTGTATGTGTGAATGTGTCCTGAGATGTATATATATATATATATATATATATATATGTTTGTTTCCATTTGTGTGTGTGTACGATTCAACTTTTGTTTAAATCAATCTAAAAAATTCTTTTCATTTATTTGATGTACCGCGTAATCGTTCATTTGATATATTGGCATTATTTTAAAGTTACCTTGACTACATTGATGTAGGTATTTAGATACATTTAATTTTCTATTTTCTTCTATTTTGATACTACTCCCGTGAAATGATGTCCTGGTATTAATGACCCTTGACCGAACCGTCAATCAAGAGATGTACCTGTGTAAATAAGCGGAGGAACTGCGGAAGCAGGTGGTCGGAAGATATTTATATAACCAGTTGACAGCTTGGGTCAGTTCCAGTTGGAGTTGGAGTCAGTTGGGGACAAGATGCCAGCGTGAGAATCAGCTTGCAGACTGAGGGCTTGCGGCCCTCAGTGACCCACGGTTGAGCTACTCCAGCCAAGATGAGGAAGAAGTGCTGCTAAAGGTCAGAAGAACTTTGGGTCAATATGTAGCAGTCTGTCCCCGTTTCCAACTAACCTCTCACACACAACCAACATCAACCCTTTTGAAAATAAAGTGTTAGAGATATATTTTTATAAAGAAGTGTGTTCCTTCGTTCATTGAAGTTTGTACATTATTGTTGACTATATTTCAACATGTGTTTGTGTTGTGTATATGTATGTGGCTCTAAAACATTAAGGTCTGTGTTGTCTCTATGCATATTTCTTTGCATTTGCTAACCCCTTCTGTTGTCTTTTCTCCGAATGTAGAAGAGGTGAGTATTCTTTTACGATTTTTGTGTTGTCTCTGGCTTTTAATGAATTTGTCTAATGGGTAGAGCATTCGCCAATTGTCCGGGAGACCTGGGTCCCGTCCGAGGCCGAGTCATACCAAAGACTACAAAAATGGTACTTGATACCTCCATGCTTAATACTCAGCAATAGAAGGTACGTACCAAGGGTAAAGTGGAGCAATCCAGGGAAAGGAGTAGCGCTTTTCCCTACATCTCGGTGTAGTAGCTATTGAAAAGGGAGCCTTCTGGTCGCCCTCAATTACAGTCGCCAACTTAGTATTTCTTTGATTTTGTCATTGGTTCTGAATAGTGAATAGTTCTGAATTGTTTTTGTTGTAGTTCGCGACATATGCCAGGGGTTTCTCATTGTTGTGTTTTTCGGGTTCCTTAATTCTCTTTGTGGTATTTTTTCTGCTAATTCCAATCCTTTATTCATTAGTGTTGTTAGTTATCCTCCCTGGTTTAATGTGTGTAGTTCTTTAAGGTGAGTTTTTTTAGGTTTTCATCTGTGATTATTGTTTGTATTCTACGTGCTAGAGTGTAAGGGATGAATTTTATACAGTTTTTGGTGTGGTGGCTTTTGAAGTGGAGGTTTTGTTGGGTGTCTGTTGGTTTGTGCTAGATATCTGAGATGATGTGGCCATTTTATAACGATGTGTAAAAGTGGTAGTTCTTTTGAGCTGTGTTCTACCGTAAATTTTATTTTGGGGTGTAGTTTTTGTAGTAGGTCGTGTAATTCGTTAACATCTCCCCATGGTCATTTCCAGAATATGAAGCAATCATCCAAATATATTTTCGATGATTCGGTAAATTATTCTTTTATGTTGTTGCCGTATTTTTTTTACTTATTATTTCATAAAGGTTTTCTTCAAAATATGCTAGTGTTAGGGTAACGTATGTTGGTGCTATTTTAGTCCCCATAGCTGTTCCTAGGGTCTGGATATAATAAATGTTATTGAGTGGGAAGGAGTTATTATTAAGGATTATTTTCTATTATATGTCTGGGTATTCATCTATCCAAAATGAGATGGCCTATTTTCCTAATTCATGGGGGATACTGCTATATAAGTTTGTGACGTCACATGTGGCTATGAGTGTGTTGGGATCAATTTTTTCTGTTATGCAGTTTAAAAAATCTATGTTGTCCTTAATATAGCTTTTTATTTTATTTAGGAAAGAGTGTAGTAAAATGTTTATTAGTTTGCTAAGTCTGCTACTTGGGCGCGACAGCCCTGCTGCAATGGGTCTAAACTTGACGTTAATAGGATTTGGGATTTCTATATATTCGAAGTTTTCTGTTTGTACGTTTTTTTTTATTTGTTTGGACGTGTGAATTTTCGGTAGTGTGTAGAAGTTATTGGTTATGGAAATATACATTGCTAAAAAGTCTTTCTTTTTTAGTTTGTAATTTATTGTATATTATGCATAATTTTGTGATTTTTGATATTATATTATTGTCTATGTTTGTATTTATTAGTTTGTGATTGGTTTCATCTTGCAATATTTCTCGGATTTTTGTTTTGTAGTATGTTTTATTAAAGATGACTACGGCACTTCCCTTGTCTGGTTCTTGTATAATTATGCTTTACTACAAGTTAAACTAGGCCATTTGCCTAATGAATAGAGTTTTCGCCAATGGTTGGGGAGATCTGGGTTCAATCCCAGGTCGCGTCATGCCAAAGAATTTAAAAAATGGTACTTTATACCACCTTGCTTAACACTCAGCATTAAAAGGTAAGAACCAAGGGTAAAGTGGAGCAATCCAGGGAATGGAGTAGCGTCTTCCTCAACACCTCGGTGTAGTAGCTATTGAAAAGAGAGCCTTCGGGTCAAATAACGTCGCCAACAACTACTTACAACCTATATATATATATATGCAATTAGAAGAAAACTCACACTTGGTTAAATTATTATAAATTTACTTTGTCGAAGAATGCAGTTATACTCTTCGTCTCATCAGATGACTTCACACGTGTAATTTGAGGTTGTATGGCTTCCGGAGAAATAGACCATAGCATCACAAATTTTGACTATCCGTCGAATTCTTGAAGGTGTACGCTCAAAAAACCTACAGGCAACAATACTTTTGGTTGACTTTACTAAGGCGTTTGACTCCATTCAAAGTGGTGAGATGGAGCAAATTCTTTTCGCCGACGGCCTACCAAAAGAGACCGTCGCAGCCATGATGATGCTCTATAGAAACACCAAAGTAAAAGTCCGTTCTCCGGATGGAGAGACAGACTACTTCGACATAGTAGCAGGAGTACCACAAGGAGACACATTAGCTCCATACCTCTTTATCATGTCTAGACTTTCGATAAAATCAAAGAAAACAGTTTCAGGCTAATGAAAGAAAGAAGCAGAAGGTACCCCGCAAAAACAATTACCGACGCCGACTACACCGATGCATCTGGCAAATGCACCTGCCGAAGCCGAAGCGTTGCTACATAGACTGGAACTATCCGCTGCAGGCATCAGCCTCCATGTCAATGCACAGAAGACGGAATATATGTGCTTTAATCAAACAGGCAACATCTCCACCGTAAACGGTAGCACTCTGAAACTAGCTGACAAGTTTACCTACTTAGGGAGTAATGTCTCTTCAACCGAGACAAACATCGACACGCGACTAGCAAAGGCATGGACAATTATCGATAGACTATCGGTCATGTGGAAGTCAGACCTGACCGATAAAATGAAGCACAGTTTCTTCCAAGCAGTGATCATGTCGATACTGCTATATGGAGGCACCACATGGACGCTGATTGTCACGCTTTTTCTCCATCTGTTTAAGATGAAAAAAAAGCTTTTCAGCAATTACACTAGAATGCTGCGTGCAATATTGAACAAGTCCTCAAGACAACACCCCACAAAACACCAGCTATACGGCCACCCATCAACCATCACGAAAACTATCAAAATTAGAGGGACCAGACACACAGGACACTGCTGGAAAAGTAGGGACGAGCTCATAAGCGATGTACTCCTGTGGACCCCTCCACGTGGACGAGCAAATGTTGGACGTCCAGCTGGAACCTACATACAGCAGCTCTTTGCCGGTACCGGATGTAGCCCAGAGGATCTGGCAAGAGCAATGGACGATAGGGAGTTGTGGCGAGAAATGGTCAGCAATATCCGTACTGATCGCGTGACATGATGATGACGATTATATATATTTTGGGAATGGTCATATGAATGCAGCACCCAATGAGACACGAAAATCTACAAGAGTGAGTTTGAGTTTCTTATGCCCTTGTGCCACATATGTTCTCAGACGAAATCAACAGCTGGAAACATACACGTATACAAAAACGGAATAAATAATTCTCTCTATCTCTCTCTCCCTCTCTCTCTATACTTACTGTGACGGCAAATTCTTTAAAATCCCAAAACGGGACTTTATTTTTGCACGTGTGAAGACGGGGCAGGTTGGCACTTGATCCCTTGTAGAATAAATCATCGTTCAGATTTTTTTTTCTCAGGCATATAAGAACTGGCATATTACGTGAGGGATTAATTTAGGGATCGACTGACCGCCGCTGGCAAGGGGTTCCAAATTTCACACTATCCACACACCCACCATGTCGCTTTCCTTCCTCCCCTAGACAATGGAAGATATGGACCAATAGGTTTAGTCGTAATAATATTATATTGTAGTAGTCGGCAACTCGGGTTTCCCGTGTGATATTTTAAAGGAATTAATAGGACAATTCTAAGCAAGATAACATAAGGCGAATAGAAGCTGAAAAGGAAGCATGAAGTAACAAACTCGTAGAAGACACTGCAAATAACAACTTAGACCACGTGGTAACATTAAAATACAGGAATCTTTTACAACAATTATATACACCTTCAAAGTGTCAAATATATAATAATTGAACAGTCCATGAACATAAATGTCTCTCTTCTTTTCTGTTCTTTCGTTTTTCTTCAAATTGAGAGAGAGAGAGAGAGAGAGAGAGAGAGAGTGGTATATAAATTTGGGGTATAAGGAGAAATAGTCCCAAAGTTATTTATCTTATTTTTCGACGGGGTTCCACTGGATAATCTTTCTTCTTTTACGGGCTAATAGACTTTATGCTATTTTTAACACTGGCTTAAAGAAAATGGCTTCTTCGTGTCTCGCAGATATTTTTCGTCTTTTTCATCCGGAGTACTTGGCTTTTGGTTCTGTCTCCTACGAACCATGTCCAAAAACTGACTTTCCTTACTATCTATTTCCGCTGACGGGAAGGAGTCCCCACTTCCGTTTTGGGGTCCCAGCCAATCATTTGGCTTCTCTCTTCTTCCTCTTGGTGTCCGGCGACCTGAGTGAGGTTACCAAGTACCAACATCTGTGACCTATATTCTTTCTTAACGGTCACTCTCTGGTGGCTAGCTACTGTTAATTCAAACACGGGGAATAGCATTAATCTTATTTCTATCGTCTCCGTGGGATATCACATGACACTTACATATATATATATATATATATCATCATGTCACGCCGCCAGCGTGGATTTCCCAGAACCTCTCCCGCCACCCTTCTTTATCGTCCATTGCTCCTGGTAGGTCTTCAAGTCTACATCCTGTATCGACACAGAGCTGTTGTATATAGGTTCTCGCTTTGCTTGTGTATGTGAAGGGGTCCACAAGAGTATGTCACTTATGAGTTCGTCCCAACTTCTCTAGTAGTGTCCTGCATGTCTGGTTCGTCTAACTTGGATAGTTTTCGTGATGGGTGGTAAGTGGCCATATATCTGCTGCCCTGTTGGGTGCTGCCTCCGGGACTTGTTTTATATTGCTCGCAGCATTCTTGTTAGCTGCTCATGCCTTCGCTAGTTGTGTGTTGACGTTTGTCTTGGTTGATGGGACACTGCTTCCTAGGTAGATGAACTTGTCTACAAGTTTCAGAGAACTACCGTTTCGTTTGGAGATTTATTTCGTCTTATCTGCATTGACATGGAGGCCTGTGCCAGCAGCTTCTCCTTCGAGACTATGTAGCAGGGTTTTGCCAGAAGCGCTATGTCATCGGCGTAGTCTGTGTCCGTAATTGTTTGTGCAGGGTATCTTCTGCTTCTTTCCGTTGTTTTTCGTTTTATCAATAGGCGTTCTAAGCACATAGATTAGGCAGATGATAAAGAGGTATTGGGCTAATGTGTCTCCTTGCAGCACACCTGCTACGATGTCGAAATGGTATGTGTCTCCATCCGTGGAGCGGACTTTTAATTTCCTGTTTCTATATAGCATCATTATGGCTGCGACGGTTTCTTTGTGTAGGCCGAAGGCGAGAAGTATTTGCTCCATCTTCCTTCTGTGTATGGCGTCAAAGGCCTTCGAGAAGTCGACAAATAATATTATTGCCTCTGAGTTTTTTACCCTTGGACTTTCAAGAATTCGACGGATAGTCAAAATTTGTGATGTTCTGGATCGATTTCTTCGAAAGCCATTTTGGTTCTTCCTAAGTATGTTGTCAATTTTGGGTTCTATGCGGTTGCGTAGTAGAGCATTGTATATCTTGGCCGCCATGGATGTAAGGGTTATACCTCGGTAGTTCTTGGCTAATTCGAGGTCACATTCTTAGGAAAGGGGAGGATGCATTCCTTTGTCCATCTGTCAATTATGTTTTGAGTATATACAGCATTACAATGTTGGAGCAGTATGCCGTTGAATTCCCTGGTCTTCCATACTTCTGGGGATATTTCATCTAGCTCTGCTGCTTTTCTATTTTTAATTTTTCTTAGTACTGAGTCAAGTTCTTCTTGCATAAACTGTCCTAGTTTGATGTTTAATTGTTTACTAATAATTCTTGTGATTGGTTCATGTGTAACTTTCAGAGGTTTTCCGAGTAAATTGTAGAAATAGTGTTTCCATAGTTGTATTCGTTCTCTCTCTCTCTCTCTCTCTCTCTCTCTCCACACACACACACACACACACACATGCACACACACACACACACGCACACACACACACACACACACACATATATATATATATATATATATGAAGGCGCGTCTGCTTAAATGGTTATCGACAATGAAAATAAAGACGATAAACTGATTTGAAATTCTGGCCGTTGCATTATGCATAGCGCTAATACCCTTGGGAAAGATGTAAATTTATTTCTTATTTTTAGCTATGGATAAACATTAGAGCAGTCTGGGATCTTTAACCTTGTGATGGTAACCAGTTTAGAAGAAGGAAAACTCTGAATTCAAACCAGTTTAATCTCGCTTAAAAATTGACTTTGCTTCACATCCTGCTCGTGAAGAAGTGTTGGCAAACACACACGCACACATAAGCACACACACATACACACACATATATGTACATATTTTTGTATATATATTGTGTATGCATAATCAAATATAAACATATAAAACATGCCCACGCATACACGCGTATATATATATATATATATATATATATATATATAAGTCAGATACTGACGGTCATTCAATGCTTTTAATAGAAAGAAAAAGAAATCCTTACATTCTGAATTTATGTTTGAGGGAAATGAGAGCACATTTATATATTTGGTTATGCTTAATGTATAAATACAAGCATAATCAAGCACATTCCTACGCAGAAATGGAAACATAATCACAACAACGCGCGCAAATATACATATACATGTCTAATTGAATCTCATATGTAGAATAAGCCTCTTTTCCAAGTTAGAAACAGATCAGTTGAATTGAGAACATTCCCAAAGATTATATCAGCTCAGGAATGACCTTCCTTAATAGCATGTGCATTTCCGCTATTTGGTTTTTCCAGTAATAAGGCTTTTTTTGTACATTTTGTTGTCTGGTTTTATGTCGCATGATATAGCTTTACTTAATGTATTTCGTGTTGATAAATATTCACTGATCTTGATAATATTTTGACGAACGACATTATTTCTACCCTTTCTCTTAATTTAAAATGCCACTGGTCATTGGCACGGATTTGACACTTATTGATGCGAGCGGATCTAAATATACGGGAAGATTCAGTCGGATAGAAGCAGCCTTTCATTCATATCATGACCAAAGCACAAATATCATATATCCCGAAACACATTTAAAATCAATCGGTACTGTAATTCTATTTTCGAAATCTGAGTATGGAGCAAGGTTAAACATAGCAAGTCTGTTTGGCTGAAAAATTCACACAAGTAGGGACTTTCGGCTTCTCTTCGAAATTAGCTTCTCGTCTGATTGGTTTCTTCGGTTAATGGCATATCAAACTTTATTGGTTATTTAATGCCAAAGCCATTCTCCTAGAAGAACAGTAGTTGTACTATTTAACCCATACGAACTCGCGTACTACGATTCCACAGTCCATCGCTTTAACCATTACACCACGAGGACACCCCCGCTTCTCGTCTGAGTTTAGACATGAAATACTAACTATATTCCGAAAGATACAGCCATCTTATCAAAGAAGTTGCTTCTGTAAGGGAATATATATAGAAGTTGCTTCTATAAGGGAATATATATATTCCCTTCATCCTATCTATCTATCTATCTATCTATCTATCTATGTGTGTTTGGGTGTGATATCAAAGGTCTCATTGGGACCCTTATTGTCCAGATGTCTTTGTGAACTAAAGATTATCAGTAGATTTTTTGTTATAAGGTTCTTATAGGTTGACTAATTTGAAAAAAGTTTGTGAAAATAACCTCGAACCACCACCGTCTGTCGTATGTATTTTTGCTATTGTAATGTTGTGTTTGCAAATATGGGTATACTATTTATTATAAAGTCTTCTCACGTAGATTAGTAAAACACAATCACTAACTATACGACAATAAATCTTTTAAAAAATTTGCCACAGTTCTTATTTACTTGTTAGATAATCGTCATTGGAAATGGTGTGGTTTGTGTCCTTTATTCAACTGGCATATCAACCTACGGGGGTTATTTAATGCCAAATCAATCCTTGCTGAAGAACTCTACTATATCACCCTTTGCTAGGGGAGGGGATAGAGAACTTTATACTATTCTTTAGGTTATTCGTCCAAAAGGGAACGGAATAGGGCGACTGGAGTTTGAACTCGCTTAGTTCGAGATTGTGGTCTTGTACTTTAGCTGTTACATAACGGGTATTCCCACCGTGGGAAACGGAAATAGCGACCCAAGTTTGTTTGTGTTTCACTTCATGCTGAAAGAGTTGGGAAATACATGAATACATATTTTTTCCTGACGGTTATTTGTAAATGTTGGTTGGTTGGTTGGTTGATTGGATTTTTTGACATATTTAATGCCAAATTCATTTTTATACAAATAATCAATTCTATTTCAAACAATTCAGTTTAGCATGAGAACTCAGTTTAATTGTCAAGAACATTTCTATTTTAAATTATTCAATTTAGTCAAACAGTTCTAATTCAAACGACTCAGTTTAGTATAAGTATAAGTATAGTTTTTGGCCACCCACAGTTAAGTGTCAGAACCGTTCTATTTCAAACAATTCAGTTTAGCATAAGTATACAGTTTAAATAACAAAAAGGTTTTATTTCAAGTAATTCAATTTAGAATAAGTACGCAGTTTAGTTCTATTTGACACATAGATAGGGCCCTATCAGGTGCTACCACTCCGTACCACAGTGGACCTGGAAGCGATGGCAGTTAAGGGGTACCAGGTATTCCACAGAGCTTCAACATTACTGGAACCTTACCATCAGATTGTTTAGAGTCATACACAGGACACTCGTTGTGGGGGTCTTACTCCTCTGCAGAGGTTCAGTCAGTGCATTCTACAGCCTCATCTGACTGGGCAATTGTAAATGTTAGTGTAGACGGGTTTCTTGGTAAAGCAACGTGTCTCGTAGAGGAAAACCCTTTTGACTTTGCTTAGAAACTGATCTAAAGTCACATCCTACCCCTGGCAGAGGGGTTGCCTAAATACAATCTAGAATGGACACATTGCTCAAAGCAGTAAATTCAAATATCAGAATGTACATTTTATTTTAGATTGACCAATTATGGACACAGAATCACATCTATAACAACGAAGGTTTTGGATTGGTTTGATTCCATGACATATTAACCATTCTCAGGTATTTCATATCAAATAATCTTTATATATATATATATATATATTTATATATATATATATATATATATATATATATATATTTGATTCGTAAACACATTTTTTGATAACTTCTCAAATGAACGTGAGTTCTTTTTTGCGTACAATTAAATGATATTGCTATATATAAGTCACAATTTCACACCAGTCATTTGTTTGCACAGAGTTTGTTCTTTTTATCCCATAGATATGAACCTATCAGGTGCCACCACTCCGGGTCAGAGTGAATCCAGGAGAAAAGTCAATGAAGGACTACTCCACATACCCTAAATCTCCAAAGCTGGAACCTTGCCATCCAGAACACTCGATGGGTGTCTTACCCTCTGCAGAGATGTAGTCGGTATATTCTACAGCCCCAGTCGACTGGATTAGTTGACCATGAGTTTGACAGGGATACAAAATTCACTATCATAGAAAGGATTAAAAAAAATCGCATTAGACACAATCACAACAACAGAAGATACATCTGAAAATAAATATAATAAAGACAAAGCCATAATAGATGCCTTTCAATTCTTCCAAGAACAAAATTGGCTGCATTGTCAAGGTCAAATCGGAAAAAAATAGCTTGGATTTAAACCTATGGAGTGACACAAAAGCAACATTTCTGACCCTACAATCATGTTAACACTCTTTGATCGGCGTTTCCGGAGCTTTTGGATTTCTGCTTTTGATAAGATTCGTTGTTCCTCTAAACAGCGGTTCAGACCATCAATAATGTCATTGTCAGTATCAAAATTGCGAACACTGAGCTCATCTTTTAATACAGGAAACAGGCAGAAATACGATGGTGCTAAATCAGGTGAACGGAATCATTCAACAAGTTCGACTCTGCAGTCATGTGTAGCATCAAGGCCATAGCTGATTTTTAAACTCGCGCATTGTCTTGATGGAAGAGCGCTCATTCAACTAGCTTCGCAAGACGATTTTTCTTCATTTTCCCGCCGTTGCTGCCTCAAGGTACCGGTGACAAATTAAATCAACGAACAGAAAACATTCTTTATTTCTTGCCTCCCGAACCCTCTCTCAAAAAAAATATTCAGAGGTCATCACCCTCATTGCAGACATCTTTAGCGATTCTTCTTGGAGCTGGAGGTTTTTCCTGCTTCCATTTACTTTTGTTTCATCGATGATGAACCACAACTAAAACCTCTCTGAATCAGGGTTAAAAAAAAGACTCGAGATTACTCCTTGATAAATGATGGAGTCAGTTCTGAGCTGACGTTTTGGGACTCATTGAGAAGGTTTTTTCAATTCGTGATTTCTGTTAATAATTGTCTCAACACATTCATTTGACATATTCGAATTTACAGTAAAGTTAGTTTCTGTAATTCCTCAACATGTAATTATTATGTAACTGATTCTTTCAATTTTTTATTTAATGATGATTGTGGAAATATTTCCAACACGGAAAACATATCCAAAGATTTCCGAGCTTCGTTTAAATTTTTTAACCATACTGTAAGAAGGAAAACTGTTTCCTCGCGTATCCACCATGTCTTCGAGGTTTTCTTTTGGGCATAGATTTTTGATAGAGAAATAGCAAATGACTGCATGACTACCCACAAAGATACAATTACCTATTACGCAAAATATATAGTTAAGAACTGCATTCTTTGAATGCAATTACGAAACGGCACATTTGAAAAAAAAATCAATAAAGCTGGAGTTCTGTGGCCCTAAGGCTAAAACTTATTAGCCGCCCCCCTCGCGCGCACGCGCACACACAAACACACACCCACACACATATATATTTAAGGGCGGTTCATTATAGTCATAAGTTCATAAACATAATCATATTGCTATAGAAAAATAGATATGTCTATACATATTTAGTATATATGCATGGTTTCTAGATAGCTAGATACACAGGGTAGCAATTTTCGATAGCATGAATTTTATCAAAATTACGCCTTGAATTTAGTGAATGTTATGTATATGTTTGTGTGTGCGTGTGTGTGTGTGTATATGTGTGAGTGTGTATGTGTGCATGTGTGTGTGTCTGTATGTGTGTGTGTTAATTTAATCGTCCGTTAATTAACGATCTGCCACCATTATGCCGTTAATTATTTTTCATTGTTTTCCGGCCTGGGGACTTTGAGATGCCTTCTTTCGTGGTGATTTTTTTCCCAGATTTCCTTGCATCGTTTGAGTACAGCTGACCATTACTTAACTATACCTTGTGAAAAAGTAATGTTCCTTTCTGTAACAATCATATCTTCGTAGTTTTTTTTCTATGGATAACCCTTTCATAAAGAGGAATCGAATGACATGATGTTTTTTTGTCCATTTTCTCAAACAATACGGGGTTCAGTAACCTATATACATATATATACGTATAAATATAGAACATAGTTATAGTATTAATACGTTCATATATAATATAATATAATATAATATACCAGTAAATATATATGTATTAGTTTATATATATATATATTTAATAGCGTGGATCCTTATCACGACTACTGGTTTCATGCCGTATTTACATGACAATCATCAGGCAGATGATTATCGTATAAAGACGGCATGCAACCAATGCTCGCATATAAATATCCATGATATTAAATATATATAAAAATAATATATATATATATATATATATATATAGAGAGAGAGAGAGAGAGAGGGAGATAATCGCTCAATCACAAATATTGAGCACTTTCCAAATTATACTGTATTTGATCTGCCACAAAACCACAAGTGAGAAAAAATACTGCAGTAATATATAGTCATCCACAGAGAGATCTGTTTCGTTCTATCAGAACTCATCAGTGTGATTAGTCAGTATCTTCCCGTAGCTGGGATCGAAACCCGGTTGACTCAAACGTCAACCCAAACTTCTAACCATTCAACTACGAGGAGATATTAGCTACCAAGAAAATTTTAAACGGCTATGAATCACAATTACTATTGTTTACATACATCCGTTCAACGGTAGCCGAGACGGTATGGGTCTTAATAACATGAATTAGATAAATGAAATAGTTAAATTATTAGTGAATAAAACTGGAAATATTTGTTCTGCCTTTGTACTTCTGACCGTAATCTTATAAGCCAGCTCTTTTATATGTTCATTTAAGTTTGAACATGCGAATAATAATATCAATGATATCTAATATCTAAACTAATGATATAAATATGTAAATCCTATATTCCCGTAATAACGGTATATATATATATATATATATATATATATATATATATATATATATATATATATATATATATATATATATATATATATATATATATATATATATATATATATATATATATATATATATATATATATATATATATATATATATATGTCTGTGTATGCTTAAGATGGTATTAGTACTCATATACACATGTATATGTGCGGCAGGAGCAAATGTCGATTTTTCCCCGGCAAAAAAGCATATATGACAAAATGTCATCTATCTCCATGGTTTTTCTTACTTAATCTCAAACCTGAAGACGTCTGAGAATACGAAAACATGGCAATATTCAATAAGAAAGAAACAAATAGTAATTTAAAATTATATTTCAAAATGTCTTTTTAAAATGACAAATGTCAAAACTGAATGCAAACAGGTGAGAAAGTGAGAGAAATTGATTGTCATTTTTCGTCGGATTATTGATAATTTTGCTTCCAAATATTCACTTGTTTGTTATGCCTCTTTGGACATCTCCGCTTCTCCCATTAATCTCATAAAAAGTAGAATCCTTGCACTGAACATTGACACTATTAATACGGTATCTATATATAGATCAAATTCAGTTAAGTAATACATAAGATAGTTTCCAAAAATACACTTAAATTCTTTTCCTTACCATTATTTTTTAAATCATCCAAATCATTTTTTTTTACTGAATTGCTGTTTTTGATCTGACTAGGCAAAGCATATTACTTAATATGTTACATAGCCAGGTTTCCGGATGTGTGATATAGACATAGGGAATCCGAAATACAGGTCATTCACGAAATTGGTTCAGGTACGAAACTTTTTATTACCTTTGAGTTAAAGATTTTCGACATGAGGAGAGAGAGAGAGAGACACACACACACACAATCTTTCTATGCTGACTGCTTTTACATCGTCAGCTCTCAATCCAACCAACGCGCGGCGCCTGTAGCGCACAAGGTCGTCTAGCCTCGCTCAGGTCTGAATCTCAGCTCTCTCGTTCGGAAGCGGGAACTCAACTCACTGCTTTTTCTCAAATCCCCCCAAACCGCAGCCCACGCTTCCGGTGCTTGAGGTCACTCACATTCCCTGGTCTAATAACCTATCTGGGATTTTTATTTTGACATCTCTGAATGACACATCCTCTCCGCATGCGCGTGAACACCTGCGTTAATGTTTGCACCTAACTAACCCATGCACTGAGCCGAAAGGTTCTCATCCTAACTAAACCGAAAGGCAAGATATACAAAACGAAATCCCTCCACAATTATATTACAAAAAAGCAAAATAATACAAGTGGTTAGTAAACTTATTGTTTAATTTTTTCCTTGATAGTAAATCTAGTTTGTCGAGAAATATTAAAAGATGTTTACCATTATCAAAAATTCCATTTGTTATTTTCTTGCAAAGTAGTTGATCCTAAATTTTAAAACCTCTCCATGCAAGAATATTTTTTCTCATTTTATTAATTTTGTAATTATTTATTTTATATCCTCCAATCGATATATGACACTCTAATTTCAATATTTTGACACTGGAGCTTAGGCCTGAATATGATAAAGTCTTATTAGGGTCTCATATATATATTTTTTTAATTGCTTGGTTTCAAATAGAATTTGAAAAAGAAAAACCAATTATATTACATCCGCATTATCCCCTTCCGTTAAAAATTCATTTATAGTATCAATACTTTCAAAATTATTAGATAATTTAGATCTACCGTAAACGGAATCATGTTGATTACAATTTATATCTTGCAGGATAGAATTTTAAAAGTGAATTCTAATCAATCTTTAAAAACTTATACAAAATATACGTTATGGAAACTGGTCGTTTTGTTATATAATAGCCGAGGGATTTCGGTTCATGCCTTTGAGTTTAGTTAGGCTGAGAACCTTTCGGCTCAGCACATGGGTTAGTTGGGTGCAACATTGAGGCAGGTGTTAACGCGGGCGCGCTGGCGGATGGAGGTGTCACTCAGATGTCATAATAGTCCGAGACGAAACGGGGTGACAGGGTGAGGGTGACGTCACGCACCGGAAGCGCGCGGAGGTTTGTGTGAGAATCTGAGGAAAACCTTAAAAAAAGTTGGGTACTAGACGCCAAACGAGAAGGATCGATTTTTGGAGCTCGCAGACGCGAGGCGAACTTGCGTCCTATGGGGGCCGCACGAGATGGGGGCCAAATGAATAAGAAAGCATAGAAGATAGTGTCTCTCCTCCTTACGTCGAAACCTTTAACTCAAAGTTAATAAAAAGGTTTCGTACCTGAACAAGAAGTCGTTACGTGTTTTCGAATTCCAGGATTCCTATGTTCATTATATGTTCTATCGTAATCAACATTCGATGTCCATTTCACCCATTTTGCACATGGCCATATTCGTGTATCTGACTACGCAACAGTTTATTACTTTTAAAATGTATTAAACTTTTTTATGTAGTGGTATTACACTTACTGTTTTCCATATATGTAACTATGGCCTAGTCGGCTGGCGCTGCAGAATACACTGACTGTTTCTCTGCAGAAGGGTAAGACTCCCTGAACGAGTGTCCTGTTAATGAGACTAAACAATCTGAGGTTATAGGCTCTAATAATGCTGAAGTTTTGGGAGAATGTGGAGTACTCTTTTATTGCCATTGCTCCCATCTCTACTTTGGTCCGTAGAGGTGGCACCTGATAGGTCCTATCTATGGGTCAAATACAACTAAACTGAGTACTTATGCTAAACTGAATTGCTTGAAATAGAAATGTTTTACATCTACCTGTGTATAAACAAAAAAAACTGTACTTATGCTAAACTGAATAGTTTGAAATAGAACTGTTTATGACATTTAAACTGTGCACTTATGCTAAACTGAATTGTTTGAAATAGAACTGTTTATATATATAAAAATAGATTTAACATTAACCTACAATGTTTGATATGCCATAAAACCAAACAATACAAAACCAAATATGTAACTTGTCTGAATATAGGAACAAATGGTTTGTTGGTAAGAAATCAAAGGATAGGTAGACAGAAATATGATTGAAGAACAAATGTACTGACGTGGTGTTTTACATACTAACAGACTAGAAGAGTATATATATATATATATACATATATATATATAAACTCGTCTGTTAGTATGTAAAACTCTATCTCATTACATTTGTTCATATATATATATATATATATATATATATACATATATATATATATATACTTTTAAGGCGTGAAGCTAATGTTATATATATATATATATAAAATTAGTTTCACGACTTAAAAGATATATATATATATATATATATATATATATATATATATATGAAATGATAAAATAAATGTATGTATTACTTTTATAAATTTTTGAAATATATTTAATAGCATGGTTGCTTATCTGCGGCCACTGATTTCATGTCGTCTTTCCACGGAAATCATCCGGCAGAAAAAAAACAAACTGCATTTGGTCTACCACTAACCCACCAATATATATATACATACATATATATATATATATATATATATATATATATATATATATATATATATATATATATATATATATATATATATCTCACTGGCTTCTCTACCGAAAATACATTAAAAATTTAACATGAATCTAAATGTAGTAGCAAAAATATAATTTATTTACTGGATTACATGCGCTGCCAAAAAAATTGCATTAGAAAAACAGAATGGCAATCTTACTTTAGACTAAATAAGTAGATTGCAGAAAACGACTACTCACCGGAAGTAAATTTCTGCTCAAACGATGCCGATTTTTACAGAGACGCAACAGGATAAAAAAAACAACAAACAAAAATAAAAGCAACAATAAAAAGTAATGTAACAACCATAATGGAAAAAAAATGAAGATAAATGGATCCAATATTTATTTACTCCGATACCATATAGATTTAACACGAAACTTAATTGTCGTGTCTTGAAATTAGGCGAAGAGACTTGCGGTGACTCATATATATTTAAATACCCCCCCTAAATTAAAGCCCCTCTCATTCTTAATATATATCTCCCAAATGAAGGCCTCATTGTCAGATGTCCTTATAATAGATCTGTAGTAGTCATTTGAAGTCACTTTATAATAATAAACAATTTTTCACTCAACAAATTGATATGCTATGTCACCAATGCATACTTCATCGCTTCCCAAATAGCAAATCTAAAATTCTTTCAAAAACTAAAAAACTGAAAAATATCTTTTAATTAAAAACTGTTCTCCTTATGATGATCTAACCTCAAAACACAAAATAGATATTTCTGTTTGGCGTATTCATTTTTCCCATAAATAAAAAAACTTTCCTCAGCTACGTTCAGGCGCTGCTCTATGCTGACGATGCAGATCTCGTTGCACACACTTAAGAAGATATGCAAGCAGTAAAGAATCCCTTCTCCAGAGAATACATTGGGATTAAGATCAGTCTGAAAAACACAAAACCATTTTTCTTCGACTCAAGGCCAGGTCTTCATCACACAAAGATTTTCATTCAGGGTACAAAATTGGAAGTGGTTCATTTTTTTTATATAACTTGATAATACACTCTGTAGAGCTTTCCCATTTGATTCTAAAAAAGATGTAAGGAACAAAAAAGTTGGCTAGGCTTTAGATGAAATCGAACGCCATGGGTGATTTGACAGAGCTATTACACTTACAAGCAATGTTTACGTTTACGAAGCGTGCTTGTAATCTGTCTTTTTATACTCTTCCGAGATTTGGACTACATATCACTGTCACACCAACACCATGGAAAGATTCTATCAAACTAGTCTTAAGAGGATCCTAAACATCAAATAGCATTCTCTAAAACCAGGCACCATAGTTCTCCAGCAAGCCATTGCATCCAGATGGGTAGGCTAAGCAACTTACCAGAATGGAGGATGTTAGGTTACCCAAGCATTTGTTTCCCGTAGAATTGTAACATGGCAAACATCCAAGGATAGAACTTAGGAAACAATCTCAATGCGTTCATTTGAGACTAAGAAGAGATCTACTATAGATCATCTCAGGGGAACATGATCTAGAACGAATGTAAAGCGTTTGAAGCATGAAAAATCTAATACTCTTATGTGAAATGAGCACTTCGGAAACAGGACCCGATCTCGGTCCCAGACACTTTACGACCAGAAAATTCTTGTAGCAGCTGTAGTAGGGTTTGTTTGTCTCATAAGAGATACCAAGACAGCAAACTATCGAAGGCTCATTTTACAAAAATCCTTCCGTGGCAAACTACAGGTAACGCGTGTCAATTCTGGTTTGTTGGTTGGGTTTAATGGCATATCAGCCTCTATAGGCTATTTAATGCCAAAGCCAGTTTAAACATATGTACGGTTTGTAAACACATAATTTAATGATACCATACTAAAACCAAATGACTCATTTACTCGCATACGAGTAAATATTTTCAAGTATGTCTATATGACATTAGTTTATTTAGTGATGATAGTTTTTTATTATTATTTCTCCCTACTATTTCTACTAACACAAACATCATTGTATTTCTATTCAGCAATAATTTGCTTTCAATTGATTAGTTCGTTGTATTTTCAGCATTGTAACCAAGTCTATATTTTCTGGAATAACCCGGTCTCTTTCAAGAATGACAAAACATCATCTATGAGGACGTTCTCAAATAAGTCCTTCATGGTATTTGCATGGAAATAGTGCTTTCTGGTGTCATTAAAAACTTTACACTCAAGGAGAACATGTTTGATTGTGCAGAGTGTTTGGCAAGTCGAGCACTGTGGTTGCTGTTCTTGCTTGAATATAAAGGAGTGCGTAAGTCTGCTGTGACCAATACGCAATTGCATTATAGTTACTTATTCTTTTCATGATTTTCGGAAAGCTGGACGCCATTCTCCCAAAAAAGGGTTTTACCTGGAATAGTTTTTATTGGTATTTCTATTCCAGCGTTGTTGCCATTTTTTATGGGGGAAATTATTTATTTTGGGTTTCAGATCAGTGTATGGGATGTTGTACTTGTCGGAGGTTAAGACTAAAGCCGATTTTGCTGCCGCGTCTGCTCTATGATTTCCTCTCACCCCAATGTGGCTTGGAATAATGCAAAAAAAAAAAAAATCTGTTTCAAATTTTATTGGTTTACAGTTGATTTGAGTTGTCATATAAAAGTGCATGGGAGCAATCTCAATGAAAAAGACAACTAACTTGTTTGTAACACATGCGATACATTTAGCCTCAGGTGTCATACACGCTCGCACGGATTTTCTTAACGAATCAAGAAGATGGCCTTCTACTGCAAAAAATGGCAGTAACTATATATATATATATATATATATATATATAATACCATGCTATCTAAATATATTTGGGAGTATTAAGGGCCTAAATTTAAATTGTCGATATTAAACAGATCCTATACTTTTAATAAAGGATCCACTCATTGTAAATTGTACGAGGAAGAAAAATCTAATATATATTTTTCAAATCCTAATAGTTTTGAATAAAAGATCGGATTCCGCGTTAAAATTTCGCCAGGAATTTAAACAATTGCTTCGTAATTTGGCACCAGATTAAATTCCGTGACCTAAAGTATGGGAACAGGACTTGATTTTTGTATCACGCGTTTTAGAGTACTATAAAAACTCAGTAGTACTTCAATCGACAGACGTGCGTAAAAAATGCTTAACAGGAAATAGAAAACCCGAAAGTCAGAGTCGCAAATGGATTTTATTTCTAACTAGATTTCAGTTTTGTGATATTTGCATCATGTTTTCCCTTTTCTTTTTTTTTTTTTTTTTGACAAATTCAATACTTTGAGACCTGTTTGATTTTGTCTGGTTTTACTGCAAGTTTAGATTTTATATACTGGTTTACTTATTAATTTTAGTTACATAATATTAATATTAATAATATTAATACTACTAATACTACTACTAATGATTATAGACTGTCTCAAATTTACAAAATATCCGACAAAGTCATAAAGTTTACCGAGAAAACAATGAAAATTTGGAAAGTGGATCTGATAGCTGGAGGAAAAAGTTTAGCCGAGGTGAAAATCCTGAGAAGCATATCCCAGAGAAATGCGCTGTCACCATTACTATTTATAATAGCGATGATGCCAGTCAATCACCTACTGAGGAAATGCACAGCTGGATATAAATTTACTTAAGCTCAAGAAAATATCAACCATCGAACGTACATGGACGACATCAAACTGTTTTCCAAAAATGAAAAAGATTTGGAAACCTTAATACAGACCGTGAGAATATATAGTAAGCGTATAGGAATGGAATTTGGCATAGAAAAATGTGTCATGCTAATAATGAGGAGCGGAAAGAGACAATTGACGGAAGGAATAGAACTACTAAATCAAGAAAAGAGCAGAACGCTTGGAGAAAAGAAAACTAGGGAATATTGGAAGCTGACACAATCAATCAAGTGGAGATGAAAGAAAAAATTAACAAGAATACCTCAGGCAAACGTGAAAACAACTCGAAACGAAAGTATATAACAGAAATCACATCAAGGGGATAAACATTTTGACTATTCCCCTAGTAAGATACTCGGGACCATTCTTGAAGTGGATGAGGGAAATTTTTCAACAGAGAACAAGAAAACTAATGACGATGGATGAGGCCTTACATTCCAAAGATGTCATAGACAGACTATATGTGTCAAGAAAAGAAGGAGGAAGAGGACACGCCAGCATTCAAGATAGTGTCGATGCATCGGTATGACGACTCGAAGACTACATAAAAAAGAGCAAAGAAAATTTAATCACTACGACCAGAAACAACACAAACAACACACTGATCAACAGAACAACAATAAATAGGAAACAAAAATGGGAAGAAAAACAAATGTATAGATATTTAGAGCGACAAACGAGCTAAATCTTACCGGATAAAACTTGGACATGGCTAAGAAAAGGACACTTTAAAAGAGAAACTGACTCTGTTCTAATAGCAGCATAAAAAAGGCAATAAAAACCAAATACGTTAAAGCAAAAATAGATAAGACACAACAAAATGGCAAATATAGGTTGCGTAGAAATAGAGAGTAATCTTTCAATTCTCATCTAATCAAAGAGGCAGCATCTCCTCACTAAACGTTAGCTCTCTGAAATTAGTTGACTAGTTCCCCTGCCTCGGAAGCAGTGTCTCATCAACCGAGATAGAAATCAACACGCAGCAAGCAAAGGCATGGACAGTTATCGATAGTCTATCGATTATATGGAAGTCAGACCGGACCGATAAAATGAAATGCAGTTTCTTCCAAGCAGTGGTCGTGTCGATACTGCTATATGGATGCACTTCAAGGACGCTAACTAAACGGATGGAGAAAAAACTTGACGGCAACTTCACAAGAATGCTGCGAGCAATATTGAACAAGTCATGGAGGCATCACACCACAAAGCAGCAGTTGTACGGCCACTTACCCCCATCTCAAAAACTAACAAATTTAGACGAACCAGACATGCGGGTCACTGCTGGAGAAGTAGGGAGGAGCTCATAAATAACGTACTCCTGTGGACCCCTTCACATGAATGAGCAAAAGCAGGACAACCGGCTGTAACCTACATAAAGCAGCTCTATGCAAATACAAGATGTAGCCCTGAAGACCTGCCGGTAGAGAAGGGTGGCAAGAAAGGATCAAGGATATCCATGCTGATGACGCGACATGATGATGATGAGATATAGAGATAAAACGATCAATTACATATTTATCGAATGCAGTGAATTAGTGCAAAAGGAGCATAAGACCAGACATGACTGGGTGGTGAAGGTGATCCACAAGGAAGTGTTCAAGAAACTGAAATTTAACTATGTATACAATGGTATATGCACAACCCAGAATCAATCTAGGATAATGAGACACAAAAATTTCTCAAGGATTTTAAGATACAAACAGGTCACTTAATCTCGGCCAAATGACCAGACCAAGTGATAGTGAACAAAAAGAGAAAAACAAGATGTCGAATAGTGGACTTTGCCGTCCTGATGGACCACAGAGCAAAAATAAAAGAAAGTGAAAAGCGAAATAAATATCGAGACTAAAAAGAATATGAAACATGAAGGTGATGGTGATACCAATTGTAATAGGGCCACTTGGAACAATGGCTTGGTAAATAAACTAGAAGACTTAGAAATAAGAGGACAAGTAGAGACCATCCAGACTACAGCATTGGAGGTGCCCCTGGTGTAATGGTTATCGTTGTAGGAAATGGACACGGCGACGCGAGTTCAAATACTAGACGAGACTGATTGCATTTCCCGTAGCACTAATACCCTTGGGAAAGGTATGAATCCAATTATTCTCCCTCCAGCTATGGGTAAATAGTAGGGCAGACTAGGTTCTTCAGCCTTGGTTAGGCAACTAGTCTAGGAGAAGGAAAACTCTGAATTCAAACCTGTTAAACTCCGCTTCAAAATTGACCTTGTGTCATATCCTGCCCAAGCGGAGGGGTTGATAAATATGATTAAGTCGGCCAGATTACCGAGAAGAGTCCTGGAGACGTTAAGAGGATTCCTGATTCCTGTGAAAGACCACTAGCTAACGGTGGTGCCAAAAACTCTTTAGAAGTGACAACAATAATAAAAAATATACAAAATACGGTATTCCAATAACAACACATGTCCATCTAATTTTACAAACTGTCTTCTTTTTTCTCCTAAAGACAGATTTCATTCCAAACGATACCCAGCGTCTGTTTATGTATTTCATCTTTCCTATTTTCTAGTAAGAAATAAAAAATCAACAATATATAATTCGAAGGACATAGGAGGTAGAAATAAAAAAAAGTCTTAGAGCACAGAATGAGAAAAAAATTATATGAAAATCATTAATACCAGGAAACAGTACCAAACTAGTAAGTATATATATATATATATATATATATATATATATATATAAGGGTGTGTTTCTGTGTTTCTGTGAAGATTATAAAGTTAAAGTGATAAGACAAATTAGAGTATCTATTTTATGTCATTCAATTTTCAATTTCGACGTAGATCATCGTGAAGAGAGAACTATTTTGTCAAAAAAAAAAAAAGAAGCTTTTTAGGTTGTACTTTAAACACTTCTTAAATATTTGCAATGCAACAACAAATGCACTGGTGACATGTCTGTTGAAAGAAAATTATTTTCTGATTTCGAAGAATCTTCAGCTGACCTTTATATATTTGTAGAAGGTACACGTGACTAATGAATTTTGTTTATTTTGGAGGTATATGTTAAGCCGAGCAAAAATATGTTTCAAATTAGCCCTGACTGCCCATTCTGCTTATATTATTTACCTGTGTTTGTTCTTTTTTTATGCTACTAACTCTTTTGGCTCAGTTAATTATATATACATACTCATATATATGTATATATAGTGTATTTGTATAAACTTTTATTATTAATAATATTGATTCATTGTATTAAAGAAGTCTTGTTTAGCGCAATCGTTTTCGTAATAAGAAATTAAATCGGTGAGACGATTTCGAAACCTGAACAAAGATATTCGCATTCAACTTCATGCTAATTGAAAAGGCAGGAAACCATCTCTTCTTCCCCCCATCTTTGAGTAAATAGTTTGTCAGAATGGTATAGGCAACCAGTCTAGGAGAACAACAACTGAATTCAAACTATCCGTACTCCTTATCAAAATTGACCTTGTGTCATATCTTGGCTTAATAAATATGTATTGAAAGATTTCGGTAACACATAACATGTCTGTCATCATGGCTCGGTTTTCAGTTTCTTTGTTCAATGCTAACTTTGGTTGTCATGCCGTTCAAAATAGAGATAATGAATGTTCAATATATATACCAATTAAAATGGTAGAGATTTATACCTTTCCCCAAAACATTAATGCCAATATATATATATATATATATATATATATATATATATACTGTTCGAAATCCAAACGAGATTCATAATCGGAGTTATTTTAACGTTATCCATAATTATTCTTGTAACTGATTTTTGCTCCCCGTCAAGCCTTTGGTTTAATTCTTTGATTATTAATGACTTTGACATATACCAGAATGTTCCACTCCAGCTATTTCATTGCATTTTTACCATTTGCAATGTCTTTCGTCAGATAATGATCAATCTTAATATTTTATGCTCCACAGAGATTTAAACGTTAATGAAGTTCAGTATGGAATAGTGCTTCTAGCTGAATACTTAATTCTTCGAAACAATAAATCTTAATGATCTTATCACAGTCATTTTTCTACAAAACTGGCTTGACTCTGCAAATTTGGGTTCTACGCAATACTTATCGAATAAATTCCCGAAAATCATTTTGCAAGAAATGTATGCTTTTAATCAACCCTTTCTCCATGGCCAAAATGTGACTCTCGGTCAATTCTTTTAGGCGAAGTAAAGCGGGTTTTAATTCAAAGTTTCGGGCTTTACTCAGATAAGTAATGTAATAGCGTTATTCGAACCTTTCGAGATAAAGTGTGGCCCCTGTGTCGTCGTGGTAAATGGGTTGGACTGTGACATTGTTGTAAGTGAGTTCGAAATCCAGTCGTGCTATTACATTCACTTTCGGACTAAACCCTCGAAAAAGCATAAACATCCTTTTTATCCTCAGCTAGGGGATAAATAGTACCACTACTGTCCTTCAACAAGGACGCCTTTCGCATTAAATAGCCCACAAGGGTTGATATGCCGTTAAACAACGGGACGAAACCTAACCAACTGGTGTCAAGAATATTTGACAAAGTTCTCTAAAATGGTGCAACCTTCCAGAAAAAAATACTTTTATCATTCTAACGGATTGTTATGTTGTGGATGATCCCTGTTCTCTAGGAATTTTCTTATCCACTTGATAAAAAGACTATTAAACAATTTACTTCCCGTCTTTGAGTGTATATCTTTTAATGGGGAAATTTGTAACCAAGGAATTGATTCTCTACGATACCCCATTCGAAATTGTTTGGGCAAGTGAATCTCTGATTGGAAAAAATATCCGCTGGTTTTGCAGAGTATAGCAAAATGCTCTTTTAGGTTTGGAATGTAAATAAGAAAAATGGCAGATGATCTCATTAATTTTTATTTTTTTTGCGATAAGAAAGTACAATATTTGGCATTTTGTGTTGTCATTATGATACTTTCGTTTTAAAGTTAATATCGTCAAAATTCTTGTTCTCCCAATTACTGCCAGTCTGCTGAGACTGTGGGATACGCTGACTGCATCTCTGCAGAGGTCTAAGATTTCTCAAACGAGTGTTCCACGTATGACACCAAACTGCAACTGATGGTGAGGTTCTATTCCTGGAGTTTGGGGGAATGGAGAGTACAGTTTGATTGCCATTATTCTTTGATCCACTTTCACCTGGAGTGGCAGTAACAGTTAGGGTCCTGTCTATTGATAAAATAGAACCATTCAATCATTTAGTAAAGATTATTTTTATTAGTCATTTAAAACCATACAATTGTATGAAAATCATATTACAGAGAAATACTTTATAAATAGAATTACTAATGTCAAATAACAACACTTGAATTCAATTAAATGTGAGCACACAAAAGATTAATATTAAAAAGAATTTTTGTGTTTAACAGGAAATAGTTTGTGCGCTAACAAATTAGCTCGTTTAGAACAGCCACCAACAAACTATTTGCCAAGAAATCATATATACACAGGAATTGCCTTTAAATAATCCACAAGAGTTGATATGCCAAACATCTACTAAGCGTATGTCAGTAAAGTAAAATTGTCTAATTTTTATCTGATTCAAACAGCCTCCTCTAGATTTTGAGCTAGGGTTGGCGTGTTCATTTCCTACGCCGATAACCGTTACACAACGAACACATCGAATATATATATAATAAATGTTTATTAGATATATATATATTTAATTCATGGCATATAGACTGCGACCCCTTTCATTTTCTTAACTGCCTGATGATTGTTGTTCTGCAAAAAACTCCATGAAACCCAGGGGTTACTGTCTATATTCCATGAATTAAATATATATATCTAATCTATATTTATTTAGTATTATTATATAATAGCTCTATCCTAGATATTGAGCACTCTCCATATTATATTGAACTTGGTTCGACACATACCCACAAAGTTATTTAGTGACAACCAGCACCGTTATAATATATATATATATATATATATATATAATCGTGCGTAAGCAAATGATCTCTCGGTCGTTGAAAATGTCGCCAATAAACTATTCATTTGCTAATATATATATATATATATATATATATATATATATATATATATATATATTAGTAAACGAACACTTTATTTGTTAAGACATGGTTAAACGGTTTCAAGTATTGTTAATTACTAAATATTTCTATTTGGCCCATTGATAAAACCATGGCAGGCTACAGGTTATACTACTCCAGGTCATAGCAAACCTGGGAGTAATGATAATAAAAATATATTCAATATTCCTCAAAGCTCCAGAACTGGAGCTTCACCATCAGGTTCAGTTTAGTGTCATCCACAGGACATTCGTTGGGGTGGAGTTCCATCTCTCTGCATGAATGCAGTCACCATATTCTATAGCACCAGGTGACTGAGCTGTAAGCATAGTAGAATATGAAATAAAATTGTGGTTTATAAACAGTCCCCTGAGAAACAGTCCGTCAACAAAGATTTCTACAGTCTGATTTGTACTTGGGCTCGAACACTGATCGCTTCAACTGGTGGGAGATGTGAAATTATCTCAACTATGAGTATAAACAATTCTCCCTGTGTTTTGGGGTTTAAAGACTTGAACCTTCAGGTTCTTCCAGAAGAAGTACTTGGCAATTACGAAATAACTGCTAAGTTAATATGATGAAGTCACAATTTTGAAAAAGTAAGTTTTATTATAAACGAACAACGTTCACTATTCCATGCTATGACGGAAACTGAAAGTAAATGGATACTATAGCTGCTTAACATGCGCCTCCAAGAAAAGTCATCATCATCATCATCATGTCGAGCAGCTAACACGGATTTACCTGACTCTACCTTGCCATTCGTCTCTATCATCCATCGCTTCAAGCAGTTCATCTACACTACATCTTGTGTTGGAGGTAGGTTCTTGTTGATTATCAAACACTTGCACGTCCGTGTGAAAGGGTCTATAAGAGAACGTTGCTTATGCGTTTGTTCTTACGTCCCACGTATCTTGTCTGTCTTAGTTGGATAGTTTTAGAGATGGGAGGTAGGTAGCCCTACATCTGTTGCTTTGTGAGATGTTGCTTCCAGGATTTGTTCAATATGACTCTTGCATCCTTGTACAATTCCTGTCTAGCTTTTTCTTCATTAGCTTAGTGCTGCATCCATATAATAGAATCGACTCGAACACTCCTTGAAAAAATTGCATTTTATTTTATCGGATAGGTTAGGTTTGACTTTCATATGATCGACAACCTATTGATTGCAGTTCATGTCTTTAATAGTCACATACTGATGTCATTTTCAGTAGATAAGACTCTGCTTCTGAAATCTGGGAACTTATCTACTAATTTCAGAGAGTTACCGTTTAGTGTAGAGTTGTCTCCTTTTTGATTATAATATACTTACTCCATTTTGTTTCCATTGACATGGAGGCCATTGTCACTTGCTATATGCTCCCGAATAGGGATTCGGCTTGGGTAGATGTATTTGCTAGAAGCACTATATCATTTGCATAGTCTGCGTCCATAATTGTTTGTGCGGGGTATCATCTGCTTCTTGCCTTTTTTAGAATAAAACTATTTTCTTTCATAATATCTATCGACGTTCTAAGAATGTATCCTAGACAGACTATGAACATATATGGGGTTAATGTATCCCCTGGTAGAACACCAGCAACAATGTCAAAGAAGTTTGTGTTTCCATCTGGTGTGTGAGCTTTTACTTTCGTATTTTTATAGAGCATCGTTATGGCTCCGACAGTTTCTTTGTGGAGACCATAAACTAGGAGTATTTACTCCATCTTTCCTCTGTGTATGGAGTGAAATACTTTGGAGAAATCTACAAATAAGAATGTTGCCTCGAAGTTTTTTCCACGAAATCATTCTAAGATTGTCCGAATCTGTGATGATGTGGATCGAATACACTACGTAATTTTTCCAGTAAAGAGCTTCTACTAAGTTGAAGCAAAAATTATTCGTGTCAGCATTTGAGCTGAATGTCTCAAAATAGATGCAACTTATTAATATGATAATGATTTATTACTGAAACAAGTTCAATGGCGCTCATTTAGAACACGTCCGGTAAAAATATATCTTTTGAGTTAGAGACATTAAATCAACGTTTTTTTAATTGTTATTTTATCAGATTCCAGAACATGCAGTATTTTTAGTTTCTTGTCTCAAGTATTTAATCATTATCATATTAATGAGTGGAAACTATTCTGGGACAGTTTTGAATGATTTCGTCTCCAAATATGTAGTGACGCAAAATATTTTCCTCTCTTGTCCAAGGCATTGTGATCGAGGATTGATAGTTGTTTTAGTATACTATTTTCAAATCCAAAACTAAAAGAACAGAGTATTATAATTAGCAGAGTTATTAGCTGTCACATGAATCCCATATATATTTAGACACCGTATATTATTTGTTGTAGAGTTGTTAGCAGTTACAAGAGTCCCATGTGTATTTAGGCACCGTATATTATTATTAGTAGAGTTATTAGCAGTCACATGAGTCCACTGTGTATTAAGACACTCTATATAATGCAAGTGAACCCTTTGAAGTAACTTAAAATTACTCATTTGCCTATTTTGGAGCTGATTCATTCTTATTCTCCAATTTTTGTCATTTGTATAATCAAAACAAAAGAGCAAAATATGAGTGATATGAATGAAGTGGAATATATTGGTGTGCTATTCAATACAATTCTATATTCTTAACAAAGGAGACCTTTGTGCATTTCCTTGTGTATAGTTTAGAATAACTTGGATACTTTAGAGACCGTATATATAAGTCAATGCACTAGGCGAAAGCGAATTAAGTGACACGAAATACCCTAAGTTATAGCAGAGTAATTAAGAAGTTACTTATGTCGAAATGGTGGAAATATAAATTATATGATGAGGACAATAGTCTAAGGTGTGTAAATGGTGTGAATATTTATTAGAACTCAACACTGATTTACGAAGCTAATATATATATATATATATATATATATATATATGTATATTACCTATAGCACAGTAATTACCACTGCCTTTTTGGCCGGAATTTCAATACGCTGACAATTCTCTGCAGACGGGTACTACCCTCAAAACAAAAGAAAGGATTTTCTGGGTGTTACACTTAAGCGCATGGAATTCTGAGGCTCCAGTTTTAGAGATTTGATTAATGTGGAGTTCCCCTTCATCATCATTACTTACAGGTTCACTCTATCACGGAATTGTAGTACCTACCAAGGTCCCATTTATGAGTCAAGTAGACATGTTTAAAAATTATTGTGTTCCATTTTGAATTGACAGTTAAAGCTATAAAGATTATTATTAGCTACTTGAAGCCTACAATTGCATGCAAACAAATGACTATAATAAATAGAAATAATTACTAAGAACCATATAATTATTAGAATAAGATAGGAGTTCTTGAGACCATACAACTGCATGCAAGTGATTTATAATAGATAGGAATACTTGATATCATACCAACCCAATCGGCTGGAGCTGTAGAATACACCAACTGCATCTCTGCAGAGGGATAAGACCTCCCAACGGTTGCCCTGCATATGATACTAAACAATCTGATATTGAGGCTTCAGTAATGATGGTTCTTTGGGGAATACGGATTACCCCTTCAGTTTGCAATATATTCAAGATAGGACCAGTTATGATATTTTAAATATAGATAGGGAATCCCGAAATGTACGAAACACTGACGACTCTCTTGGTACAGGTACGAAACTTTTATTACCTTCTTTAAGTTTAGGTTTTCGACACGAGGAGAGAGAGAGAGAGACAAAATTTTTCCTAAGCTGACTGTTCATCCATCGTAAGCTTTCAAATCACTGACTCAACCAACGAACGCGCGCACCCGCTTGACCATAACTGGCCTGGCCTCGCCCAGGTCCGAAAAATCAACTCACTTCGTCTATGTCCAAATCTCAACTCCCTGCTTTTATTCAAAATCACTAAGAATTCCAGCCCATAGCTTCTGGGCATGACGTCATTCACATCCCCAGTCATATTTCCTATCTGGGGGTTTTATTGACATCTGTGATTGTCACATCCTCCCCGCACGCGCGTACACACCTGCACTCAATATGTGCACCTAACTAACCCATACACTAAGCCGAAAAGTTCTAAGCCTAACTAAACCGAAAGATAAGATATATAAAACGAAAAATGATGATATAAAAAAATCCTTCCGCAATTATATAACACAGTTGTATAATCACGATGATCTCAATAATATTACAAATACAAGCGGTACAAACAAGTTTATTTCTTTCGACCAACAATCCTTGGCAACTCGAGGAGAGAGCCACAAATCTTAAAAGCCTATGCTAATCATACTATGCAGACACCCTCCTACGCGTGTCATGCAACATGTGGTGTTTAAGATATCTGCTGGTAGATACCCAAACAGGTCTGCTTACCCAGCCGCGGGTTTCAACAATCGAAACTCAACACTCTTTTCAAAATCCTTAAATTCTCATGACCATATCTTCCGGGTACGACGTCAAACACCCACTCAATTCACTTCAACAGCATTCCAGCCCCATTTACTGTCTGGGGTTTATCATAACAGATGATGATTGTCATATCCTTTCCGCGTGGGTGTAAGAGTGCATCTTCTGACTATTGCACCTGAACTAAGAGACACTGAATAGTTCAGAGTCTTACCAAACTAAATGATGAAATATAATTAACAAAAAATGATTAATATAAAAAAATCATTACCTTAATTATATAACACTACCTTACCATTGCTCCCAGGTTCACTCTGGCCGGAAATATTAGCACCTGATTGGGTCCGCTCCGTGGGTCAAATAGAACAGTTTGACATTTAAACTGTGTCCAAACAAATTGCCTTTGCTAAATTAAATAGTTAGAAATAGAACCGTTTGACTATTTAACTGTGTTTAAAGAAATGACCGATATTTAATCTAATTGTTATAAACAATAGCAATGCTAGTGCGCAAACAAATTAGTTCTAACTCATTTAAAAATAAAGTTACCTGCAAATTATGTGTGCAAACTAATGACTGATGTTAAATTGTTATTGTTACATTGCAATACTTATAAACATTTTACTGTGCGCAAAAAAGAGCTCAGGCTCGTTTAAAAATGTAATCAAGAAAATGTTCTTTCAAATCATATATATATATAAAAAGGATTTGGCAATAAATAACCTACAATTGCTGATATGCCATAAAACCAAACCAAACCGTTGATATCATATTGCTGAACGCCAAAAATTCTTTAAAACCTACTACACGTAAAATGTAAATATATATGTATAATGAAATAAATTCCATAACCTCTAAAGATAAAACAAAACAAACCCTTAGACGCGTTGACATGCCATTAAAATCCATCAATCAATAAATCAATGAATCAACTATAGTCAGCTAGCTCAACTGGTAGACAAAGTTAATAATGTAGTCAGTTCTTTCCTCCCAAGCTCCATTACTACTCTGATCTTGTTCGAGACGAAGATAAACTTACTAAATAATCAATGTAACTTTTCAGGAAGCAGTCATTTCTATGTAGAAATTATGCCGTGTTGTTACAGCTGACTGCGATCGAATCATTTTTTTATTGTTTATAATAATACATAACTAGAAACATCTCAGCGATACTTATCTATGTTGAAATAAGTATTGAATATTATTTATTAATTTCGATCATTATCTGAAATAAGAGATTGCAAAAGGTAAAAAAGCCTTGAGATATGAAGATTGTCTGATTGACTGATTATTTTTAATGACATGCTAATGTTCCTGGGGTTATTTTATTCCTTGACGTTTGGGAACTGTGTACAGTGTTATATATATATATATAACTGGGGCAGGGAGTTACACCTTTCCGAATTGCTTGAAGTAGAACTTTTGAACTTGGTCAGCGATCCCATTTCCTTTGACGATAACTTTAACGTTAAAGGCTCCTCCAACACATACACACACACTTGCGCATACATTCACACATACCTACACAAACATACACAATCACGCACACACATACATGCACACACAAACATACACACGCATAGTTTCTTATTAATTCATTTCCCACGGTTATATATTCCAATTTAAATCTAATACAATTGATTTTCAAACAGATCTATTTGACTTTCAGATAGGATCCTTATAGATCATATAAATGAAGCAGTAGCAATCGTACTCCGTACAACTCAAATCTCCAGAACCAGAGATTCACCGTCAAATGCAGTTAAGTGATATCGCACGAATACTAAATTAATTGTGTGTTTTTGAGAACAAATGACGAGCAGAGTATTACGTTGATTTATTGTAGAGTGTTCAATTCTTATTTCGTGTTTCGCTTTTGTGGGCGTGCTGTGTCCTCAGTTATTGTGAGCAAATAAGGTAATCAGCGACCGGAGAAAAAATTCCTTGAGATATATTCAAATAATTTCTTTACTGCTTCGTGTGAAGCTGTTACGGTATAAGGTATAATATTATTTAGCTGCCATTTGAAAGGGAAAAAAATAGCAGCGAACAAACAAACAAACAAGGAAACAAAAAAAAAAAAAGCAAGAACAACAACAACAAAAAAAAACAAGAAAATATGAAAAGCTGGCAAATTCTCCGGAAGTTGAACGTGTGCTGAATACTGGAAGGTGTTTATAATCTTGGATGTAAGACTGTAACGTTCTCGGCAATCAAATCAAAAGAGACTGGATGTGAAAATGAATGGCCAAAGAGATTACATTGCTTTTGAAAGAAGGGAGCTTCTAGTGTTTTCTATTCTTTGAATAAATGTTGAGAGGGGCAATTTTGTTGCTATGTTGAACGAGCATGCCATACAACTTAACACTTCCTTGGATTTCTATGAGAAACCTTTTTCTTTCCACATTAAACATTGAAAGGATCCAATGTGGAAAGGATTCGATATATATATATATATATATATATACCCAACCCTAACCCCGCGAGCAGGATGCGACACAAGGTCATTTCTTAAGAGGAGTAAAGCCGGTTGGAATTCAGAAATTTCCTTCCCTCTCCTAGACCGCTTGCCTTATCGAGGCTAAAGAGTCCTGAGTACCCTATGATTTACACATAACTGGGGCAGGGAGTTATACCTTTCCGAATTGCTTTTGCGTGAAGTAGAACGGAAACACCCTCGTTCAAACTTTTGAACTTGGTCAGCGATCCTATTTCCTTTGACGATAACTTTAACGTTAAAGGCTCCTTCAACACATACACACACACTTGCGCATACATTCACACATACATACACAAACATACACAAACACATACATGCCCACACACACACATACACACGCATACATACATACATGCATGCATAGACACAGATATACGCATACACAAACACATATAAACACACACACATACGCACACACACACCCACCAACCCACACACACACATATATATATATATATATATATGTGTGTGTGTGTGTGTGTGTTTGTATATAAATATATAGTATGTTAAACATCACTGGATTTTTAAATGCCCTCTAAAATTCCATGAAAAATATCAAACACAAAATTACAATTTATAAATGCCGTATATCATGTTTTTAACATCAAATACTCAAAAACGTTGTTAGCAAAAGGTAGATAGTCTGAATATTCTTTGATTGATCAATTAATTTAAACGGAATGTCAACTTGTCTGGGATTATTTTATTCCAAGTAGTAAAGGAATCCCATGTACGTTCATTGTACGCGCAACACCCTATATACAACTCACACCTCTCCACTCAGCCTCGATCCAATTTTTGCTTCTAATCTAAACTAAAAATCCATACCAACTGTAAAATTTGTGTATCATGAGAACATTAAAAACATGTGATGCGGCAGATTTACACCATATTAAAAGAGAAGTTTCAGAGGTGGACAATTCACTGGAATACGTTTGTTGAATGCGAAGAAGACTATTTTGAATGAAATAATGTGTCCTAAGGTGTTTTTTGTTTGTCTTGGGTAAGACAGAATTAGTCTCGATATTTTTAGAATACTCTTTATAGATTTATCCTTTCGCACTATAAAAGCTTGGCATTCTGCTTCAAAATTCTGAACTACTTGATGAAATTAATTGGTATGAATGATTTCAATATTTTCTGTTTTCATTTGTTTCTTTTTTCAATGTTTCCTAATAACATTCATACTGCCCCCTTTGGTGAAAAGTATTATACGTTATGAAGGGACGTTATTTGAAATTATTTCGCATTGGGTATTTTTGGGGCGCTGGCTAAATTTGCATTCCATCAACAGGTATGTATGGATAAGGGAAGAATAACTCACTGTCCTGTGAAGGCTGTTAGTACTACGGTGTACGCTACCTGGTGATGCGAGGTGAACAAATTAAAAGTCTCGATTGATTGTTTTTAAGGATAATGACTGACCAGTAGAAATAATAGGTTCATAATATATTATTAGCTAATATTTATTTCTAAATTCTACTGCATTAAAACTCTTCAATCAATAAGAAAAACAAGTTAGGCATCTGAATAGTATTTGCAATTACTCTAAAAATAAGTCATTTTTTTTTTTAGATTTTGTTTTCTTTTATTTTTAAGTTTTTTTTTTTCTGTCAGATTCATTGAACTCTTTCCGATGGATCTTGTTTTACCATAAAACGAAAGTGTTAATCTTTCACACTATTCTGTTGATATAGCAACAGATGCTAAAACAAACTAAACAATGTCGATTTTTCCAACAAAAGTGATTGAACTGTTTGGAATATTTTTTGGACAAACAATTCTGAATTATTAATCTGGGAGACAAACTCTGATCTTCATGGAACTAAGTAGGAGATAATATGTATTTCGTTTAACAACTAGTAATTCTCTTTCGTTTCCGGTTTCTTTATTTCTGGTTTGCTGTATTTAGCCCAAATCATCCATTATAGAATTAGACAGTAGTTACTAGCAGGGTTACGTGATGTTGCCAGGCGAAAAACATATTCTTAATTTGTTAGGAAAATTATTCTTGAATATATTATATCAAGATTCTAAGGATGTAAAACTTTGAACGTGACATAAATACCCGCCGTTAGCCTGAAGTTGTCTCTTACTGCCACACTGATTTCCTCTACCACGTTATTGGTTTTGTTGAATAGGAAGATTGTTTTTTCATCTTGGTTGAATCTCAAAGACATTGATCAGTTTCATCAAGGAAGAAAATGAAGAAAATGATGTATCTTGGCGACAATAAGAAATTAATGAAAATGGTCTTCTTATATATATATATATATATATATTAATTTATAATGCTTTAATCTACATGTGGCTATGTTATATAACATATGCCATGGATTTTCGGTTCGTTCCTAGTGACCCCGTGTGCTTTGATAAGCTGTCACGTTGTGATTAGTAAACAGGGCAGCGCGATCAGGACAGTCGTGTACAACAGGTATGTAAACGGAAGGAGACCACGTGTTGAGAATCACACGGTCAGATTTGGACGGAGCGCAGAGAATCGTGGTCGAGCCAGGGACACGCAGCCGATCTGAGGGTTAGGTCGTCTCTGACGAGCTTGCAAGGGGGTGCAAGCGTTGGCACCCGCTGGCTCCCGGAAGAAGATATGGGAAGAAGTCCTCTCTCTGAGTATATGTCTCTCCATCTATCTCTCAACTAACAAAAAACGGTGGGCCCTTTTCGAGAATAAAATGAGTGATACATTTTTATAAGAAGTGTTTCGTTCGTTCATTATAGCTCGTAAATCAATGTTGATGTTATGGCTATACAACAGCTACAGCTTGCGTCAGATTTCTGTGCCAACATTTTTGAGAAGACGTGTGGCACTTACGTATGGCGCTTACGTGTGGCTATACAACGTGTGGCACTTTCGTGTGGCTATACAACAGCAATCAATGTTATGGCTTTACAACAGTTACAGCTATGGTTATACAACAGCTACAGCTTGCGTCAGATCTCTGTGCCAACATTTTTGAGAAGACGTGTGGCACTTACTGGTATCTTAGCTGTACTGACGATGGAGCTCACCCAGCCCTTAAAGTGAAAGCTTAGTTCAACTTAAGTACAAACTCTCGACTCCCGTGTGATTAAAACGAGCTGCTGAATATTCAGAGAACTCAAGTCTTTTCACCAATCACACAACAATGAATTTTTTTCTTAAAGAAATGGTTATGTAAAGCTGTTATTAAATAGAATTATTTCTAATCATTTTAGAAAAAAAAGACATTACTCACAACCGTAAATATTATCTCTCATTTTTTTTTTTTTTGGTTTATCCAATGATGATATGAAAGCGTATAGATGAATATCCTTATTTGAACCGTGAACAAAATTCCTTCCTATCGGTATTAGGCTAAAGATACATTTAATTTTTATTACCTGTATATTTTCGCACCATAAGATGGTGAAAAATCATATAGTTGAATATCTACTCCACTGCATATCCTTCTGCTCATCAAATCTATAGGTGATATTTTTTCGTCACTCAAAAAGTAATGAACATACATATTGTTATAGTTCAAATTCGTGTAACCATGACGTTCTATAGATGGTATGATTATTGCCTTGTTGCGTTTCTTCTCTCAAGCCTATGTATTCCAGTATAAAACAAAATTGTTCAATCAATTTTGCACTAATATCTCTTCACTTATAAAGCCAAAATACTAACGGCAATTATCGCAAGAGCGCATGTTCTCTCATAAAGTAAAATAGCACTAATCATTATAGAAGTAATCTTTCTTTATAGATAAAGCGAAAACAGGTATAGATATTATCACCTGCGTTCATCTTCTTAGATAAAACAAAATAACTTTAATCGATATAGTACAAATATTTCTTCTTATATAAAGTTGAAATAATTACAGTCATTATCGTAAGGATATTTTGCCCAAATAAAGTCAGCTATTTCTAATCAATATAGAGCAAGTATTTCTTCTCATATACAATCAAAATAGCCACTAGCTTTGTCACTGGCAATACTAAATGACCCCTTTCAGTGAATAGTGATGATAAATTCATCAACCTATTTTAATCATATTTACCAACCCCTCCGCTCGGGCAGGATATGATACAAGGTCAATTTTGAAGCGGAGTTTAACAGGTTTGAATTCAGAGTTTTCCTTCTCCTAGACTAGTTGCCTCACCAAGGCTGAAGAATTCAGTCTGTCCTACTATTTACCCATTGCTGGAGGGAGGATAGATGGGTTCATACTTTTCCCAAGGGTATTAGTGCTCTGTGAAATGCTATCAGTCTCATCCAGGATTTGAACTCGCATCGCCGTGTCCATTTCCTACGACGATAACCATTACACCACGGGCACCTCAACCTATTTTAATGGGGATAATTATATGATAGTAAAATAGAATTGTCTCTTTAATATAAATAATTTGGGGTTAGAGTATAGTATCTGTTCATCTTGCTTGTACAGTTACAGTGCATACTAAAGCAAAAGAGCTATGTAAATTATTACAATATCTCTTCATTTGAAAAACACCATAGTTATGGATATCATCACTAATATGCTTGGTGGGTGTCCTCGTGGTGTAATGGTTAAAGCGATGGACTACGGAATCGTAGTAAGCGAGTTCATACTCCAGTCGCGCTATTATGTTTACTTTCGGGCAAATACCCTTGGGAAAGGTATGAACCCCCTTATCCTCCCAGCTATGGGTTAAATAGTACCACTATTGTTCTTCTAGAAGAATAGCTTTGGCATTAAATAACCTACAAAGGTTGATATGCCGTTAAACAAAGAAACCAAACTAATATGCTCATCATATATAAGAAAATAACCAATACAAATTTAATGAAGCTAATTTCAGAATCACTTTTATAAAGCATCCCTTTTAACAAAAATCAATTCCTGCAATAGATACAGCCAGAATTCGATTTTCTTTAATACAAAACGTATTCACATTCACTTGTTATAAACTTTCTTTCTTTTGATTATTTAGAGGGCACAATTTAACGACATGGTCCACAGGGAAATTACTACTAATGTCTTGTGAAATAAATCAATTAAAGAGATTAAATATGTTCTCGACCGAACCTGCATTTCTTGGAAACGAAAGAAATATCTTGCAATTGCCGGAAAAATATGCAGCTAAATCTATATGTTAATGAAAAGAAAGAAAACCTGTCAAAATTGCAAAATGTTTCATTTTTGGTTGAAAAACTGAAAAATTACAATTTTTTTTTTTTGCTTTATATTCACCGTTTTTTTTTTTTAACAGTGATTAATTATGTTCGTCCATCGGCATTGATGACGACCATTAACTAAACCTTAGGTTTGTAAATGGCTTAGCGTGGTAAATTTTTTTTATGACAAATCAACCTTCTTGGGTAATTTAACGCCAAATTATAAAAACAGCGGTTGTATTATTTAGCCAACACTTGGGTGGGGCATAAGAGAGTTCACACCTTTCCTAATGGTATCATTCTAAAACTGGCTAGAGTTTGAACTCACAAACTACGATGTCGCAGTCGAGTAAGTTAGCAACTACGCCACAGGGACTTCCCGTTAATAAGTTAATTGCTGTGGTCATTTCTTTTATATATGAACAACACTTTTTGGATGAGCTCATAAAAGAAGAATGATGGAAAAGTACATACACTGATTCTTCTCGCAGCCCTCCTTAAGTTTTGTATTACGTATTTCCCTCTCTTCAATATGTTGCTATATTAAGGTTGTAGAAACCAACTCTGCTCCACTGTTACTTACAGCTGCAGGGAAGGAAAGAGATACCCACATTTTCCAAGTGAACTTATCCTGGGAATTTCAACCAGTTGAAGCACTTCCATATTGCACCAAACAGGCAGATCGCAATAGAATGATGCCTGCGGAAGACTGTTCGCCGGAACAAGATATCTTTTTATTGCTTGCGTGTTGGGTGAAGCCCCTCCCATCGTTATACTGGCAATATGTTGTGAGCTAGACCAGAGGAATTGTAGAGCAGAAATGCATTGACTATCGTGTAATTATTTTTCTTTTTCCTTCAGATAAAAAAAAACAACGTGGATAATTCCAGGGTTAAAACACGAAATGTTTGCTCAGTGAAAGTAGTAAATTTTATTTCATGTTCGTCAAACAAACTTGAAAATATTATAACGTAGTTATAGAGTGAACATTTCCCTAATTGGTGTGCTAAGAAGGACAAAGGAAAAATTGAATCAGTTGAATTCAGATTGATTAAACCAGTTTTAATTTTTAAATAATTTTATCATTTTAATCTGTTTGTTTTATAGCGCTCACACAAAATATTTTGAGATTGAGCATTGGGAAATTTAAAGCAACGTTATTTTCACTTAAATTTTGAGGAGTTGCAAAATAAAATTGTCAGAGAAATATGCTACTGATTTCAGAGAAAAAATATTTTTGTAGATATTGGACGACTCATGATTCCATTGGTTTTATTTGTAACAGCGGCCTTTGAAGGTAATGATGTCTCAATTTAAGAATGAATTAAGGATTCTAATTAGTGTTTCATCGTTATTACCGTTACATCGAGAATTTGGATGATTAAAAATTTAATTTCAATGCATGTTTACGCACCACAAATACTCCTTCAATTTTGCTTTGAAACTGATATATTCTTCAAAAGCATTCTTAGGAAGTCCTCCTATTGAAACCTGGAGGCTGTTTGTGTTTACCTTCACCTTAATGTCCTTGGTAAAAGCGTGAATTCTTCATTTCTTCCCCCATTAGCTATGGGTTATTATTATAGTAGACTAGAGTTTCCTATCTTTGTTATGACAACCGGTTTAGGAGAAGGAAAAACTCTTTATTTAAAATAAGGAATGGTGGGTTTTCAAACTTTTTGGTTGAACTCGTATTTGCTATCAGCTAAGAACAAAGGTAGAAAAACATAATTATGAACATTGTTCGATTAAAAGACTCTTATGTACTTTTTGGGTTACGGATATACACACAAAAAAATACATTTTCGTGTGTATATGCGAGTGGGCGTGTTTGTGTGTGTATAAGATCGTCTTAAGATCGATCACGTGAAACAAGGAGACTTAAAGTTTACCGGTTTATTCTATTTGATTGTCGAAATTTGACACACTCGGCTGGGGCTGCAGAATTCACCAACTGAATCTCTGCAGAGGAGTAAAACTTCTTCCAGGAGTATCCTGGGTATAACCCTAAACAATCTGATGATGACGTTCCAGTAATACTGGAAATTTGGGAAATGTAGGGTACTCTTTTATTGCCATTGTTCCTAGAGTCACTCTGGCCCGGAGTGGTATCAACTGATAAAGGTCTTATGTATGGGTTAAATAGAAGTAAACAGTATACTTACGCTAAACTGAATAGATTGAAATAGAACTGTTTTTACATTTAACTATGTGTAACCAAAAAAATGCACTTATGTTAAACTAAAGTGTTTGAAACAGATCCATTTTTTACATTCAAACTGTGTACTTATGTTAAAATGAATTGCTTGAAATAGAATTGTTTATTATATAAAAATTGATTTTACATTAAATAACCTACAATAGCTGATATGCCATAAAACCAAACCAGACCAAACCAAACTCTGTATTATTAAAATCTACAATAGATTTATACACATATGCATATATATCGTGTATATTTTGCCAGCAAGTTATATATATATAAATTTGATTTAAGACCACGGCACTTTCCATTTTATGAAGTTATATCTTTTCTTTAGATTTTTTTTTCTTGTATCAACGTTTAATGGACAGAGAAGTTTCCCTAAGTTTTGCTCTCGAGAGCTTTTATTGAAATCCATTGATCATCTTCAGAGGAATTTCTTGTATCATTTCTTTTTTTATTGATTGGGTGTGATAAAAATTTCGTTGGAAGACGTTATTTTTGGTAGGGGTGCTTTATAAATTATGTTAGTAGTTAAAGATGTTTAGTATAATTGTGCAAGTGTTGAATTCTATTTTATCTATGCTAGGTTGTTCATTTTTAATAATGATGACTTGGTGGATTTGGAGGCGTTTTTTGTTGTTATTTATATATGGTTTTGGTGTTATTGGTGAATATTTTTCGTTTTTCAACAAATGGAAGTTCATCTGTGTTATTGCTATGAGTTGAAGTAAGAGGTCTTATGGAAGACGAGAGAGATGGTGGTAGTTGTATGGCCGATGTAGTTTTTAGGGGTTCCTATTTCCCAAAAGACGATCAATCGAAAGTACTTGTGAGCAAAAACTTAGGGCAAGTTCACTCTCACATGGATCCTGATACAAAGAAATTAGCTGGAGAGCTACGGAAATAACACAAGAAAACTAAAAAAGAACTATGATCTTTAAACAAAATCATATATATATATATATATATATATAATCTATTTTTCTATCTACAATTTACCCATTATAGTGTTCATTTTATCTCTGTTCTCGAAAAATTCACATGAGGTTTACACTCAAACACGAACACACATACATGTATATCTAATACTACACACATATAAAGAACACTGAAATAAATAGTGTAGAATAGATCACAATGTTTATTTAATCTCTATAGACCTAAAATTCACATTTGGTTTTATATATATATATATATATATATATATATATATATATATACAGATATTTATGAGATATATGTAACCAGATTACATGAAAATATTGTGAAATATCGTACATTAATCTTATTTAGAGATGTCATTTTCAGATTTACAACAAGACACACTCAAGTTTTCATATTGCGTTTCCGGCGTGACTGCTGTGCAATTTAAAATGCTTTTCCAAATTTCTAAAAGTGTGAATTGCGTCACGATGCAACTTTTCAAACAGACTGTGTGAAATTGACTCTAGTTTGCTGCACAGTAGATAAAACCTGAATCTAACAAAGCTTACGCACAAGATTAACAATTTAAAAGGATGACAATTAACCCATCACAAACTATATATATACATAAATATATATATGGTGAAATGGTAGATTTTGGTGAATCTGACAAGATGATAGAAATAAGTGGAAAAATGGATGAATCAGACACTTACCGTTTCGGGCCTGACCTATGGGTCAAGCAGATTTTTAAAATAAAATTGTTTGTATTCGACAGAAATACTTGGTGTCCTGTAAGTACCAATAGTTTCTATTAAAAATTGCTACTTTCCGTTTATGTTTATCATATATATACATACATATATATATAAATTTACTTGACCTCAAATCTTTGGAAAGTATGTTTGTAGTTGATCTCTTCGCAAATGAGAATATATATATATATATATATATATATATATATATATATATATATATATATTCCAGATTTATTGCCGAGGTTATTTCAGTGTCATCTTTCATCATTTTATAAATCATTACCAATAGATAAGATCTCCCTCACGGAAGACTTTCGTTTGTTTATCAAGTATTAACGTCTGTTTGATTGTTTCACGAAAACAATTTGATAGATTTAGCAATTTCTACTCAGAGATTATCATCGAAATTAATATTTTATACTCAATAGTAAGTTCAGCATTCTTAAAGCTATAATGGATTTTTCTAAATTATAAACAAAAATAATCCTATCATTGTCACCCGAAACAACGGACATGTTTAATTAACACTGAAAATTTTCGTTGACGGTCATATTATTCGAACGAATTCACTTTGGTTGTTTTATCAGACAATTATGCTCCGTAATATTCACAGTTCAAGACTCTTATTAAGTCGATGTTGAAAGACTTAGTGCTATCATTTGTACTACACAAGAAATATATCGGAAGTGTATTTGAATTTTGCATCTGTCTTCTATTCAAATTCTACCCAGCATACCTTAATTGTCGAAGAGCTTATCGACTAGATAGCAATTTGCAAAAAATCCACAATAAAGCAGAAATGTAGTTAAAGCTAATTAGTTGATTTTAAAAGCATGTCAAATTGTCTATGATTATTTTATTCTTAGAGGTCAGAGGTATAAAATGCAGTTTAGTGTCATACCGAGGACACCCTTTTTTGGCAGGGGTTTAATAATTATATGGTTTCAGCAAATTATTTCTATTCAATAATAGTCATTTGACTGCTAACTGTTTTATGTTTCAAGTAACCAATAAAAATCCTTAATATGAAATCATAGTAACAAATAGCAATTCTTAATAGAAAAGATTGATACTTACAGGGCAAGTATTTCTATCAAATACAAATAATTTTTTAAACATATTTACTTGACCCATACATCAGGCTCAAAACGGTACTGCCACTCAGGCCCAGAATAGACCTGGATGTAATGGCAATGAAGGGGTACTTTCCACTCTTCGCAGCTCCAAATTTGGAGCCTCACTATTAAATGCAGTTTAGAGTCTTAGTCAGATCACCCACTTATGGTTAGAGGATTTTACCCCTCAGCGGAATATACAGTTAGTGTATTCAACGACCCACCAATGAGACTTTATTTAAAGCTTAATAATATAAGAGAAATCATTGAAGTATCTTTTTAGTTTACTCAGCTGTTCATACGTTTGGGCATATGCAGATTTCAATCCTTGAGTGTTATACAATCTGATAGAAGAGAGGAGATAATTCTACAAGAGAATGAGAACATAAAAAAATGGTGGCATGAATAGGAGTTTTGGTGAATAGGCTGGGTTCAAACTAATTTCAACGCTGTGAAATTGACTTTTAGAAGATACAGAACGGACATAGTTTAGAATCATCCATACATCATTATTTTCTTTTGGAAGTCTGGTTAAACATAACACAAGCTATAACCAACTAATCTAAGGGTAATCATTGCTTTAAATCAAATCCCTTAAACTCATCATCATTCTAATTTCGAGCTCATTTTTAATCTTAAGTTTGCAAGATAAGTACTTAGTCCCTTTTGATTACTGGTCCTATAACCTAGTTTGGTTTTAGGGGTGCTACTCATGTACTATGTTTGGTCAGGCCCATAATTACACAGTCCTACAGCTAATTTTGATTAGGTTTTCCTTTTCCTTGGTAGTAATAATCGTACTATTTCTTCCCCCAAGGGTATTAGCACAATGTTAAATGCAAATAAAGATTTGAACACTGTTAGCTGAGTCCCCTTCCAATGACGATAGCCGTTACGCTTCGAGCATCTCCATAAGTACCTTATGTGGCTAAATAAGAGTCAAGTAGTTGAATATTCACGCCTGAGTCTTTAACGCGGTTGAGATGGTTGATAGTGTTTGATATTAGTATATTATTGAGAACACGCATTTCTGTCGACAATTTGGCTAGCACAAATAGATGTTTTCCTTGTTTCTTGTCGACGTCTTTATTTTTATAATCTATAACCACAATTATCCTAACGCAATCAGAGCCTTGTCTAGGATACCAAAGTAAAAAACTAAAGTTGGCGACTGTTGTCGAGGGCGACCCGAAGGCTCCCTTTTCAATAGCTACTACACGGAGGTATAGGAGAGGGCGCTACTCCTTTTCCTGGATTGCTCCACTTTACCCTTGATACGTGCCTTATAATACTGAGTGTTAAACAAGGAGTTATCAAACACCGTTTTTTAAAAAGTCTTTGGCATGCCTCGACCTGGGATTGAATCCCGGTAAGATTCCAATTCTAGAGGTTTGGATGAATATAGAGTCAATCCTTTGTTGTCATGAGTCCTTGGACCACTCTGACAAAGAGTGGTAATATTTGGTAGGGCCAGATTTGTTTCAGAGAATCAAATGTTCGTTTGGGCAAAATTATTGTGAAAATGCATTTTTCTATCGTAAGTTATTGGTGATTCTTATTTTTAAACTGACCACGGCACAAAGGACCCACATTACCTATTACTTTTATGATAGAATCTGGGTCTTTTATATCGAATTACTCAGTTTGAACATTTTTTGAGACTCAAAAAAAAGTCGAAGTACAGGTTGTCTCAATAAACATGGGACCCTTGTAACTGCTAATAACTCTACTAATAATAATGTTGTGTTCTTTTTAGTTTTAGATTTGAAAATAGTATACTATAATGGCTATTAATCTTCGATCACAATGCCTAATCAAGACAGAAAAAATATTTTTCGTCAGTACTTATATGGAGACAAAATCATTCAAACTTGTGCATGCAAAATTTCGCAGGAAGTTTTAAGTTAGCAATTATCTCCAGAAAACCAAATTTATCGTTGGCTACACAAATGTCAAGCCACAGTGTCAGTAAACAACATCAACAAGAGACAGAAAATCCTAGATCAGTCAGGAATTTGACTGCAAGATGTCATGACTGTAGATGCAGTGAGAGATTCTGTTTGAAGGAGTCCGAAAAAGTATCTCCGAAGATTTTCCCAAGAATTTTCACGTGCACAGTAAAATAAAGTCAATCAATTTCTACCCTTGTCATCTGGTTTGACCTTTCTGAAATGATATGGTTGCTTTTTTAAGACTCAGAGGAAATGTTACTTGATAAAATAGGAATTAACATATAAATGGGTTGCATCTATTTTGAGACATCCTGTATAATAACTCATATCCCACCAGCTGCACCGATGACAATCATTAACTAGATCAAGGGTTAGTAAATGAACTATACAAGTTCATAGACTTTTGTTGAACCCGCCTCACTTATGGGAGAATATGATAACAGAAGAATAGTGCACCAGAAACTCTTAACAGCATAGCTCAGATTTGGAATTCAGATTCTTTCATTCTCCTAAGTTGGTTGCTCTATCGAGTTGCTCATTCATCTTACTCCTAGCCGAGAAAGATGAGCTGAGAACAGAAAAATACTGCCTCAGTATGTTGCATATTACCTGAACAGTCCTGAAGTTTTGAATTCAGAGACTCTCTTTCAACTAGAAGTGTTGCATATTGACCTACGACCCAGCCGGGCAGTCAAAATAGGAAATGCCCCTGTGTAAATAACAGGTGCATCCGGTCAAGGAATATCAGGATATTATAACCTTGACCGTGGACAGGTTGAATGAGTGCGAAATTGTGACACCCACAAGAAGAAGGTGGGCGTTGAACTCTTATATAACTCAGTACACAGGAAATTCAATCAGTTGGAGACAAGATGCGGCAGAGAAAGCAAGCACCCAGCAGAGTGGGTCCTCAGGCCCCCGATTGAGCAGTTGCAGTTGGAGATCAGATCAGTTAGAGATCAGACCAGTTGGAGAGAAGATACTGGATTAAGGAACATGTCCCAGAGAGGCTGGGCCCCCAGGCCCTCAGTTGAGCAGCCCAGGAGAATGGGAAAGAAACACGGTTATGGCCAATAGAGTGGGGGTCAATATGTTGTAGTTCTGTTCAGTCTCCAACTCGCTCTCACACACAACCCTTTCAATAAAGTGAGAGGTATATTTTTCAAAAGAACTGTGTCGCTCGTCTTATTGTGTCGTTATGATTTTGCATGCATATGCATATGTGTTTGTATAGTTGGTCATGGCTATACAACAGAAGGGTGGCCCTACCATCGTTAGAAATTCCACTCTGTCCTAAAAGTATTAACTTGTAAGTAAGCAATAGGTCATACAGAATTTGAATAATGATAGTGTTGATGCGATTATCATCGTCATCATCATTATGTCCTGCCATCAGCATAGTTATCCCTGACCCTTTCTCACCACCTTTTTCAATAGTACATTGCTTCTGGCAAGTCTTCAGGAATGCATCCTGTATCTGCACAGAGCTGCTGTATGTAGGTTCTGGCTAGTCTTCTTGCCTTTGCTCGTCCATGTGAAAGGGTCCACAGGAGTACGTCACTGATGAGATCGTCCCTACTTCTCCAGCAGAGTCCCGCATGTCTGGTTCGCCTAACTTTGTTAGTTTTCGTGATGGGTGGTAAGTGACCGTACAGCAGCTGCTTTGTCGGGTGCTGCCTCCAGGACTTGTTCAGTATTACTCGCAGCATTCTTGTATAGTTGCCGTCAAGCTTTTTCTACATCCGTTTAGTTAGCGTCCATGTAGTGCATCCATACAGCAGTATCGACACGACCGCTGCCTGGAAGAAACTGCATTTCATTTTATCGGTCAGGTCTGACGTCCATATGACTGACGCGATTTTAACTCTGAGTAAAGTATAAATGCGAGGATTCTGTGACCAAACTGATTACGTCGTCGTCCATGAATGACAAGTTAGCAAGATATTAGACGCAAATTCGACTCACGTTTGAACCGACTGATTTTCCTCTGCTTAGTTTAATGGGTGGAGGATTTGTCCACTTGGAACTTTGTGATGAATCAACAAGATGATGGAGAATCTAGTCAAAAATTAATATCTTGTATCAATGTTTGATTTTCGTTCATCGTTTTTTTTTTCTCTTCGTCTCATTTTGCTTTTGTTTTTTTTTTTATTTCATTTCTTTTCTTTTTCATTTCTCCATAATCCCTCCTTCATATTCCCTATTTTGTTTTTTTGTCCTGGAATGCACAAAATAATTTGCCGCCACAAAAGAAGAGACAATTTCCCAAGATCCAATCAAAATTACTTCACGCCCTCTTTCATTTTATGGCAGGATATAAACGGCACGGCGTTGACTCATCGCTTACACAAGTAGAATAGACAATAAAAATAATACCAAAAGTCATTAATACAAGGAGGGGCGCGTGGCGTTTTGGGTATCAGCGAAAAAACGGACACGGTGTTCCAGGTTCAAGTTTTGAACGAGGATGTTTACGCTTGTACTTTACAAACTAATCTTTTTTATTCTAAGTGGTGCGGACATAATAATGTATACTTGGTGGGGTATCTTGTATGAGAGGGTAAACAATTATGAAAAAGAAAAAGGCTTGAGCTGGAGTCGCAAAGAGTATTATGTTGAGTTCAACTTCATTCTGTCAACTCCTGGGGTTACCTTAATATCACACTGGGTAACACATTAGCCTTCTTTTAGTCAACTTCGTTGTCGTTGAGAAGGAAGTCATGTAGTATGGGCATCTAACTATTTTCAATACAAATAAATCTGTATACATAGCCTTGTGAAAATTACGGATATATATATATATATATATATATATATATATATATACAAAGTTAGAATGGCGTCAACAGAGAGTCATCGAAATTTGGTGACTGTTATTTTCTCTTGGTCTGATAACTGCATAAATGACAGTTACCAAGAGCTGTTTACACTGTCTCTAAGGTATTCTTAAATCTACATATGCCCTATCGCTGATATTGAGCACTATTTAAGCACTACTATGATATTGCAGTCCAGGACGTTAGCCACTACCACACGAGGTCACGCCCTCTTTATTCATCGACATAGCAAACTGCATTATATATATATATATATATATATATATATATATATATATATATATATATAAACTTCTTTTGAAATTTTAATCTTAGACCTGTGAATCGCCTTCGAACGTAACATAATTTGCAGATTTGAGAATTAATTTTTATTTATTGCGGACTTTTTGTCCTCATCTTGGTAGTTTTTTGTGTTGTTTCTTCTTTCACTACGTTTCGGCCAAATTTCACCTCTAGCCTTCTTCAGGTGATTTTTATCGTGACCTCAGATAGGAATGCTGAGTCTTGTAACCGTATCCCCAGTAATTACTGCCTTCCATAGTTGTTGTCTATCGCACCACGTTTTTGACCAAGTAAACCTCTGGCTGGCTTGGGTAGGATTTGAAACCGCTATCTCCTGACAATGCTCACTTGGAACCGTAGAGACTCATCTCAAAATGATTCCAATTAAAGACAATTTGCAGATTGTTTTTTTTTCTTTTGGAGGAGTTTCTCTAAAACGACGTTCAATTAAAAGAAATACCAACTATATTGTCCAACTGGTCAGTGAGGTAAATAAATAATCAAAAAAAGATCTATTATCTTTCGAGACTGATAATTCAAAAAAAAAAATCCTGCGAGCACTTGTATTCTTGTTACTTTAGAATATCTTCCCACGTTTTTCTACACTGGCAACGATTCAATTTTCCGTACATTATGTAGACACTATATTTCATTTTAAAATGAAATATCGACATGTAAATGAACGAACAGATCATCAACTTATATCATTAAATGGTGATGTGTAGACGTCCAGACAAAGTCTAGACCGGTCAGTTCAAATCAAAGAAAAATTATGAAGTCAAACTCGATACTTTTCAACGAAATGTTTTTAATGAAAACTGGTTTCAATTAACAAAAGATTAAAATCCTTTGTGAAGAATTATCGCTTCGATTAACTATTTCAAATATAATATATACTTAATTACATGGTATCACGCCATTACTAATGGTCCCGTAACTTGATTTAGTCGTGGCAGAGCCACTCATTTTATGTTTCTTGGGCCTGAATAGCCTGTCGGAGCACATCCCTCTCCAGGTCAATAACTGGTTTGAATTCAAAGTTTTCTTCTTCTTTGAGCTGACATTCCAAGGTTAAAGAGCCCAGGCTGCTCTACAATTTACCGATTGCTTTTCTCTTGAGTATTAGCGCTATGTGAAATGCAAACAGCCTTGTTTAGGTTTGAACTTGAGTAGCTCAGTCCACTTTCCACGATAATAACCGTTACATCACGAATTACACGTACTCTTATCTAATACTAATGCTTTTCCACACTGATCTATTTGAATTTTAACAGACTCAACAAGTCCAGGTCAGAGTGAACCTGGGAATAATGGCAACAAAGGGAGGACTTCAAATGCCATAGTATTTCAGAAGTAAAGACTCACCACTGAATATTATCATACGCAAGAGATTCCCTTTTTAGGGTTAGAGTCCAATATGTCTCCCCTGTAAGGGGTACAGAGACGGGTTATATCTAGTTTGTTTCTCTGGGGGAAGGTAAAAGTTTCCCGACAGACATTTGTTTTGATCGGAAGAATGAAAGCAAGTAAAATAGAGAAAAAAAAATAGAAATGCTTGTATAAGTGATAGTTTCAATACATTCTTGCTGGAAGGTAATACACCGATTGTCAATCGTACCACCTCGCGGTGATATTTCTGATGTATTGTCTGGTGAAAGTAGCCATGACACATTGAAAAAAAACCACAATTCCAGCAAAAAAAAAAAAAGAAAAAAAAATGAATAAAGATTAATCGATTTAATCAATGAATGGCTACCGATGCGTCCTTACATTTTGAGTCCATAAATTTTATTGGAAAAGACACCCCGTTTGTTTCATGGTGCAGCATATATGTATTTTCTTTTTTTCTTTCTTTTTTCTAAAACAAAATAGTAAAAATTGGTATCTTTACTGCTTGCAGTTGACAAATCAACTCCCAGATGCACTCACGGGAATGCACATCAACGAACATGTACAGAAATATGGACATAGATATTTACCTCGCATAGGTTAGTTTAACCTTAGAAAAAATATGGAAAATCAACACCGAGATATGCGCATGCACGCGACGTCAACCATCACCTGGTGCCAATTCCTATCTGGGATTTTTATTTTGACATCTCTGAATGACACGTCCGCTCCTCGCACGCGTGAACACCTGCGCCCATGTTTGCACCTAACTAATCCATGCGCTAAGCGAAAGGTTCTCGGCCTAACTAAACCGAAAGGCAAGATATATAAAACGAAATCCCTCGGCCATTATATTACATTATCGAATGTTGCAACAGTGAAAAAAACAAGTATACATAGTATCGACTCTGACTCTGCCCTTTCCTAAAAGTAATATTAAATTACCAGAAAATGGAAAACTCTGATTCAAAACACCTTTACAAATCCAGTAACGGAATATTTTTCAATAACGTCAATATACAACTCTGACGACTTCTCATTACTCCAAATAAAAGAAAAAAACATTTATAGCAAATCTAGATCTACATAAAACAGAACCTAATCTCGTTCTATTTCTCTCTCTCTCTCTCTCTCTCTCTCTCTCTCTCTCTCTCTCTCTCTCTCTCTCACACACACACACACACACAGAACTGAACTTGAAGAACACACTCGCAAACATAAACGTATACACACAAACATATATAGATATACTATCTGAAAATATATCTACGACACATTCAAGTCTGAGAGAAAAAGGGCGAAAATAGAAAAAAACAATAACCAGATTTACATTGAATACGTATTAATACATTTTCATACACATTCAACATAAAGAGGAAGAAAGAAAAAAAGAAAATAAAAAACGACAACCGGATGTACATGTATGTATAGAAATGTACACATACACAAACACACAAAGTATTTGCTGGTTAAAAAAAATAGAATGAAAAAGAATTACATCCCAATCAAAATAACCACTTTATTAGTCTTTTGAAAAAAAACCTACGAACCCCAAGACACGAGTCGAAATAATAATAAAACCCTAAAATGACACAACGAAATTCATTTGTGGACCTATTTGTGTTAATATATATATATATATATATATATATATATATGTATCACTGTAATTATAATGATAGTCAAGACTACGAGAGCTTTTTCAAGTTTAATACAGCTATTCAAACGGATGTTTGAAGTTATGTGAAAACACACACACACACACACACACATATATATATACTGAAGCAATAAGGACTGAGAGATTGCAATATACTTTATGGTTTTGCTTTTCACCATATGGAGAATCGGTAATCAGTAACCACTGAATGCCATAGAGGTAACATAAGATTTGGTTTAGTTTGTTTGGGTTTTATAGCATATTAACATTTGTTGGTTATTTAATTCTAAATCCATTTTTATACAAATAAGCAGTTCTATTTAAACAATTCAGTTTAGCTTGATTACACAGTTTCATTGTCAAAAACATTTCTATTTCAAGCTATTCAGTTTAGTCAACTAGTTTTAATTCAAACAATTCAGTTTAGTATAAGTATAGTTTTTGTTTACACACAGTTAAATGTCAGAACTCTTCTATTTCAAACAATTCAGTTTAGCGTAAGTACAACTTACATGTCAAAAACAGTTCTATTTCAAACAATTCAGTTCAGCAGACGAAACAGTTTCATTTTAAGCAATTCAGTTTAGCATAAGTAGGGATTTTAAATGTCAAAACAATCCTATTTCAATCAATTCAGTTTAGCATAAGTAACAGTTTAGTTCTACTGGACCCATAGATAGGGCCCTATCAGGTGTAACCGCTCGGGGCCAGAGTGGACCTGGGAGTGATGGCAATGAAGGGGTACTCAGCATTACTGGAACCTCACCATCAGATTGTTTAGTGTCATATCCAGGACACTTGTTGAGGGGAATGTCTTACCCTGCTATAGCCCCAGTCGACTGAGTAACATAAGTTACCTCTACGTAAGTATTGTAGCTATGTCACTATAGCTGTAGAATTCATGAGGCCAATAAACGATTGCCTAACTAATGCTTCATTACTGACTGGTTGTAATCATAGGAAATATAGATCTTTTTCGAGTAACAGTACAAGAAATATGGAAAAATCTAGTCAAATTCTGAAAATTACGGGAACCCACATGTGCTGCCAGAATGAGACCCCAGGAGTGTAATCACTCACCTGATACTCTCCGAGCGAATCTTGCCTGATTTTCTTCTATGGTTTAGAGCACGTCCTCATAATCCATGGTTTTAGGCCGACCTGACTTTATCTAATTGTTGAGCTTCGTGCAATTCGAGCGAAGTTTCTTGACCTAATCTGTGATCAACCGTGCCTTCACATTTCACACAATAAAGGTTTTTGATTGCTTCCGCGATGTCATCATCCAGTTCAAACTTGTCTAGCCTAAGTTCCTCATTTTAGCAATGTTGCACGTTTTTACATTTTTAACAATTTAACAATGTCTTCGACCACTCTATGTTCATTACAGTGTCAGCTCATTTATGCAGCGTCCAGAAAAAAGGTGTATTAAGCAAATTTTCAGCATTGCTCTACTGTAGATAGTTGGATGCATGTTGTTAAAACAGAGCTAACTTGAAAGGAAAAAGGTATTTATATAAGAAAATGCGAACCTTTTCTTCTCATCATTTTTATATCTTTTTGTTTTACTTCCTAACGAAGAGAAATAGGATCGAAAATGCTGAGAAGAATACACAAGGGTCAAGATTTATATAATTAACGATATAAAACAGTAACAAGATAGTAAAGGGAACAAATCTATCTAGTCAGTAAAATACATTTGAGTACATAAAAAAGCTTTTAGCAAATCTGAAATTATTGCAAATTCGATTACTAATTCATTCTTTATAATATTAAAAATGTAAACACTTTTCTTTTGCAATAACACAAAAAGTTTAATTAAAGATATAGAGGCCAAAGTTTTATTTTCAAATCTTAAAATTTATACAAATGCATATATACAGCTAAACAAATTTATATATAAAGGAGTCAATGAATGAACGTCTTAACTTGTTTAAAATTTTTAAAGAAAATTGAGACGAGTCGATGCTAACTTAAAAAAATACGAAATAGTAATAATTGCAATTTTGGATGAATCCTAAAAGTATAGAAACTTCCACAATTGTTATATAATTGCGGAAGGATTTTTTTTATATTATCAATTTTTGTTTTGTATATCTTATCTTTTGGTTTAGTTAGGCTGAGAAACTTTCGGCTTACTGCATGGGTTAGTTAGGTGCACACATTGAGAGCAGGAGTTCACGTGCGTGTGCGGGGAGGATGTGACAATCACAGATGTTACAATAAACCCCCCAGATAGGAATGTGAATGACGTCATGCCCGGAATCGATGGGCTGAGGATTTTGGGATTTGAAAAAAAACAGTTAGTTGAGTTTTGGACTTAGACGGGGGAGTTGATTTTCGGAGCTCGCCGAAGCGAGACCAGTTGGGGTCTACGAAATGTGTCACGCGTTTGTAGAGTCTTTGAGCCGAGAGCTGACGATGTACGAACAGTCAGCGTAGTAAGAAATTGTGTCTCTCTCTCCTCATGTCGGAAAACCTTAAACTCAAAAAGGAAAATAAAAGTTTCGTACCAGAACCAATTTCGTGAATTTTCGGATTCCTATACGCGTATGAACGTATGAATATTTCACGTATCTTGGTCGTGTTTTTGGACGTGGAAATATATCACAATTATCAGACGTGCAACTTTTCAAGGGTAAGATTCGATGTAAGGGACATTTTATATGACAATGAAGTTTCAAACTATATTAAATAAGCCATTTAGTCCATTTGAAAACGTACTAGATTAGATGTATCAAACACCAAACTGATTACATTGAAGAAGGTGGTTTATTTCTGTCTTTGTAAATACAGTTTCTGCTTGGGTATTTTTAGCACACCTCGTATAGATGGAAAATTTATTTCAATGAATCAGAACACACTTTAAATATTACGAATCAAAATATCCAATAACAATTCTATTTATGTATAAAGTGAATCCATGCATCCCACGATTACTTCATTCATGAATTCAAAAATTGTCTTACGCCATTAATCGATAAATTTTCCCGATTACGATGAAGTTTGTATTTACACAACCCCTTCGTCACGTTTAGGGCTTAACACAAGGTCAATTTTTAAGTGGAGTAAAGTTTGTTTGAATTCAGCCTGGTTGCATAACCAAAGCCAAAGAACCCAGACTGCCCTCTTATTTACGCATAGTTGAAGGATAACAGAGAGATTCGTATTTTTCTCAAGGGCATTAGCTCAAAGCAGAACGCAAACAGTCTTGTGCGAAATCTTAACTCATGTCATCGATTCCATTTCCTAAGAGATTAATCGTTACAATAAAAGCGTCAAAACAAGAGATGTATCTATGAAATATATGTAAGTATGTGTGTATTTATGTATGCATCCAGGTCCATCGCTACAAGCTAGATATACTACAAGGATAATATTTAAGTAGAATAAAGCTTGTCAAAGTTCAGACTTTACTTTTTAACCAAGGCTAAAGAACCCAGTCTCTTCGAATATTTACCCGTTGATAGGTGAATAACACATTGGTTCATGCCTTTCCGGCGAATATTAGCGCAAAGGAAAACGCAATCAGCCTCGTCCGGGATTTGAACTCCTGTTGCTGATTTTATTTTACACAACGATAAGCTCACCCCAACAGTTACGATGAAATTGCTGTACTCATATCGATCAGTTTAGGAATTTAAAATAACATTCCAAGAATAAAAACTATAAGATTAAACTTGTTTTCTGCGTTTTCCATTCTTCTTGTTATAAAAAAAATAGCTATGGATACTTCAAGTTAATTCTAGTAACTTTAGTTAAACGTTACGTGGTTAAGTAAACAATTATGAAATAAACAGCTGTAAGGGGATAGACATGGCGAACAAGGCAACCTCATCATGAATGATTTACAAGTATTAATGTGCGCCCAACGATCATTGAAAGAACATTGGATAGGTTGCATAATATTTGCCAGCCAAATACGTAATTTTGTTGAGAAATACTTTTGGAGATTTTTTTTTGCTTCCTCTTTAATGTAGATAATATCAGTTTGGATTTTTTAGATGATTGTTTTAAAACAATTCTGTTGCGTGATTTTTGTAAAAATTTCTAGCTTTCATTTTGAACATAAATTTGGTTCGTTAACTGGAAGAGAAGTACTTATTTCTTTTTTAATTTCTCTGAATTTCCTTCTATTTTTATTTCGTACTTTATTTTCTTCTGGCTCTTCTTTTTATTTGTTCACTTTTCTCTTACCTTCGTTTTTATTTCATTTTTCTTTCTTTTATTTCCATCATCTTCTTTTGTTTCTTCGTAACAGTTTTTCTCTCTGAATTTCGTTCACTTTGTCTATCATAGATTATCTTTCATTACATCAAAACAGCAAAAGTCGTTCAAAAAGTTCCAAGCCAGAGTGGAACATTTTTGTTGGGGTAACACATTACTATTTCTTATAAAACAAACAAGCAAAAACAATTCGGATTTTTATCCTGATTTCTATGCCCATACAAAGGTGACAGATGTGTGACAAATCTAAAATTTGGCTGAAGCTCAGATCTTTCTGAAAAGCCCTTGTTTATATTAAGTGCTTTGAAAATATCTTTTTAATTTTGTATTCATTTTCATTTTTTTTTATTTCTTATAATTTTCCTGATCCCTTTATATCAATTTCATCCTTATTCGTTTCTTCTTTAACAAGAGTTCATCATTATTCTTTTTTTCATCTTTAACCCTTTTACTCCTGGTGTCATATCAAATTTCATTTTCATTTTAACCCTTACAACGTCGTACCAAAGGCATAATTTTACATATCCAAAACTTTAAAAGAAAAAAAACTTGGTTGTAAAAGGGTTAACAAGGTTATATTCTCATGCCTCTTCTTCTCTAACAAGGCTTCATACTTATTCCTTTTTAAAATCATGTTATAGTTTTTTTGCGGGGTGGGAAGGGCTTTTCTTTTTAAACTACCTTTCTTCTTATTTAATTTCCTATTAGTGCGACATTCTTTTTCTATCCCATCTTTTTCTCTCTTTTCTACTTTTAACCCTTTCTTTAATATTTTCCTCGCCATTCCTCTATCTATCTTTCTCTATATCCCTCTTTCTCTCTCTCTCTCTCTCTCTCTCTCTCTCTCTCTCTCTCTCTCTCGTCTTTTGCTGCTCTTCTAACCATTTCCTATAGTTACACCTTCACTCTTATTTTCATCTTCTTTTCTTAGCTTTATTCATCTTTCTTTTGGCTATTTCTTCTTATTTACTATGATTTGCTTATTCCATTGGTTTACTTTTTATCTCCATAAACATCTTTTTCATTTTTTTCTTTAATTTTCTTTAATAGAGAATTTTCTCCGAAAAAAAAACCCAACAAAAACAAAACAAAAACCAAGCTATATTTCAAAATGATTTTTTCAAAGTTGTCTCACCACTTGTTAAACTCATTATCGACCTCCCACTCAAAGAATGCCTCTTGGTTCTGTTATTCTAAAGTCAATAGCTCACATTTCATTTCAGTTGAATTCTTGCAGAGCCGATGGATAAAATTTCGTCTTCAGTGATTTGAAACTATCACTCATCATCGAAGAGCACAAAACTAAAACATACGGCAGGGCACTTTAAAAGAAGCCAAAGAACAGAGATTCAAAAAATGTCTGGAAGAAAAGCCCCCAACCCGATAGAATTAATCAATTGTGTAAGTTGTTTCTAACTCTCCAAATGCCACACTGGTACACTTGTGAAAGTTAGGCGTATCTCCTTCTGAAGCCAAATTAAAATTAGAGTAGGCAGGCTCAAAATTTCATTTACAATGTACCAGGGGTCGTTTATAATTTTTCTGAAAGTTTTGCCGTGCCTTCTCAAGCGTAATAGATCAGGAAAACCATTTGCAGATTAGCAACAACTCTATATTTATATGAGAATTAATGATGAGTGTAATGCTGAAAAAAGAACAGTTATTTCTTCGGCCTGTCGATCTACGTTCAAGTCGACACGTTAAGTTAAGACCTTAAACAATCAATTAAATTCCCATCTTAAAAAGAACTAAAGAAAACCCTAATCTAATTGTATATTTATTTACTATGTTTGAGTTAGTCCCGAACATAAGCTACTAAAATGATGCACCTATTGAGGATCAAACTTTCCACTAAAAGAAACCGATATATGAGAGCAACTTGAAAACAGTTATACCACGATGAGATGCTCCTAGTTTGCTTGAATAGGGTTTGATAGTCTGTATATAATAACTACCCTAACTTCGAGAAAGAATATTGTTTGTTAGGTAAAAATAGGTTCCTGCTTATATATATATATTAGTTTCTTGTGTTTTACGGTATATCAACCGTTGTGGTTTATTTAATGCCAAATCCTGTTTATACATATATATTAAATATATATGATTTTTAAACGAATAGTTTATCGATAACGATTTTAAAAGGAACCAGCTGTGATGCACATAGTATAACGGAATCAAGTATCGCTTTTTAATCCTGATATTCCTATTTAACATCAGTCATTTGTTTTCACACAGTTACATGGTTTCAAGTTTAGATAATTATCAAATTGTTCTTTTTGATCCATTGATGAAAGCCAAACAATACTATCACTCCGGATCAGAGAGGAGCTAGGAGTAATGGCAGTGAAGTGGTTCTTCAAATAGTCAAAAGATCCAGCACTGGAGACTCAACATCAAATGGTTCAATGATGGGGAGTCGTTACATGTTTGCTGAGATGCAGTCGACGCATTCTCTATCTCTCTCTCTATATATATATATTGAGAGAGAGAGAGAGAGAGAGAGAGAGAGAGAGAGAGAGAATGATGATGATGATGATGATCCTCTTGTTTGGTCACTGTAATAGTAACGGGTCAATGACCCTGCATATTAGTTGTTTTACATGTTGTTTAGCCTGATAAATCTTATAATTCATTCTTCTCTATTTAAACTTCAATAAATTATATATATATATATATATATATATATATAATCACATGTACTTGGATCTTTATCTCGCCTAATTATACACCACGTTCTTTAGACACTTTATTTGTAACTTTTCTTAGAAACGGATTTTTAGTGCCCATGATTCTAATATTTTGGGTGGAGGGGTTTATACCTGCTCTACAAAAATGTGCAGTAGTTCTTTTTATTAATAATATTTCTTCTTTTTCTTTTTCTTTTTTATTTTTCTAGAATTTTTTCTTTTATTCTTTCAAGTATTACTTTAATCTTCTTTCGTATTTCTTTGTTGTTTTTTTCTTTTCATAAAGTCTTCGTTTTTTTTTTCTTTCATATTTTATTCTTTTCAGATAACCTTTCTTTCTTTTTCTTTTATTTAACATTTTCTTTTAAAAAATCTTATTTTCTTTCTTTCTATTTTTCCTTTTCTTCTTTCTTCTTTTTCTTTTACTTATATTTTATTTGATTTACAATCATTTCTTTTTCTTTCTTTGTTTAGTTCTTTTTGTCTTTTCTTTCTTTCTTTTTTTGTTTTGTTTCATTGAATCGCCTTTCTTCTTTTTTTCTTTCTATTTTCCTTCTTTCTTTTCTTCCATTGTATCTTGCTTATCAATTTTTTTGTCTTTTTTTATTCTGTTACTATTTTCTTTCTGCTTTTATTTGTTTCCTTTTTTTATTTCTTTACGTTTTGTTTTATAAACTCATTCTTCTTTTTTATATTTTCTTTTTTTTTTTTGTTATCTTTTTTGTTATCTTTCTTTAAATTTTCTATTAACAACTCCTTTTACTTATTTTGTGTGTTTCTTTTGTTTCTTTTTTCTCTCCTCTGTTATTTCTTCTGTTTGTTTTTTTTTGTTTGTGTACCGTTATGGTACCAAATCGACAGTCGTACTCCAAGGACGGTGTTGTGGCCTTGCCACGGTAAAAATTGACGAACGCACGGAACTTTGACTACCCAAAGATTTTTTGACTACGACAATTTGTAGGTAGTTGCCGGGAGAAAGAAAGAGAGTATGGAAACTGAGTTGGCCATGTTAGCTTGGCAAAGAGAAACAACATATTATGATGAGAAAGTGAGAGCAGACAAAGACCTTTAATCTTTTTCCTGGTTTTCTGTTGTATTTCAAACATGCTAGGTCGTTTTCAGTGTGTAAAAAAAACCATTTAGGTGTCCACCCACCAAAATGAAACCCGTAAACTTTCGTCTCTTTAAATCTTCGTGGCTGTTATTCAAGTGGGTGTATTTACCTCATCATGTCTCTACTCCAATTCTTCAAGGAACGTGTCATCCTCTCGCTTCCGTCTGGTGTCAGCAAGAGGAATCATCCACCTCAACCAATTACACAGATGTGTACGAGATTTTGGGACCTCCAGTTCCTTCCAATAACCCTTAACTACGGTAGTCATTCAACCCATGACCGGACGACCCACAAGTGTTTTAGCCAAAGTAACTCAGAGGTCAACAACTGACAACCCATAGTCTCTTGTCTGCCTTTTCTCCTATCTTTTTCTTCTTTCTATCTTTCCTTCGAAATTAGCCTTTCGTTTTCTTTATAACTTATATCACGTTACATTTTTTGGGTTTGTTAATATTTCGTTGAATTGATTCTTCTTTTCTCTTTCCTTCTTTACATGTTGTTTTATCGATGCCTTTATTTTTCTTTATTCTTTATTTGTTCTCTTCTTTCTTCTTTTGTTTCTGTTTTTTTTTTTTTTTTTTTGTTTCTTCACATTTTGTTTTATCGTCCATTTCTCTTCCGCTTTCTTTCAATTTTTCTTTTTTGATATTTGTTTTACCATCATTTTTCTTCTTAAATTTATTTCCCCCTTTTCCCTCACTTATTTCTCTTTCATTTGATTCTTTTTTGTTTCTTAAATTTTTATTTTATTGCCACCTTTTCTTTTCTTTTCTTTTTTTCATTTTATTTTCTCTCTTTCTCTGCGTTTTGTTTTTGCTAATTCTTTTTCTTCTTTTCATTTTTTTTTCTTTCGTTTGCCTTTTCTCCTTCTTTTGTTTCTTTTTTTGTATCTTTTTTATCAACATGCTTAACCTCTTTTTTCCTTTAATCGTATTTTTCTTTCGTAACATTTTGTTTGATCAACTCTTTTTTAAACGTTCGTTTGATCGACTTTCTACTTATTTTGTCACTTTCTTTCTTTCCTTCTTTCTTTCTTTTATGAGAGTGTGTGTGTCTAGCATTCTTTCTTTCTTTCTGTCTTTCTTTCACCGCTTGATTCTTTCGTTTTTGTTTTTTATATATATATATATATATATAGAGAGAGAGAGAGAGAGAGAGTGAGTGTGTGTGTGTGTGTGTGTGTGTGTGTTTGTGCTTAGCATAATATCTTTCTTTCTTTCTTTCTCAGTTGTATTTGCCTAACATAGTCATTTTCTTTCTTTCTTTCTTTCTTTCTTTCTTATTGTGCTTCATCAGTTCTATTTCTTTTCGTTCTTTATTGTTTATGTTTTGTTTAAACAACCATAACTCCTTGTTTCTCTTAATATTTTTATCCATGCAGTTATTTTTGGTCATAATTCTATTTTCCTTTCAAATCTCTTTCTTCTTTTCTTTCCATTTTTAAACGAGGTATTTCTATGGCTCTTATGAGTCGTTTTACAACATTTTCATGTAAATAGACAAATATTTCTCTATGAATGAGTACTAAAAAGAAACGAACCTGAATTCCCTTGCGGCAATAATAACAGCAAATCATTTCACACAATCCTATCGGAACAATTATTTTTTCTTATTTTATTTTTTCCTTTGAATTATCATCCTTAGAAGAACCTTTCTAAAATCTTTTTTCATATATAAGAAAAAACAAACTTAAAATAATGGAAAAAATGCGATTAAAAATACGAACATAATATTAAATAATAAAAAAGAAAATTGCTCGAAAATTAACAAACGAAACGAGTCTGAAAAATATAATCTGACTTTTTGTTGAAGCTTATATATCTAAAATCAGAAATAAATAAATAAATAAATGATTAATTCTTATTATTTTGTACACTTCACGTAACTTTCAATTTGACTGTCTCTATCAGATAGTTTTATTTCTTTACTTTTAACTGAAGACTGAATAATTGCTGCTTTAAGATATTCCAACTGACTTGATGACCAGGCAGGACTCGTTAGTTTTTGGAGTATTGGAGAGAGTTTATTCATTTTATGTTTAAATGTAACTTTAGAAAATATAGTTTAATTATTCATATAGCCGGCTTATTACCTAGTGGGTAGAGTATTCGCCAATGGTCTGGAGACCAGGGTTCAATCCCAGGTCGCGTCATACCAAAGACTTTAAAAATGGTTCTTGATACCTCCTTGCTTAACACTCAGCAATATAAGGTACGTACCTAGGGTAAAGTGGACGATCCAGTGGAAGAAGTTGCGTCCTCTCTTACACTTCGGTGTAGTAGCTATTGAAAAGGGAGCCTTCTGGTCTCCCTCGACTACAGTCATCAACTTTTATTCATATAGCCAATCTTGTATCAGGTTCTTAACTGATTCCGGACACCAGCAAATACAGGGTATTTCTGAAAAAAAAAAAATTTCTGTTAACCATTTTGGTTTAATTTACTTTATAATTTAATAATGTTGTCACTAAGATATTTACACCTCAAAGTGGAGAAAAATTGAAAAACAAAGTTATCCCAAGTCCATCAGGAGTTAAAAAAGATGTTATCGAGTGATCTAACGACACACGAAAACATTTTTTAAAGTCCTGATGATGGTTTATTAAAACCGAAACGTTATAACTTCCATTTTCTTTCATTTTAAATTAGTCACTTTGGACTCCTATGTTTTTCAATTATCCTCCACATTGTTGGATTCATCATCATCATCATGTCGTGCTGGTAGCACGGATATCGCTGATCCTCTCTCGCCACTTTTCCCTATCGTTCATCGCCTCTGGCAGGTCTTCTGGACTACATCCCGTATCCTCACATAGTTGCTGAATGTATGTTCGTGCTGGTCGTCCTGCTTTTGCTCGGCCATATGTGGTACTTCCACATCTCAAGGTATGTCAACTTTTTAAAACCTTAGCTAATATTTTTAATGTGATATCAATTTTTTAATACCCTGTATAATTAATGATGTGGTTTTATTGAATAAGATACTAATTGCGCACAGCATCACTGATTTATTGATCGATTTCAACAGCACATCAATACGTCTGGAGATATTTTATGTCAAGTGGTTTGGGAATTGCGTACATTGTAAGGTTATAATTACATTTTTGTGTAGTTTTTTTTTGCACATGGATATATGATATAAAGTATTCTCATTAAATACAAATAATTCACAAAGAAGATCTATTTGACCAATTCATGGCACTCGAACTGGCACTACCACTCCGTGTAAGAGATGACCTTGGAATAATGGCAGTGAAAGACTATTTCAGACTCGTCAAAGTTCCAGACCGCTCCAGCAGATGCAGTTTAGCGTCATAATCTGGACACTACATTTAGGGGAATCTTTCTCTCTCCACCAGATGCAGTTTAGCGTCATAATCTGGACACTACATTTAGGGAAATCTTCCCCTCTCCACCAGATGCAGTTTAGCGTCATAATCTGGACACTACATTTAGGGAAATCTTCCCCTCTCCACCAGATGCAGTTTAGCGTCATAATCTGGACAGTACATTTAGGAAAAACTTTCCCTCTCCACCAAATGTAGTTTAGTGTCATAAGCAAGACACCCCTTTCTTCCTACAGTCGATACAGTCAAAGTATACTAAGCTCTATCGACTGAGAAACTGCGCACTGTAGCAGTATCTAGTTCTATGTCCATTAAATTAGGTTATGTTATAAGTGTTTTCAGTTTATAATTAGCTTCTGCATTTGAAGCTTATCTAACGATCTAGATATTATGCTACACTACATGTAATATCTTTCGATGATATTAGCTCCTATGTAAGATTTTGAGTGTTGTTGGCGAGATTTTCTTTTACTTCGTATTTCAAAACTCATTCTTGTCCATTTCTGGATTTGTTTAGAATGAGAATTTACCATTCTTAAAACTCTTAAAAATAGTTTTAAGTAATATTGGTCTGATATTTTCTATCCATCACTTGGATGCTATAATGATCTTAAACAAAAAAGTCGAGTAGGTGACCCGAAGAGCACTTTTTGAATAGCTATTATACCGAGGTGTAGAGGAGGACGCTACTTCTTTCCCTGGATTATTCCACTTTACTCTTGATACGTACCTTATAGTGCTGAGTGTTAAGCAAGGAGATATCAAGTACTAAGTTTTGAGTATTTGGTATGACTCGACCTCGGATCGAACGCTGGTCTCCCGGGCCATTGGCGAACACTCCAACCACGGGCCGATTTACTAAATATCTCAATATTTCCTAAATCTCAAATCTGTTTATCCTATCCTCCGTAATGTCTAAAACGAAATATATATTATTATGCTTCATTGAAAAACTATTATAAGGCAGAGAGAGAGTATTCTTTTTTTAAATGTCCTCATTGCTTACAATGTTCCTAAGTTCGTTTATTGTAGTTATCTGTAATCATTTTCTTCTTGAATTTTTATTTTTATTTTTATGCATTATAATTCAACTGTTAATAAAAATAAACGTAGACATTTACCATTTAAATTGTTTCATAATAAGCAACAAAAAAATAGAAGAATTACATAGTATATGTATTATGTGCTTGTTCTTATTAAAGGAAATTTTGTGAATCTAACCTTTCAGAGGAATTAGACTTCGACAGCTTCCATAAGATTCTTTTTGATGTAAATTCAATCTTCCGAATTTATCAAATTTTAATGAGTTGTTTCCTTTCACAAAAGATACTGATGAATGGTGCTGATAATGTTATGATATATATATATATATATATATACGTTAGTCCTCTTTCTTTCTTTCTTTCTTTCTTGACCTATCAGCCTTTGTAAATTATTCAACACTGAAGCCATCCCAGTAGTAAAAACAGAAGTGCTTCTATTTAACACATTGCTGGGGGAATAAGGGTATTCTTACCTTTCCCAAGGGTATTATTCCGTGAGACTCCCCTATAAACAAATAAAATTGTTACTATATATATTTTTAGGTTATAAACGGTAACCCGGCAAAAACTGCATATTACCAAGAGATTTTCATTAGATCAATATACTCAAAATGGCTAAATTTTTTGATCATCCACGTTTTTGATGTAACGAAGATATTCATGAATTCATTTAAATATGCGATCTCTTTGTAAACATAGATCCATATTAATATGGACTGCTTTTACATCAGGCACAAGACGTGTTGTTTGTATTAATATATTAATAATATAGTGTTGCTATAGACTTTAGATATATATTCATGCAATAAGCTTTAGAATTGCAAGAATGAAAATAAATTTCATAGATATTATCTCATGCATCTGCCATAGAATTTTAATTTAACTTGCTTTGCATAATATAACACATAATTAGAATGAGTGAAGAAGGAACAAAGAAAATGATTTTGTGACAATTTGTTCGTGGACGCATCCTGCTTTCCTTAAAATGTCAATATTATAAAATCTTGGTCTTTACCAAAATTTGAACTCAAACCAATAGTATCAAGAAATATAGTGTCTTACTTTTTATGTCTCGAGTAACGAATGGCAACCCCACCTAAAGGAAACAGAGATTTTATTATAAAAGCCCAGAAAAACCTGACAGTTCTCTGGGATTGGACTTAAATCTGGTAAATCTAAGACAGTTTGAATCTATGACACCTATCCAAGTCAAATTTGAAACAAAAGAAGCAAAATGTGTTTATCAGGTCAACTCGGTCAGCAAAACATGGAATTCTGTCAAAATATATCGAGGAGAACAAATTGAAATAGTCACTGAACTTTCATAGTTATTGTGGCGATATTTGCATTGTTAGCGACACTTCTAGAGAGAGAAATCAAACTATATATTGTTTTTTTTTTCATTTCAGTCATACGAAGTTTTTTTATTGTATACATATAACACAAGTCACACCTTTTTCCTGGATATAACATTAAACGGTGTCTTATGGCGAGGCTCACGTTCTGAAGATCTATAGTGTGTGGAGTAACCTTTTTTTGCCATTACTCGCTGGTCCAACTTGACCAAGATTGATAGTAACGATTAGCATTCGATCTATTTGTATTTGAATTGAACATTTGTGTAAAAATCCTCTTAAGAAAACAACAGTACAAAACATTTATATATGCATGCACAATTAACACTATTCTCTCACCTGTAGATATAATATAACAATAAATAAGTTGAATTACCGTAAAAATCAGTCAATCTGTTGTATACTCACAACCATAGCCATAATCATATCATAAACTGGCGGACTTACTGTTGTTCAGGTACTAACGTTTATTAACTTCTTGACTTCTGTGTTTGGTTCTTCGACACGAGGAGAGAGAGACACACATACAATTCTTAATCATTCTATACTAACAAAACTCAAACGCTCGGCACATCTCGTGGAGTTTTAGATCTCCTTTCATCTTCGCTGGCTGGGACCCTAAAAACTTAACCGTATGTCTCAACGGTCGAAACACAAACTTCTCAACACCATGCTCGGAACTCAACTTCTACTGTCCGTCTACATGGCCCAAGTCGACTATCAACTCGACCCGTCCCCATTCGACAACCAACTAGACTGCTTCTCAGTAAAAACCCAACTGATGTGTTTTTCAAAATACCCAAATTCTCAGCCCATCGCTTCTGGGTTTGACATTCACACTCCTGTTCATTTCCTATCTGGGGTTTATTATGACAATTGTGATTATCATGTCCTCTGCGCAGGAGCGTAAACTGTACCGAATGTCTGTGCACCTGAACTAAGAGCCGAATAGTTCAAAGCCCAACCAAACTGGATGATAAGATATAATTTACGAAAAATGATTAATATAAAAAAAATCATTCCATAATTATATACCAAATCAACAAATCGGCTAAATTTATTGAACAAAATCTGACATACTTGTACTAAGTAGCGATTTTCCGTTTCAACGTTTTAAAATTTAGTAAAGTTCACGTTGTTATTGGCTTTCATAATCCTTATTTCGGAAATAAGATTTTATCTGATGATTGTGTATTCTATTCTATTGAAGATATAGTAAATTATGATAATTTATTTTTAGTTTACATACTGCTCTGCAGGACAGAATCAGAGCTCTTTGTGATTTATCAATGCTTCTTAAAGGATTGTTTCTTATCTATTTACTCTCTCTCTCTCTCTCTCTCTCTCTATATATATATATATATATATATATATATATGTATATATATATATATATATATATATATGAATGACTGAGGGAGAGGGTGACTATAGGTAAGTTCAGCCCAGTGCCAGCGTAGATAAGAATTTCTGTATAAGAAAATAAATGGATTTTGCTTATCCTCTTGTCCGTTTTGTCAGCTCTGTCTTGTTTTCTTACTGTCTCTTTATTTCATCACAAGTATTTACATTTGTTTAAAAAAAAATGATTTTGGTCCGTTGGTTGATTGGGTTCTATGGCATATCAACGTTTATAGGTTATTTAACGCCAAATCCATTTTTATGCAAAACGTTCTATTTCAAACAATTCAGTTTAGGATGAGTACATTTTAATTGTCAAAAATATTTCTATTTCAAGCTATTTAGTTTATTCAAACAGTTCTAATTCAGCTAATTCAGTTTAGTATGAGTACAGAGTTTGTTTATACGCAGTTAAGTCTAAGCAGAGTATCAATGTCGAAAACAGTTCAATTTCAAATAATTCAGTTTTTCATATGCACGCGGTTTAAATGTAAGTACAGTTTAATTGTCAAAACCATTTCTATTTCAAGCTATCCATTTTATTCAAACAGTTCTAATTCAAATAATTCAGTTTAACATAAGCAGTTAGTTATATTTAACCCATAGATAGGGCCCTATCAGATGCTATAATTCTTGGCTTGAGTAGGCCTTGAAGCAATAGTGCTCCGAATACCCCAAAGCTCCAGCATCACAGGAACTTCACCATTAGATTGTTTAGAGTCATATCAAGGGCACTTACTGGGAGAGTGGTCTCACCCCTCTGCAGAAGTGCACTCTGTGTATTCTACAGACCCAACCGACACGGCAATACACAGAGATAATATCAAAACAGTTTTATTTCAGATAATTCAGTTTAGCATAAGTACACAGTTTAGATGTCAAAACAGTTCTATTTTAAACAATTCAGTTTAGCATAAATATGCAGTTTAAATGCAAAAATGTAAACTCAAACCACGGTTTAGTTCTATTTAACCATAGATAGGACCCTTATACTCCGGACCTGAGTAGACCTGGGAGCGATGGCAATACAGGGGTACTCATCATTCTCCAAAGCTCCAGCATTACTGGAACCTCACTATCAGATTGCTTAGTGTTATAGACAGGACACTCGTTGGTGGTGGTGGGGGGGTTACCCCTCTGAAGAGAAGCAGTTGGTGTATTCTACAGCCCCAGCTTACTGGGTAAAATTATGATTTTGATGAAACAGAAATAATGAATCGGAGGAAAAGAAAAATATGAATAAACGTGTAGATAAGTTGTGAACCGTAGACACTTTTTCAAACTTTTAGATAAATCTTTTTATCTGTGCCAGTTTCGCAAATTAATTGTTATTGCGCCGAAAAGACTATTTTGCTCCAGTATACTACGGAGTAGATTTTCCACCCAGTGAACGTTAATGTTCCATTTTTTTTTTGTTTTACATAGGGTCAGATCTATCCTTTAATTTCAACTTTGCGAAAAGCAGCATCTTGGTGTAATGGGTTAGCATGCTTGTGTCGCAAGTGTTATTACTACTCAGTTGCAAGTTCAATCCTCACTAGGAACTCTATACTCCTGGTCTTATTCTGCGATAAAGCAAAGCTTATTTACTTTAAAGGTGCACCACTTCGTGGTGTAATGCCGACAAATATAGACCCGCAAATTAAATTCTGCTAAGCAATGAGATTGACCCTCACTAAGTGTCTAATCACTGACTGAGCCACATTCAAGCATTCAGAGGAGCATACTACTAAAGAAACACTAATATTACATAAACAAGGCCAAATATAGCAATGTCGTCGATCCTCATCTGATGCCTTATCACCCTAATTATTTTACATAGGTCGTTGAACATTGTGAAGAGTCCCTTTCGTTCTTCTCGATATTTTTCTTAAAGTGCTTCTGATGCTTCAGTTGGCTCTAAACCGACATTGACACTCTTGAAGGTGGTCTTCTCTAATGGATAGTACCAGTTTGTTAGGAAGAACCTTTACAAGGACTTATATAATGGCTCTCCCTCTACCATTTTAAATTCTCTTTGTCCATGTGAATGTTTTGATTGATTAGAAGTGGTCAAAAATACGATAAAAAAGTAAATTTAGGTTTTTTAACAGTTGGTCTTAAGTCGAGGGAACAAGACAGACGTCTGAAATTTGAATGCTTGAGGCATAAAAACCATTGTATCTTTTGAGGAGGAGTGAGGAATAAATCTACAAATATAAATCTATAAATTTTACCAAGAGCAAAATATTCAATGATAGATAGAAGAAGACCATCTAAGAATGGCCTGATGAACACAGGAAAAAACTGAAAATATCTGTTGATCATTTATTTCACCACAGGAGATCAAACGACAACATCTTTCAAGAACTGACAAGGTGACAAAGAATGTTCTCTGCAGAGAGAGCTTCCCCTTTATTCTTATAATGGGTAGTGTTGACTGCATCTCAAAGAGTTACAGTCATCACCTCCTTCTTTAAGAACACTTCACGGGGGCTTTATTGTCTTGGTGATATCTTTAATGGTAAGTTATTCGTTCACTTCCGCTAAAGAATGTGGATTATTGCCAAATGTTGGACAAAGCGATTGGTGCTGAAGAAAAATGAAATGTTTTATGACCAACAGTTCAAGATGGTATGCCTTATCGTTTGCGCAGATTATCATATTTACCTAACCCCTCCGCTCGGGCAGGATATGACACAAGGTCAATTTTTAAGCAGAGTTTAACAGGTTTGAATTCAGAGTTTTCCTTCTCCTAGACTAGTCGCCTCCCCAAGGCTGAAGAACCCAGTCTGCCCTACTATTTATCCATAGCTGGAGGGAGAATAATCGGATTCATACCTTTCCCAAGGGTATTAGTGCTTTGTGAAATGCAATCAGTCTCGTCCAAGATTTGAACTCGTGTCACCGTGTCCATTTCCTACGACGATAACCATTACACCAGGAGCGCCTCCCTCGCTTGCGCAGATTATTGTGAACTTTGTATAAAGGACCAGAAATTGCTTTACATGAAGAGAATTCTTAAGAGTTAGCGATTATATGTGAAGTATTTCTATCAAGTATTCCTATCTAATATAGATAATTTGAAAACATATATATTTGACCCATAGGTAGGAAACTAACAGGTAATATCACTCCGGCCGAGAATGGCCATGGAATTTTTAGCAATAAAGAAGTACACCCGTGTCCCCACAACTTGAGAACTGGAAGTACAAAATACAGCTTAGTGTCACATCTAAGACAACACTTTTTGGAGGCAGATCTTACCCATCGGCAGAGAATAAAGCTTGCGTATTCTAAAACCTTCCGTGTGACAACACAACGGCTGTGTCATTATCAACTTTGCAACAGTTTTCTATCATGAAAACTTAGGAAATAATATTGCAGATGAATAAGGAATATTTGTTTAATGCTGCAATATTTCGTTGGGAACTAGTACATATTTTTCATGGAAGTGACCTTAGTGTAACGGTTATCGCCGTAGAATATGGAACCGGCAACCTAGGCTGTTAGCGTTTACTCTTCGTGATAATGTCCTTGCAAAAGGCATAAATCTATCTGTTCCCCCTTCCTGCTATGGGAAAATAACAGGGCGGAAGTGGCTCATTAGCTTTGGCAAGGCAATCGGTCTAAAAGGAAAACTCCGAATTCAAACCGACTTTATGTATTTATCCGACACTTTCTGTACGGGCTGGGTATGACACAAGATCATTTTTAATGGAGTATTGTTAGTTTGAATTCAAAGTCTTCTTCTCTTAAACAATTGGCTTTGGCTAGGGAAAGAAGAGATGGATTCATGCATTTCTCAAAAGGCATTAGCCTGAAGTAAAATGCAAACAGTTTCATGAAGGATTTGGACTCAGCTCGTCGAATTTACTTCTTAAGATGATAACAGTTTCGTTACGTGACTCCCAGACCAACTGTACTTGACTTTAAAAAATTTCCTTGTGTGGCGTCCAATCTGTGTTGGATAGTTTACATATATGTTATATTCAAGAAATTACTCAGATATAAATGACAATGTTTATTCTCTAATTTTTAACGCTTCAGTTTTATTTTATAAACTTATCTGATTTCATGAATTATATTACCCTTATTTTTTTTTTAATAAAATAAGGATGAAATAATTAAAATTTCCCGTGAGTTAGAACAAGTAAAAACCGCAATTTTATCATAGCGGAATTAAAATATGTATATTTATTTTTATTTCACAACTTTCGTTTTCAATTCAATTGTATGTACTAACCTTAGGTATGAATTAAAAGGTTCCGATTTAGACAGACTGAAACAAATTCCGAGATCAACTGAGAGAAAAGGAAATAAAATTTACTACCGCCTTCATGAGAAATTTTAAAATTAATTTCCAAACATTAAATGAAACACTGAAGATATATGTTTTCATTAATCTCACAAAAAATATAAGAAAACTATCTGATGTTCATCGATGAAGAACCACAAAACTCACGAAATCCATTGTGGTGAACATTAATCCCTTTGCTTGTATGAAGAAGAAATCTTTGTTGTTTCAACAATGTTTTATGCTGACGTCATTTTCTAGATGTGAAAGAAACTGCTGTTTTTTTTTCTTCTGGAAGGAATAGCTTTACTGTAAAATTAGATGGTTGGGGAGATTTTTCTGCAGTAACGCTAGCAAATAATCCAATCAGGTTGACGTCCATTGTTATTGAAGAAAACTGGAAGCCGCATTTACTGTAGGAACATTCATAATCTCGATCAACGAACGCCAACAAAATGCCTGTTTTTCTGTGTACTTTCGTATCTCAAAGTTTTTGTCTTCAATTCGTTATACATGCAAGCTTTTACACACAGAGATTTAATAACAAAGATTATATGTGAATTCAACTGCGTTAGTGCGCTTCTTTTGGATAGGTACCTAGACAGAAAAGATATTAATTTAGTAAAGATGATGTATATATACGACTTCTGAAAGAAAAGTAAAGGGTGGTTGATTTAATTTTCTGGTTGCTAACCGCGTTTAAAGAAAAGAAAGTGTACCTTAGAAGTTAATGTACAGAAATCCGATGTCATAGTAAGTGGGTTCGAACTTCAGTCTTGCAATTATGTTGTCTTTAGGTTTAATTACTTTAGGAAAGGTATTTATGTAACATATTGACCTTCGACCCAACCGTCAATCAAGAAACAGGTGCATCCGGTGGAAGATATCAGGGTATCACCTTGGTGGGTTGAATCGGTGCAATTGCGATACCCACGGGAAGCAGGTGGATGTCAAACAATTATATAACCCGGTGCCGCAGACAGTTCCAGTTAGTTGGAGTTCGAGTTGCAGTTCCAGGCAGTGAGAACTAGCTCGAGATAGAGGGCTTGGGCCCTCAGGACCCTGGTTGAGCAGCCCCGCAGAATGAGGAAGAAGTGCTGCTATGACCAGAGGAACTTGGGGTCAATATGTTGCAGTCTGTTCCGTCTCCAACTCACCTCTCACACACAACCCTTTTACAACCTTTTCGCAACCCTTTCGAGAATAAAGTGTGAAAGGTATATTTTTCAAAAGAAGGTTGTTCGTTCGTCATTATTGTTGATTATGTTTCCGCATGTATATGTATACGTATAGTTGAATCACGGCTATACACCATTTATGCTCTTATCCCCACAGCTATTTGTTAAATATTGCCACAACTAGAAGTAGTGCCTCGGGATGAGAAGCAGTTTAGTGTCCAACACAGAACATCCTTTTTCGGGAGTGAGGATCCTAATTCACTGCCAAGGAAGCAATCTGCGTATTCTAAGCTTCGATGATAAGGTGGTTTTTACAAGTGTTCCGATAATGGAATATAACATTACTGAGTGGTGTTATGCTATTGAATTCTGTGAACGTGTTTTTAGTTTTGAAAAAATCCTCTAGTAAAAACAGCACGAATTTGAGCCCTTGTGGTTTTCCTTTTCCCCCCAAATCAAAATATTTTATTACTTAACCTGTGGTTATTCAAAATAGTACACCTGACAAAACATGGAATTCTTACTATTAGAGAATGCTTACTCAGGGTTTTAACGTACCTGTAAATACGCTAATAGTAGATAAGACGCAAAAAATTTATTTCATAGCTGAACATTCTGGTTTCATAAAATATTTCTTAAGATATAATTAAATCAATGGCATCAGTTTTTCCATATTTAAGAGAAAAAAAGAATGGAAAACATAATGTTAGTTTAATGCTTAATGAAAAAAAGAGATAATATCCTTTAAATTTGTTAATTCCATATCTATCTATTTATCTATCGACTGCCCCAAGCAAAAATTATGCAATAAGCACGCTTATAAATTGTTTAGATTGATTTTTTTAATTTAGCAGTAAATAAACAAATAACAGATAAGACGCAAGAGATATATAATAGCTGAATATTCTGTCTTCACAAAATATTCCTTTAACAACGTAGATTAAATTATTTGCATATATGATATAATTTTTTGCATAGCCAAGCAGAAGAAAATCAATGAATAACCAAATACCGAGGAAAAAATTATTGAATGATTTCATAATTCACGGTCATAAAATAAATACCAGTAGTAACCTTGATATGCAAATTGGCCCACAGTTAAGACATTACTTACAAGCCTCAGTAAGCGATGAGACATTAGTAATTGTAAGAAAACATGACACCAAAAAATAACGGCAAGTTGTAACAATGAAAAGGATTGTAACACCCATTCAAGAAGCCAATTTTTTAATATTTGGTTTCAATATTATACAAATGGAGGTAATTTATGTCACATCTTGTTCGTTGCGGGAGATTCGGGTATATATATATATATATATATATATATATACAGACCCTCACCATCACAAGTGCTTCAAGATTTTTTTGGATAAGTCTAAACGATAAATATCAGTTATTCAACTGGTTCACTTCGATCCTGGATTCGACTCAGTTTGAGAACCTAAGACCTAAAACATGTCTTTCTTAACACATTATTTATAGAAATAAACCTAGTCATAGGGATAAGACCAAGTCTATTTGAATTTTTAAAAATGTTATGTCAAAATCTCTCTATCGTTCCGTTCAGTCAGGAATAACATATTTTTTCAAATATGGGTTACTCAAGTAGCGTAAGATGATAGCAGAAGTTAACATTAGATAGTCTCTGTTGGATAGTGAAGTCAAGTCGATATCTATTTAAAAGATCAGGTCGCTCTGAATTTTTATTTGACTGTGAAAACGTACATATACATATACACGAAGAAACATACATAAAACTACAAACTTTGTCGCATGAATAAATATCTGATAGAATAGAAAAGAAATAAGACAAAGGCTAATTTGTCGGAATGCCTGAATATTAATTTTGACATTTCTCCCTTTTATACTTGTTAACTGCGTGAATTTATATCTATCTATCTTTCTATCTATCTATCTACGCTTATTTTGTAAATAAGGGGATTAATCTTTTGTTAGATTTTTTTCCATCAATGTATACACTGCATAATTTAAAATTGATTTGTAACAAAAAATTTACTCTCATGGAAATATATCTTTTGAGGCTATTCGAAATGGTAGCAAACCAAACAGAGTTCTCCAGGCTTGTGATCAAATTCTTGCCAGGTAAGCATTGGAAGTCACGTGAAATTTGCAGAAGAATGCTCTGTGTGTACGGCGAAGCCTGTTTTCGTCAAAAATGTGTACGAATTAGCTAAATATCAGTTTTAAAATACGAGCCACTGTTGATATGATATTCCATGGAGTGCAAACATTCTGACTCTCCGGTAAGGAAAAGTTCCCGGTGCCTTTATTAGTAAAGTAGGTCATACTAAAAGTGTTCTATTGATTTCCTTGAAAATGGTGCTACTGATCATAGAGATTCTTACTATCAACTGTTGAAGCAAAATTCACCTTCTTTATCTAATAACCTCTTATATATATATATATATATATATATATATATATATGTGTGTATGTGTGTGTGTGTGTGTGTGTGTTTGTGTGTGTGCGTGTTGAGTGTTATTATATGTATGTAAATATACATGTATGTGTATATGTAATTATATTCATACATATATATATGTGTGTGTGTTGGTTGGTTGCTTGCTTATATTTGTGAGTATTTGATGTGAGCAAACTTTTCTAGTGCTTTCTTTTTAATTTTAAACCGAGAAATAATAGTATACAGTCGAAAAGCCTTTTTTCGTTTAAAGCCTTTGAAATTTTTTTATATAAATGTAAAAAGAGAAAATATTGGTAAATAGATTTATATTTATTAATACGTAGATATATGAGTATTTATCTGCATATCCTTATATGTGAATTATTCGCATATTTACAAGCTTATCTCATAAAATGTATCCATACCGACTGTTGCAACGGCAAACATTGATGCTTGTCGAATGTCTGCAAACCCGTGCAAGCATGCAGATTTACACGCGTGCACGTGCACATGTATATGAGTATGAGTGTGAGCGTATATATATATATATATATATACAGTGAGAGAGAGAGAGAGAGAGAGAGTGAGAGAGAGAGAGAGAGAGAGAGAGAGAGAGAGATAGTGGATGAGCAGACTTACACACAAAAGGTAAATAAAAATATGAATGCATATGTGAAATTGATTCAGTATTAGCGAATGAGGAAACAATGTTTTCAAAAAACGTTTCTTAATTAGGCAACCTGAAGAGTTTTGCTTTCCTTCAGGGCTCAGCAATTCGAATGGACATTTAGTGAAGACAAATCCATGAAAAGTCATTCCATAAGCCAAATCGAAATTGTTTTCCATCTCCTAATAGAAAAACCAACAACAGCAACAACAATAAAAATGATAATAAGGCATACAAGCTTGACAAAAATAAACATGGTCCGGCATAATTATCAAAAAGTCCCCCTGCAAAAAAAGAATAGAAATTTTTTTTAACTCCAGAAATCAATCGTGAATCAGTTTGTACATGAGAAGAGGCTTTTGTCATTATCCCCAATTTCGACCAAATATCAAAATGAATTCAGATTAATATCTTCTAAAAATGAAGACTTATCCCACCAACTTGTATGCTCGTCGGAGCGCTACTAATGTCTTTGACAGGAATAGTCAAGTAGAGCCAATTCCTCTTCAGTTCTAAAACCGCTTTGAAATCGGAGTTTTTCTTCCAAATTGGAGACTGTACTAAGGTTAAAAACTCAAGTGTGCCCTAGTATTTACTCATAGTTTGGGATAGAATAGTAAGATTCATACCATTAATAAAGGTATTGGCGCTATGTGAAAGGAAAAAGCATTGTTTTCAATCTGAACTCGAATCACCCAGTCCTCATACTACTATGATAACCGCTACACCAAGAACGCCTCCTGTCTTCTACGTACTTTTAAAGACCATTGCGGTTAAATTTTATCTCATAATCCGGGAGATGATTCAAAAGTCATCAAATGTCGTTCCCGTCTGGCTAAAGAAACCGATGAAGCGATCTTGTATGTTAGATTTCTGCTTTTATTCCGGTGTGAATTTTAATAAAATTGCCGGTCCTTCATTTGTGGGTAATGTCTTCACAGTATCTTTTGAAGAAGAAACTCTTTAACAAAGTCAATACTCCAATCCCTCAAAGAGGTACGCGCTCAGTGTAATGTTTATTGCCGTTGGAAATGTATTCAGATCCTGAGCAAAGATTTCCCTTCACCTAAGTGCTTTTGTGAAAGACAGAAATCCATCTGGAATTCCTCTACTTGTAAGTACATAGTAGAGTGACCTTGCCTTTTCAGAGCAACCAAACTAGTTGAAAGAAAACTCTGAATTCAAACCAACTGTACCCTATTTAAAATTTGATTTTTGCGTTACAGCCTGCTCGTAAAAGAGGAGTAGGGTTAATACATACTCCTTCCCTGCAGCCACAAGGGACCAAAAACTTAGCCGATGGGTCTTTGCGTACGGATCTCACCCACTAAGTCTTGGAGCACTTATGATGCTGAGGTTCAGAGTATTTATCTACCTAAATCTCCTGTGACGAGCAGGATGTAACACAAATTCAATCTGACCTTTTCTCATTATCACAAGATATCTCTCACCCAATCAGAATGCAGCTCACTACAAAATACTATTTTATCTTGTTTTCTAGATTTCTACAACAGAATTGTTCATCTACTATCCCCAACCAGTCAATAACCATTCTTACAGGCGTTAATTCAAGGATGAAAATCCATCGTAAGCCATGGAGTTTTACTATTTTACACAATTGTTTGTCACTATGCCTCTCAACATATTCGCCAATTAATGAATAAAGAATTTTTTGCAGAATTTCCGAAAATGAAATATTTTTTCGATTTCACTTTGATATAGGACGAGTATTTAAAAGAATTAAGAAGCTGTATTTACCAAGACAGGAATCGAATGCTGATTTCCTTCAAAATAGTCCTAGTGTCATTCCAAAGTCTTCCTCCAATGAGTTTTTCACTGGTCTGAAACTCGTCTCATGATATGGTGTACAGCTTGTCTATCTTAGTTATTTTGATATTCATCACATTCTCAAATTTTGGTTTTGAGGTAGATTTTCAATTAGGAAAATAAAGAAAATGTACTATTAACAAAAGCGGCCTTAAAAATAACATTTGAGAACAAAAAAACTCAGGGAATCATATTTGATTTATCGGCCAGTGCGATTGGATGTAAAAATGATTCCATAGAATCAACAACCTTCAGGAAAGGATAATGAGACCTTTTCAATTCATATCAAACTAGTTCTTATCTATAATCATTCCTTATGCGATTGGATGTAAAAATGTTTCCATAAAATCAATAACCCTCAGGAAAGGATTATGGGTTCTTTTCAATTTATATCAAACTAGTTCGTATCTATTATAATTTCCTATGCGATTGGATGTAAAACTATTTCCATAAAATCAACAACCTCCAGGAAAGGTTAATAAGTTCTTTTCGATTTCAGGTTATCATTCAAACTAGTTCTCATCTATTTACAGGATTCTCAATCGATTTTCTTCAATTTAGTGGACAGAGAATGCCTAGGCAATAAGACCAACGCAAATATTTTAAATAGAATAATTTTATGAAGGCCTAGTTTTATTTATTTATTTGTACATTTATCCATTCATACATTCATTCATTCATTTATACTTACTTTTTCGACGGAAGAAGATTTACGACACTTGCCGAATCGAGTATATTCAGGTTTGCCATTATATTTGCTGTCAGTTTTCGTATCAAACTTCCGTTTTTTTTTATCTACCTGTCTGCATCATTTTCTTGTTTTTTCTCTTTCTATCTTTGCCTCTCAATTTCTATTCCTGAATATCGCATAATATACGTAGACATTTAGAGTGCGTATATAAACAAGTTAATGGATGCATTTAGTTCTAAATAGAAAAAACTTTAATCATCGCTAGATGATCGGGAAAATGAGAAAACTGACAGTTGCGCGTTTTTGTTCATATCTACATCTTAGGAAAGTGACACTACGATCCAAGTTCAAATTGTAAGCAGAGCTGGTTATGTTTAACTTTGCACTAACATTTTCTGACAAACGAATTTCACCTCAGATGCGTTTTGGGCTTCCATCCAGACCGGTAGTAAATCGCTATCTTTCGAATCCCTGCCGCTTCAAAGTAAAAATAAAAACCGACCAATACGCACTCGAAAAGAAAAAAAAAGTACGTCAAAGTGCGTTTCATCACTTTGTGCAGGATGTAACCGACAAATAGAAACAGGAAAATAACGCCCCCAACTCCTGCCAAATCCTAAACACTTTTTTTCCGTTCAAAAGAAAGAGTTCGATCATTACTGAAAAATGGCATTGATAACGGAGAATAGAAATAACGGGGACACTGCTCAGAAGCGAGAAAAATAAACCTTGTAATTTGCTGGGACACCAGTCAAGGCTTTGACATGTTCTTTCACTTTGGATAAGCTCTTAGGGCTTGTCAGTAGGGCTCCAATGACTCACAAACGCCCAGGAATCCTCGGTCAGTGTTTATAACATATGGTGTAGATGTCTTATCCAGGGAGTTGATGAACAATAATATTGAATAATATAAATGTTTTTGTCATTACTATTATACTATAATATTTTCGCTCGATGCCAGTCTTCCACACCAGATTTAATTAGTGGTTTTCTTCTAAAGTCTGTGCAACTGCAAGATCCTTCAGGCCTCCAGGAATCTTCTATTTTAGCTCATTTAAAGTGCTGTGGTCTAGATGGTATTGATTCTTCTTCTGATATATAGTTCTCCAAGTCTTTTTTCTAGGCCTTTGGGAACCGTACCAAAGTCTCCAATTATCTTTCGTATAACCATCATCTTCTTGTTCCAAAGATTCTTCAGCCCTTTGACTACAGCCGAGAATTTGTCCCTCTGTTTACTCTGTTTCATTTTTACTCTGTGGTTGGAACAACAGAATTCTCTAAATAACAGGTGTTTTTTTCAGATCTTCGACAAGATCCAGGAATTTTCCTATCTATTCACTTTCTTTTTTTTTTTCTCTGTGGTTGGAACAAGTTTTTTTTCTTGTTAAGTAATATTAGATCTTTTGGTCGAGATTGGGTAATCTGCTTGTCTATCAAAATCTCAGAGAATTTTATGGGTCTTATTTTAAGAAAGGATTCTGGTTTATGTATATCATACAAGAGCGGCTTCAGCCTTATATTAGTTATTAAGTACAGGGGAGAATTGTTCATTGTGATGTAGGTAATTATTTAAAGGTAAATTTTAATTTTTTCCTTCGATTCCCATTGCCCGGTCGGCTGGGGCTGTAGAATACAACTGAATCTCTGCAGCGAGGTAAGACTTCCCCAACGAGTGTCCTGATTATGACACTAAACATTCTGAATGGTGAGGTTCCAGTGATGCTGGAGCTTTGGAGAATGCGGAATATCCCTTCACTGCCATCGCTTCCAGGTTCACTCTGGCCCGGTGTAGTATCACCTGAAGGGTCCTATATATGGGTCAGCTATAACTAAACTGTTTACTTATGCTGAACTGAATTGTTTCAAATAGAACTGTTTTGACATTCTACTGTCTGTAAACAAAAACTATACTTATGCTAAACTGAATTTTTAAAATTAGAACTGTTTATATGTATAAAATTGGATATGGCATTAATAATCTGCAGTGGTTGAGATAAAATACATAAAACCAAACCCAACCAAACCAAACCAAGTCAAACCTAAACCCAAACCAAAACGCTATTCCCAGTGGGTCACTTTTTCCACCCAGTCATGAGCTTCTCTTCTGTTCGTTTGTGTCAGTTTGCTGCTTGTTATATGATTAACAGTTTCATCTCTATCATCACATAACCTTTCACTCGAAACTTTCTGAGTATTATCAATTTCCGCTGCGACGTATTTAGTTCTAATGGCATTTTTTGTGATGCTATTAAACAGGATTCATTTTCTCTCTTGAGGTGTCCCCTTTTTAGTCGTGTCCTGCTTATCTCGTCTGTAAGTTCTTGAGTTTGTCGCTTGCCTTATCCATCCTATATTTGTTTTCTGGATTATACTTTTAAAAAGAGATCTGTAGTCTTTTTCTTTTATTATCTGATTGACCGTGTATTGATTTGAAATGTGCTTTTTTTTCCTAATTTCAAAAGTGTTTATCGATTCTTAATTAAATTCTGCCCTAAACTCAGAGATATGAGAATCAATACAAAAATCATTGAATATTGGTTTCTGTAAAAGAACTCTGTGACACCATAACTTACAACTACAATGAACGATTTAAAGTAAAGCGCCTTTCTATATCCATGAGAATTAATGTCTGTCCATCAGTATCAACGGGGAAGTCGCTGTGGCGTAGTGGTTAACATATTGGGCTGTAACATCATAGTATGCAATTTCCAACTCCGGTCGTGCTATTACATTCACTTTCGAACTTAGAAAAAGCATGAACCCCCTTATACCCTGGCTAAGGGATAATAGTTCTACTACAATTATTCAACAAGAACAGCGTTGGCATTAAGTTACTCACCAGGGTTGATATGCCATTAAATAAAGAAGCTTAACTGGTAGTCAGACCTGACCGATAAAATGAAACGCAGTTTCTTCCAAGCAGTGGTCGCGTCGATACTGCTGTATGGATGCACCACATACACGCTAACTAAATGTATGGAGAAAAAGATTGACGGAAACTACACAAGACTGCTGTGAGAAATATTGAAAAAGTCTTGAAGGCAGCACCCCACAAAGCAGCAGCTGTACGGTCACTTACCACCCATCACGAAAACTATCAAAGTAAGACGAACCAGACATGCGGGACACTGCTGGAGAAGTAGTGACGAACTAATAAGTGACGTACTACTGTGGAACCCTTCACATGGACGAGCAAAGGCAGGACGACCAGCTAGAACTTACATACAGTAACTCTGTGCTGATACGGGATGTAGCTCTGAAGACCTACCGAAAGCAATGGAAGATAAAGAAGGAGGATATATGTAATTGATAATATAAATATTTTCTTTAAATAGTTTTTGGTGAAGACAAATGTAAGCAAACATTTAGAGAAGAATTATACATGATTTACAGGACTATAGAAAAGTTAGTGTGAGCATTTTTAGATTTCCCTTTAAAATTTTCTTTTTCTCCTAAAAGAAAATAAACAGTGAAAATATTTCAAGAGTTTTTCTTTCCATCCCGGAAGCAAATTTTCTCGAAAGATATGAATCTAAGATAATCCAATAGAAGAACAAAACTACATCAAAAGATGATTCATATCTTTTCAAAATCCTCAAGTCGTGGCACTCTTCTGATATTGTTTTTGTTTAATGTTTTTATTTTTACTAAATTTGTTGTTGTTTTTGTTGTTTTTTTTTGTTTTTTTTGCTTTGTATTTTACTGTTTTAGAATTTATATCTTGCCGTAAACCATATTTGCTTCAAGCGTCTGATCATTTTTTTTTAATTGAAGCATTATCCTATGAGACATATTTTATCTGATATACGTCTTTTTCTAATTTGTAATCGACGATACAAACGCCTATTTTTAATAAGACAAATTAAAGTTTCATTTCCCCTGTCAATAAAGGACATCATAAAATGAATCATTCTTTCTTTTATACCAATTCCGGTAGAATGATCTCTCGGGTTTGTAACATAAAAAAGGCAACATAGTATAGTGTAGTCCCCGACAACTGCCATGAAGGTGATGGCTGATCGTCGAATGGGGAAGAATGACAAAAAAGATAATTCACCTCGAGCGGTAAGACCTTTACAGTCTCCGTTCAGTCTCTCACCCAAATTGGAAAAAAATTATAACGGACACACGTATGAAGAAGCTTGTTCGTTCTTTTTAGGAACAACACTTTTCCTTGACCTTTGCGTAGTCAGCTGGGGCTGTAGAATACACCCACTGCTTCTCAGCAGAGGGACAAGACTCCCCCAATGGGTGTCTGGGATATGTCACAAAACAATCTGAGGGTGAGGTTCCAGTAATGCTGGAACTTTCGGGAATGCGGAGACGCCCATTATTGTCATCACTCCCGGGTCCACTTTGGCCCAGAGTGGTAGCTCCTGATAGGGTTCTATCTATGGTTCAAATATAACTATACTGTGTACTCATGCTAAACTGAATTGCTTGAAAGAGAAGTGTTTTTGACATTTAAACTCTGTACTTATGGTAAACTGAATTGTTTGAAATAGTTAAATAGAACTGTTGATATGTATAAAATGGATTTGGCATTAATAACCTACAGTGGTTGATGTGCCATAAGACCAAATCAAACCAATCATCTCTTACCTTTGATTCGTTCTTTGTAATTCATTCATGCTAACATGTGTCTCTTTGTAGCACAACCACTGTAGCGTAGGCATAAGCATAGCTAGCAAGCAGGAAGAGGTATGTCACGTAGTTGCTCTGGTATATGTCGGGGGCCGCGAAAGTTGACATGGAAAAACAAAACAAACTATTAAGTATTTTTCAGATCCGAGAACAAAGGTTTATAGCTAGCTCACTACTGTGAGTTGTCCGATAAGAGCAAGAAAGACTGGTTAATCTTTGGACACAACTTAAGCCCCACTTCCCTCTTCGACGTCCGCTTGAATTCTGTCGTTCATACCCGAGTCGCCCCCCCCCCAACTTTCTTCTTTGACGTCGGGGAGGGAATGTATCCGTTTCCGGCGCTTCTACACTTGCGCAGAATATTTGGAAACACCGGTTGTTATATTAAGTCATGATCAATTACGGTAATCATTCACCAGTGATTGGCTGACTTACAACGAGTGCTTTGGCGTGACTCACTCAGTGGTCAACTGGTCACTCTCTGTCTGCAAGAAACATTCTTACTTGTTCAATTTTTTTATTAATCTCTTTCTCTTTCCCCAGAAACTAGCTTCCCGTTTTTTGTTTTCGTTTCAATTTTCTATGAGCCTTACAATTACGTTAGACCACTAAAAGAAAAAATGAAAGTTGTAGAATCACGAAATTCATCGTCTTTCATTGAAAATTACATCCCCACTTCAACCTCTGAGGAGAGACATCGTCCAGCCTGCCTCCATCACTACTTACATGGCTTATCGCTGATGACTTCGGCAATAACCGGTCCATAATACTATATCCATCTTATTTTCATCCACCAAGCTCACTGGCAGAGATGTTGAACTCTGTTAACTCGTCTGTTGTTAAAGCTGTTGACTTTTCTGCTAACTTATCCATTTTCGCCTCGGTACTATTTGCTTACAATATTACGATGGATCCTATTTATAATATTTGCCAATTTTCTTTTGTTATTATCATCACTTTGTTTCAAAGATTATATCGTTAAAATACTTGCCCTCGCTAGCTATATATTCTTGAGGCCTTACCCTAAACTTCAACGCTTATCCATAGTTTTTCGTATCGCTGTGATTTCGTGAGGAATAAAACCTTTCGGTTTGTCAGTTGGGTGTGGTCTTCTTTTAAAAACGCCAGTCATTCTAAACAGTAATCAAATCTACTCCGGAATTATTACAAAATAACCTCTACGTTATTATGATAGAGTTACATTTTTTCTTTTCAAATAATTTGCAAACATAAAGACACGGTGTTCATCATTTCTAACCATGATGACAAATAAAATGGCTTTATTTCTGTACACAAACATTGCTTCTTTCAGCTCAACGTTAAAGCAAATTGAAGAAACCAAACCTCTTCATGGTGCAATAACTCATTCTCACGATATATCTAGCATTTTCTTTTGTTTTGGTAAAGCCTCGAATACTCTGACTGTATCCTATGTAGGGAAATAAGCCCGCATTAGATTGGTGTGCTGGCTATGACATTAAATTGCATCCGATGGTTCGGCTCCAGTTCTGGAGATCCGGAGAGTAGAGAGTACCTCTTCATTGTCATTATAATCTGATCCACTCTGACATG
>OY757905.1:37716014-37723514 GCA_963585895.1 Sepioteuthis lessoniana | reverse complement strand
TTTTACTTTTACTACATCGAGGTATAGGAGAGGGCGCTACTCCACATCCCTGGATTGCTCCACTTTAGCTTTGATCCTTACTTTATAGTGCTGCATGCCTAGCAAGGCGGTATCAAGTACCATTTTTTGAGTCTTTGGTATGACTCGACCAGGGATTGAACCCCGGTCTTCCGGACCAGATATAATGAAATCTCATTGATAAATTCATAACATATTGGTAGGAAAAAAAACATAATCAAACTAGTTAACATTAACCGGTATGTCATTTAAAATACTGAAAGCATTAAGACGGTCGTAAACACGGGTAGGTTTAATGGTTAAAATGCTAAACAGTTCGAACTCATGTCTTGCGATTACTTTTTCCTTTAAACTAAAATCCTAGGGAAAGGAATGAACCCTCTTCTTCCATTACAATGGTTTAAACTGTATCAATCCTATTTTTCTACAAGAATTGCCTTAAAATTAAATAACCAATGAATGTTGGTTTGTCATTAAACAAACAAACTAAACCAAACCAAATCACGTAGAGGGAAAACTCATATTTACTTCTAACTTTTTCTCAAAGAATTCCATGATTTTCTCCTCAATATTTGGCTATTGTATTATATTTTACTCTGCACAGAGTGGAAAAATACGCCGTCAATTTAACTAATGTCTGCGTTTTCACTAATCATTTGTAAACAATAAATTGTTCTCAGTACAAACAATCAATACATAATTATGTTTTAGATTAACTATCAATATATGATGATGATACTAGAACTATTACAAATAGTAGTAATAGTACTACAAATAATAATAATAATAATAATAATAATAATAATAATAATAATAATAATAGAGAATCTGTAAAATTGTCGACTTTGTTGTTCCGGCGGACCACAGAATAAATCTGAAGGAAAGTGAAAAGAAGGATAAGTACCTCGACCTTGCTAGAGAATTGAAAAAGCTGTGGAACATGAAAGTAACGATTGTGACAATTGTGATCGGTGCGTTAGGCACAATAACTAAAGGATTATTAAAAGGCCTGGAGGACTTGGAAGTTGGCGGACGAGTAGAGACTATCCAAACGGCAGCACTGATAAGAACGGCCAGAATCCTGAGACGAGTCCTGGAGACTCGATGAGACTTGCTGTCACTCAAACTCCAGTGAAAGACCATCAGCTGAAACTGATGTGAAAAACTCTAAAGGAGTATAATACAACAACAACAACTAATAATAATAATAATAATAATAAGCAAATGACTTAAGCTGAGTGTTCTTGGTATAATATAAAACTGCATCTGATGGTGAGGCTATAGTTCTCGAGCTTCAGGGAAAGTGGAGTACTTCTTCATTGCCATAACTCTCAGGTCCATTCTGACAGGGAGTGGTAATGCCTGTTTGAGTCCTATGTATGGGACAAATTGAACTAATTAATAATTGTCTAAATTTGAAACAGTGTGCAAAAAAAAAATGCTAAATCGAATTGTTAGTATTATGCAGCAATGTTTGGAACCATTTACCTGTGTGCAAATATAACTATTAGTGCCAAAAAACTATTCGTTTATAAATCATTTATATATAAATATAAGTATAAACAGGATTTAGCATTAAATAGGCATCAAAAGTTGATATGTCATAAAATACAACCAACCAACCAACCAACCAACCAACCAACCAACCAACTGTAAACTGATGAAAAAGATGTACACGGCAACGCGCAACTGGATTTAAAAGTGATTCACCGGGAATTATGAAAGAGATTAAAATTTGACCATACAAACAAATGGTATATGCAAAAACCAGAATCTGTCCAAGAAAACGAGACCCAAAAATTCTCTGCGTTTTTGAAAAACAGAAGATTCATCAAATCCCTACCAGAATGGCAGATCAAGTGTTAATAAACAAGAAAAAAAAGAACGTGTCATCTAATGGATTTTGTGGCTCCCTCGGAGAATGGAGAGAAAATAAGAGAAAGTGAAGATATGGACGACTGCTTGGATCATGCTAGAAAACTGAAAGTGTTGTGGAATATGGGGGTTACGGTGATACCAATTTTAGTTGATTCATAGAGAAAGGAGATTTGAGAAATTGGTTGTTGGTTGGTTGGTTTATTGGGGTTTATGGCATATCAACCTTTGTAGGTTATTTAACGCCAAAACAGTTTTTATGTAAATAATCTGTTCTATTTAAAACAATTCAGTTTAGCATAAGTACACAGTTTAATGGTCAAAAACATTTCTATTTCAAACTATTCAAGTAGTTATATGTAACAATTCAGTTAAGTGTAAATACAGTTTTAATGTCGAAAAACAGTTCTTTTTCAAATAATTCAGTTAAGCATAAGCACGCAGTTTAAATGTAAGTACGGTTTAATTGTTAAAACATTTCTGTTTCAAGCTATTCAGTTTATTCAAACAATTCATTTTAGCATAAGTATGCCATTAGATCTATTTAACCCATAGATAGGGCCCTATCAGGTGCTACCACCCCGGGCCAGAGTGTACCTGAGAACGATGGCAATGAAGGGATATTCCGCATTCCCCAAAGCTCCAGCATTGCTGGAACCTCATCATCAGATTGTTTAGTGTCATATCCAGGACATTTGTTGAGGGGGGTCTTACTCCTCTGCAGAGAAGCAGTTGGTGTATTCTACAGCCCTAGCTGACTGGGCAAGAGAAATTGGAAATAAAAGTAAATATCGAGACAATAAAGACCACAGCATAGTAGAAATCCATCAGAATATTAAAAAATTCCAGGATACCTGACATGACATGTCACTCAGACTCCTGTGAAAGACCACTCCTTAAAACTGGCGTAAAAAAAAACTTAGAATGAGTGAAATAATTATTAATTTTTATTTCAAATAGCAAATAGTTATAACTGTTTTCAAAACGTTCATGTATTATTACTATCAAGCCTGTGTTCATATGTTTTTGAGAATCACCAGTTCATATCTACATTAAATATAAAAATAAAAGTTTTATATTTTTATATATTGTACAGAAATATTTGATCCATGTGCTGTAAGGAATATTTTGATCTATTTGCATAAATACAAATCACATAAGCAGATGATTAAACAATCTATAGAGAATGTGCTTATTTTTTTAAAAGAATTGCATGAGATCTATAAACTACTTATTATGACAACTTTTTTGTGTTCCTGTCGACATAACAAACAAGTTTACTCTTGTGTATATCACTTCTTCAATAGAAACAAGTAACATTAAACAAACAGTAAAAACAGAATGCCATAATGGTTAAGATACAATAAAAGAACGTTATTGAGACATCTATATCGATAATATGAAAGAAATAAACTGAATATAGAAGAAAGTGACGAAAAGAAAAGAAATAACTAAAAGAAAAGTGAAAAGAAAGAAAAAAAATAATAACGCAAAATATGCGGGCAAACAATGTGCAAAAAACAAAACACAAACAAAAGAAATATCCATCCACAAACGGATGGATATATTTACGAAAGTTGTCAAATATTCATATCTGATATAAATCATTGCTGAATATGTTGATGACATATAATCTAAACATTGATAACTTAGTCACATAAACACAACCCAGTGAGATGACCATGTTTTATTCCTAAAAATATGTTAAAGAAAACATTAAAAAGAATCAATTTGAAAAAAATGTCATGATTAATCATAATAGTTTATAATTTTTCATTTGCTTAATTTTCAAGGAATTAACGTTGGCAAAAAGACAAAAAGTGTAAATATTGAAGCGAATCTCTTTTGACAGCAGCGAAAATTATCCAACCGATACAAGAATTGTTATGAAGAGGTTAATTCTTTCCTTGAATAACCAGCCGAGACGTTTTCACGATCAACTCATTAGGTGATAATACGTATGACTATCATTTATACAGTTCATCGGATTAGTATATAAGTTGGCAACCTTTGTCGAGGACGACCAGAAGGCTCGCTTTTCGATAGCTACTACACCGAGGCGTAGGAGAGGGCGCTACTTTCTTCCCTGGATTGCTCCACTTTACCCTTGATACGCACCTTATATTGCTGAGTGTTAAGCAAGGAGGTATCAAGTACCACTTTTAAAGTCTTTGGTATGACGCAACCTGAGATTGAACCCAGGTCTCCCGGACCATTGGTGAACACTCTACCCCAAATCCGATAAAGGATATATATATATATATATATATATATATATATATATATGAATTGGGTGTTTGTTTAATTTGTTTTACGGTGTATCAAACCATATAGGGTCATTTAACGATGAATTAAGTCATTTTAATAAATGTTTCAAACAATTCACGTACAGTTTTTAGTTTACACACAGAAAAATGTCAAAACATTTCTATTTCAAACAATTCAGTTTAATAAAAGTACACAGTTTAAAGACACAGTTAATTATAAAACTAGTTAATTTCATACATTTCAGTTTAGTTCTATTTGACCCATAGATAAGACCTGGGAGCGATGGCAATGAAGGGGTACTCCACATTCCCCAAAGCTCCAGCATTACTAAAGCCTAGCCATCACATAGTTTAGTGCGATATCCAGGACACTCGTTCGGGGAGTCTTACCCCTCTGCAGAGATGCAGTCGGTGAATTCTACAGACCCAACTGAATGAGCAAATATATATATATATATATATGAAGAGAGAGAGAGAGAGAGAGAGAGAGAGAGAGAGAGAGAGAGAACTAAGTCTTAATAGCTTAAAGCCACTGGCACTCGGTGACTGTCAGTTTCTCCCTTCAAAAGGGCCGGTATGAGTTGAAATTTGAAGGACGAATCGAGACTATCCAAGCAACAAAATTGTTGAGAACGTCCAGTATACGGAGACCTTAGGAGACTGGTTGGGTCAAGAAAAGAAGGAGGAAGAGGACCTACCAGCATTGAAGAAATGCGTCGACCCATCGATACGACGATTCGAAGACTACATGAAAAAAGAGAAAAGAAAAATTAATAACAATGACCACAAACAGCACAAATAACACAAAGACGAACTGAACAAAAATAAGTGGAAAATATAAATGGGAAGAAAAACAACTGTAGGGATATTTCAAGCGACAAACAAGCGAAATCTCACAAGAGAGGACTTGGATATGGCTAAGTAAAAGGAAATTTTATAAGAGAAACTGAATCTTTCAAATAGAACCACAAAACAACGCTATAAGGATCAATTATGTCAAAGCAAAAATAGATAACAAAAAGCTAATGAATGTTATGTTTAGATATGAATGCAACAATCAAACACATGATAAGGGAATGCTGCAAATTAGTGCAAAAAGAGTATAAGACTAGACACGACTGGGTGGAGAAGGTGATCCACTGGTAACTGTGCAAGAAGTATGAATTTGACCATATGAACAAATAGTACATGCACAACCCTGAATCTATCCTGAAGAATGAGACGTTCAAAGTTCACTGGAGTTCTATGGAACATGAAAATTACGGTGATACAAATTGTAATAGGTCCACTCAGACAATCCCTAAAGGATTGTAAAGAGACTGGAAGATTTGGAAATATGAGGACATGTGGATACCATCCAGAATACGGCATTATCAAAATCCACCAGAATACTGAGAAGAGTCCCGAAGACTTGAGGAAATTTTTTTTTTTTTACTAAAACTCCAGTGGAAAACTATCAGCTAACGCTGGTGTGAAAACTCTCATACGAATAATAATAATAATAATAATAATAATAATAATAAGAAGAAGAAGAAGAAGAAGAAGAAGAAGAAGAACCTGCAAAATTGTGGAATTTGCTGTCACGGCTGACCACAGAACAAAACTGAAAGAAAGAGAAAAGATGATTAGCTGGACCTGGCTAGGGAATGAAAAAACTATGAAACATGAAGGTGACAATTATACCAATTATACTGGAGAACTTGGAGGCAGGAGGACGAGTGGAGACCATCCAAACTACAGCATTATTGAGAACGGTAGAATACTGAGAAGTGACTTGCTGTCACCCAAACTTTAACGAAAGACCATTACTAAAGGCTTATGTGAAAAACTCTCTGGGAGTCCGGGAGACTTGAGGAGACTTGCTGTCACTCAAACTCCAGTGAAAAACCATCCGCTAACGCTGATGTGAAAAACTCTAATGAGTAAATAATAATAATAATAATAATAATAATAATAATAATGGACGAAAGCTTAGAGGAAGAATCGAAACTATCCAGACTACAGCACTAGAAAACTAAGCGAGAATACTTACAAAAATCCTGGAGAACTGGGCTAACTCGTTACTTAGACTCCAGTGGAAAACTATTCGTTTGTGCTGTTCAGAAAAACTCGAATAATAAGTTGTCCGTATATTCTTAATTGCTTTCAAGCATTCAAAACAAATATAAATGATTTGCGCACAAGTAGTGTTTTTCAAGTATTCCTATCAAATATAAATAATTTGCACACGGTTATATTTTCATGTACTCTTTTCTAATGTTAATAATTTGTATACACTTATATGGTTTCATGTATTTCGATGGAGTATATGATTTCAAGTATCTAACAATTATCCTTTGTAGACCATTATAGCTTCATGTAAAAATTCATAAGATATATATATATACATATACTTTTTATAGTTTCATGTATTTTTATCTACCACTAATAATTTATGCACCATTATATGATTTCGATAAACTGTTTATCAAATTTTATTTAGAGTACTTAAATATCTAATGATACTTTTGCGAACGCCCAAACTGTGAAACCTGATGCAAATAATTTCTAGAATATCCCCCATCTAAATCAGTGGAATATCGTATTCTCGTAATTGTATTTCCCCTTTAAGGAATATCCTGAGGACAAATAAAGAATAATTTATGAGAAGTCCCTGTTCCAAGAATATTTGTTTGGATCCGTGTTCTGCCAAAAAAAAAAAAAAAAAGAATTCATCGTCGTTTGCTTTCCGCTTCGTAACTTATCTCATCACTTCTCCAAGTGAAACCATTGTTACCAGTGGCCACCTTTCTTTATTCTTACTCCATAGGGTGGCATAGACATCAGGATGAATGGGTCATTTAAGAGTTATGGATGGTATTACGGCATTGGAGTTCAATATTGACGTTAGAAATTTCGTCGGGGGGAAATTTTGCTTTCCCGTCAGCCATGGAAAAAAAGATTTACTGCTTCTCATAAATAATCTGTGAAATTCGAAACCAAATGAAATGCATAAAACCATTAAAAAATAATCAAAGTATGTCCCTCCTAAATTTGTTTCTCCCCCTAAACCTGCTTATCTAACACCTTCTTATCCCAGTGGAAACTCTTGAAATACTGTTCATGTCTCAGAGAACCTCTCTATAAGAATTATTAAATCTCACTATACTCCACACTGATTAAGAAAGATTGCATTAGCCTATTTTTTACTGTTTCTCTCGGAACCCCGAGCAACCTCTTAAAGAATTGTAGGATTCCGAGGAACACCAGCTGACGAATACTACTCTAAACAAAACAAAAAACAAAAAAAAAAAACATCTACTTAAAAAGCCAAGCCAATATAACGCAGTCATTTACTAAG
>OY757905.1:37658514-37708514 GCA_963585895.1 Sepioteuthis lessoniana | reverse complement strand
GCAGACTAGGTTCTTCAGCCTTGATGAGGCAATTAGTCTAGGAGAAGGAAAGCTCCGAATTCAAACCTGTTAAACTCCGCTTAAAAATTGACCTTGTGTCATATCCTACCCAAGCGGAGGGGTTGGGTAAATATGATGAACGCAATTGCACGACTGGAGCTTGAACTCGCTTGTAACAATGTCACCACCATGCTTTCCCCAAGTATAACAGTTTCCCTTATTTTAATGTTTTTAACAACCAAAAGTAAAGTTAAAAGGGCAAAGAAAACGTATTTCACGATGGAATTATCTTTTAGAAATACAAAATAGATAAATAATCATAACATTCAGTGCTTCCATCATTAACTAAAGAAAAAATAACTTTGGGAATGGCGTGTGAAAAAGATAACAAAAAATGTTGGATTTAAAATTTCGAGTAAAAAAAAATTATAAAAGATACCTCGTCTTTCATTATTCAAATACTGATTTTTAAAAATTAAAATCCGATAATTAGTCGATTTGAGAAGATTTAAAATAAAACACACGAAAAAAAAGCCACTTTTCAGGTGTTTTACCAGCTGGTGCACGGAAGGTATTTTCTTCGTACACAAGAAACGGTTCATAGGGAAACTCCCAAGAGCAGTATGAAAAAAATACTATAATGATCAACTAATTTTTTTTCTATGATCCGATTTCTTCTTTAGTAAGATTGTACACTTGAAAATTAACAACCTTTACGGTAACAGTTCTTAATATACTCGATAAATCTACTTTTAAGACATAAATAGTAATTTCTACAAGTTTCACCACAAGAAGTGATCATCAGAAAATGAGAGGGAGTTCCACTAACCACCGATCATCTTGTGCTCCGTTACTTTGTTGGTCTTTCGATGGGCCGTGGTGTAATGGATATCATCGTAAGAAATGGAAACACCGACACGAGTTCAAATCCTGAACGAGACTGTTTGCATTTCACGTAGCGCTGATACTCTTGGGATAGGGATGGGTAAATATTTGAGCAGACTGGATTCTTTAACCTTGGTTAAAAACTCTGAATTGAAACTGTTGCGTTTTGCTAGTGAACACTTGTAATATTAAATAAAGGACAAACCACGATATGTGAGGAAATAGAGATATATTCTCTGGAAAAAGTATATACAATCGAGAGACTATTAGTAGTCAAGAACATAGGATTAGTGAATACAGAATAAAGATATAGCCCAACGATAGTATTGGCTTCCGTTATTACGGTTGCAAGTAAGGTGATCTAGTGCGATCTCCAGTTTCCAACGCTCTAATACTATTCCTATATGAAGCTGCTCTTCACCTTCTAGTATGCCCTGGTATTAGTAGCTACTGCTATATATGGCAGATGGACAAGTGCATTGTTGAAAAAGGTGGGTGATACCCAACAGAAACCTTTTAAACTCCGCTAAGATTTGACCCAGTGGCATATCCCACCCGTGCAAAGGGGTTGGTAAATACATACATATGTCTCAACGAAGGTTTCCAGAGACAAAAATGACATGAAAAGATAATGTCGAGTTCATAGAAAAGAGAAAAGTCGAACAGATTGTCAAAGAAGAATGCCACTCATTTTATTGGGATTTCAAACTCCATTGCACCAATCTCAAAAAGAAGCAGTATTTTTGAGTCGATAAAGGAATGGTGTGGGGGCTCGATTTCCCCAAAATTTGAGTTTTTCCAAGTCCCCTGCCGGTTAATATCTGACACTTTAAAAATCATCAATTCTCTTGTGCGATCGTCTCTCGTATATAACGTGAGTGTTCACGTGGTTAAACTTTTGTTGTCGGTCACATAGCCGATCACCAGTTTCAATGGATGTGGGAGGTGCCCAGTTGCCTACATCAAACCTATATATGATTCTCTTCACCCCAATTATATAATGCAGCATCACCTCATCTCTCGTTTGGCGTAATAGTTAAAGTGCTGAACTACTAACCCCGAAGTAAGTGGGTTCGAACTCCAGTCATCCTATTACGTTCACTTTTGGACTTATACTCTTGCGAATGGTATGAACCCTCTTTTTGCCCAGCTATGCGTTAAATATCGTCACTGCAGTTATTTTACAAGGATAGCTTTGGCATTAGATAATCCACGAAGGTCCATATGTCAACAAACAAAGAAACCAAATGATCTATCCTCAGATTAGTCATGACTAATGGAGCATAATTCATTTTCGTGCCTACGTTTATAGTCACTTCTTTTATTCAACTGAGTATGTTGCAACAAATTTACGGATTTTCTTCTTTAAAAATGTTCAAAATCAGACAAACAAACTTTTTCTTTTTTAAAAAATCGATGCCTTCAAAATTTCAGACTATTCTCCGTTTTTATCATTCAACTTGCATCGAAAGTCCTCACTGAGATATCTCAGAGCAATTACAATTGAAATTGGCGTTGAAAACTAGACACTGAGAAAAAATCCTCAAGGATTTCAGGGGCAGGTTTCGTTAAGTATTGTCCTCATTCTCCAGTAGTCTTCTACCATTTCTTGAAGTAAGAGTACAACTCAAAACATATTGTTTAGCTCACTGCTTTAATGTCGTAGGCATATTGCAACATTTAAAGTTTCTCTGTTCCTGATATTTACACAGAAATTGATTCTTTGCACTCTACCATCGCTAACGAGAATGCAAATGAAGTCACACAAATGTATATAACACGGAACCGTTTGTTTGTAGCATATTGCTTCATGGCATGCTGGTAAGCGGCACTAACTGTTCATTACCCATACGCACATAGTTTATTCGCATTATCTACAGGTTCAGAAATTTCTTTTGATAGCATCACACACACACACACGCACACACATAGATACATACATACTCACACACACATACACACACACACACACATATAAATATATATATATATATATATATTAAAATGAATAGGTCTGAACATTGGCCCAGTCGGCTGGAGCTGCAGAACACACCGACTGTATTTTTGCAGAGGGGTAAGACTCCCCCAAAAGAGTGTCCTTGATATGACACAAAACAATCTGATGGTGAGGCTCCAGTAATGTTGGCGCTTTGCGGAATGCGGAGTACATCTTTATTGTTATTGCTCCCAGGTCCACTCTGGCTCGGAGTGTTAGCACCAGGTAGAGTCTGAATTGTTTGAAATGGAACTATTTTTGAAATTGAAACTGTATTTATGCTAAACTGAATTGTTTAATATAGAACTGTTTTGACATTTAACTGTCTGTAAACAAAATCTGTACTGAATTAGAACTGTACTGAAATCTGTACTTAATTAGCTGAATTAGAACTGTTTGACTAAACTGAATAGCTTGAAATTGAAATGTTTTTGACTATTAAACTGTGTACTTACGCTAAATTGAATTGTTTGAAATCGAACTGATTATTTCTTTAAAATCGATTTGGCATTAAATATCTTACAAAGGTTGATATGCCATATAATCCAACCAACCAACCAACCATATAAAGTTTTATCTATGGGTCAAGTAGAACTAAACTATGTACTTATGCTAAACTGGATTGTTTGAAATGTCGTTGGTTATATGTATAAAAATGGATTTAGCATTAAATAACCAACAATGGTTGATATGCCATAAGACCAAACCAAACTAAGGTGGCCATGATTTCAAATTTGCTATTTAGGTTTCTTTCTTTCTTTATTTATTTATTTATAATTCCATATACTTGTACTCGGGAAAATCTCCATGAAAGAGGAAGCTTACAAAACGAAATAACAATAACTCAGAATATGTCAAAGGAAGATCTCATTTTTAATGCTATTAAAAACAAATAAACAGTTATAATCACAAAGATCTCTTAAAAATGGATGTAAATATCACACCTCAAAAAACAGAGAAACAGAAAAAAAAATGAAATGAAAACTAAAGCTTACAAAATTAAAAAATCAAGTTGAACTGCTCGAAGACAGAACGATGCATTACACAAGAACATATCTGGAAATATATCAAGAATTATTGACTGAAATCTCTAAATATTACCCCAACAGAGACTCGGTAGAAGATAGACAATCTAGAATTGCCTGGCAAACAATAAACGAAGTGAGCAGAAGAAAGAACACAGCCAAAGCAAAACTTAAAGCAGCAAACCAACAAGAAAGAATAAAACTGTGGAAACAGCACTTCGAAAACTTACTTGGAAACCCACCAAAAATAACGCATGAACCAATCACCAGAATAATTAGCAAACAATTAGACATTAAACTTGGACCGTTCACACAAGGAGAACTCGACTCGGTTCTCAGAAAAATTAAAAATAGGAAAGCTGCAGGACTGGACGAAATTCCCCCGGAAGTATGGAAGACCAGACAATTCGACGACATACTGCTCCGACACTGCAACGCAGTATACAATCAAAATCCGATAGATAGATGGACGAAGGGATGCATACTCCCCTTCCCTAAAAAGGGGGACCTCGGATTAGCCAAAAACTACCGAGGCATAACACTTACATCCATAGCTGCCAAAATCTACAATGCCCTACTACGAAACCGCATAGAACCCAAAATCGACAACATACTTAGAAAAAACCAAAATGGCTTCCGAAGAAATAGATCTACGACCTCACAAATACTAACCATCCGCAGAATCCTTGAGGGTGTACGGGCAAAGAAACTACAAGCGACATTAATATTTGTCGACTTTACCAAGGCTTTCGACTCCATTCACAGAGGAAAGATGGAACAAATCCTACTAGCGTACGGCATACCTAAAGAAACCGTAGCGGCAATAACGATTCTCTATAGAAACACTAAAGTAAAAGTACGATCACCAGATGGAGACACAGAATACTTCGACATTGTAGCAGGAGTACTACAAGGGGACACGCTGGCTCCGTATCTCTTTATCATTTGTCTAGACTACGTACTTAGAACATCGATTGACAAAATCAAAGAGAATGGCTTCGAACTGACGAAGAAAAGAAGCAGAAGATATCCCGCAACAACAATTACCGACGCCGACTACGCCGATGACATAGCGATACTGGCAAATACACCTGACCAAGCCGAAACACTTCTGCATAGCCTGGAACGAGCAGCAGCAAGCATAGGCCTCCATGTTAATGCACACAAAACGGAATATATGTGCTATAACCAAACGGGGGACATCTCCACTCTAGAAGGAACCCCTCTTAAACTAGTAGACAAATTCACGTACCTAGGAAGCAGCGTCGAATCAACCGAAAAGGACATCGAAACGAGGTTAACGAAAGCATGGACAGCTATCAATAGGCTATCGACTATATGGAAATCAGACCTAACCGATAAAATGAAACACAGTTTCTTCCAGGCAGCGGTCACATCGATACTGCTATATGGATGCACTACATGGACGCTAACAAAACGGCTGGAGAAGAAACTAGATGGCAATTACACAAGAATGCTGCGTGCAATCCTCAAAAGGTCCTGGCAGCAACACCCCACAAGACACCAACTGTACGGCCACCTGCCCCCTATCACGAAATCTATTCAAGTTAGGCGAACCAGACATGCAGGACATTGCTGGAGAAGCAGAGATGAACTCATAAGAGATGTACTCTTATGGATCCCCACACACGGCCGCGCAAAAGCAGGACGACCAGCACGAACGTACATTCAGCAGCTATGTGAGGATACAGGTTGTTGTCCTGAAGACCTCCCTAGGGCGATGAACGATAGGGAGGAGTGGCGAGAGAGGGTCAGGGATATCCGTGCTGCCAGCACGATATGATGATGATGATGACTATTGGAAGCATGGTAAAAAGAATGCAAAAAGGAGGAAAAAATCTTGGTGAGAAAAACTACATGGCTGAGAGATCTACGTCAAAAAGTTAAACGAAAACGAAAAAAAAATAATGAAAAAAGGATTTAATAAACTGAAACAAAGATTAAAAAACATATACTCACAATAAAGTACTTAATTATACACGTTATAGAATAAACCCACACACCCATTATCATCATCCACAAGAAAACCATACAATAAGAAAATAACCAAAGTACACTCTACTATACTCATACAAACCAACAAAGCAGATTGAATTATAAAAGCACACCCCAACACGTACCAACAACATCAAAGAAAAAAATGAATCCCTATACATAATATCACACATAAAAATGGCTCGACAATAACAACAAACACACAGTAAGAAACCATTTTCAGGCAAAGATAAAATGAATCCCTATGCATACCAAAAAGTTGGCCCAACGACCATACATTTCCCCAAATGGAAACTAGGTTGATTAACATCCCTCACTAGAGTATATATCCCTCAAAACTAGAAAATAAGAAATTCGAATTAACAGAAAAAATACCATTAGAACTACTACAACCCCCCGAAAAACATAGCAACAAAAAAATCTTTGCAAATATTTCACTATACAACACATAGAAACCAGAGCATTTCACAGAAATATCAAAGAACCTAGATCAACTAAAAAACAATGATATGATAAAAAATGTATTGGACACAACAAATATTAGAAAAGAAAACGACAACATAAAAACTAAAGAATCACAGTAACCTTATCTATACTTAAGTACACACAACGCTTGAAGTCTCATAATTAAAAATTAAAAGATGTTGACTATCCAATATAAACATAGAAAGAAAATTCTATACCTTCGAAAATGTAAAAACAATATTCATAATAAATAGAATCTTAAGATAGAAGTCAAAGAATGTAGTCAACGAAATCAAATAAGAAAACTGCAATAAAATTTGTATGGGATAGAGAGCATATATTTGAATAGGATTAAAAGCATACCTTTGTATTGGATTCTAAATATACATTTGAATAGGATTCTAAACATATATTTGATTAGGATTTAAAGCATACATTTGTAATTGGATTCAAAGCATACATTTGTATTGGTTTCTAAGCATATATTTGAAATAGGATTCAAAGCACACATTGTAATCGGATTCAAAGTATTCATTTGTATTGGATTCTAAGCATATATTTACATAGGATTCAAAGTATACATTTGTATTGGAATCTAAGCATATATTAACATAGGATTTTAAGCATATATTTGTATTGGATTCTAAGCATATATCTATATAGGATTTTAATCATATAATTGTATTGGATTCTAAGTATATATTTACATAGGATTTAAAGCATACATCTGTATTGGATTTTAAGCATATATTTGAATAGGATTCAAAGCATATATTTGTATTGCATTCCAGCATATATTTGAATAGGATTCAAAGCGTACACTTGTATTTGATTCTAAGCGTATATTATTGGAATAGGATTCAAAGCATACATTTGTATTGGATTCTAAGCATATATTTTTAAATGGTAACTGTTAAAAATGTCTGCTTCCTAAAAACTTCAATCTGATTGATTATTGTTTCTTTTATTTGTTCTTTTTTACCGTTTAACAAAAACTACAGACGAATTTGGGAGGATGAAATAATATATATATATATATATATATATATATATATATATATATATATATATATATATATATACGTGTTTGTGTTGTGTTCTTGTTCACATAGGTTTTTATCTGATTTGATCAAGTGAATTATACGTCATTCAAGTGTACATGAATATAATTTCGATTTTCATGAAATTTATGCATTGGAACATGAAAATTAGGAAATGATATGTTATAAAATATACTTTCGACTACTCATATTACTATTTGAAAATTGTTGGTAAATATAATTACGGAACCTCAATAAAAACAAAATTTTGCATTTCAAACGCATCCAATCTTTTTGTTATTCAAAGAAGAACCGACTAATTTTTGAATTATATAAAACTTTTGTTCCCCACTTTGAATAAAATAATTATCATTCTGTAATGATCAAAGGTAATAACTTCAGTACAGTTCTTTGTTTACGAGAAGATATGGCGTTTTCTGTTACGAAAGAAATTTCCATCAATATTTTGTATGTGTCAGTTTGACTTTTAAAACATCCCTTGAGTGCTTCGATGGTGACAGGTATTTGTAGTTTTATGTCTATTTTGACAGATGGAATACGGAATGGGAATCATTATCTTCAGCTGTTACTTGGAAAAATATTAAGATGCTTTTAAAAAACCTACGGGAAAAACAAATATCATATCAGAGGTCGAGACATTTCTGGCTATTTTCATTCTACTGAACTTACTATTCTTTCAAAAGAATTATGTAATATCTTCTCTCAGGATTTATCTTTATACAGGGTGAAGACGAAATACCTTCCACATTTTAAACTGTTGCCTGTATGGTGCAAGTGAACGCAAGCAATTGCCCAGTCAGCTGGGGGGTGCAGTTGTTGTATACACCGACTTGATCTCATACATACATACTCACACACGCACAAACACACACACACACACACACACACACACACACACACACACACACACACACACACATATATATATATATATATTAAAATGAATTGGTCTGCACATTGGCCCAGTCAGCTGGAGCTGCAGAACACACTGACTTGATCCCCCCCCCGAACGAGTGTCCTGGATATGGCACTAAAGAATTTGATGGTGAGGTTCTAGTAGTGATAGAGCTTTGTGGAATGTGGTGTACCCCTTCATTGCCATCGCTTCCCTGTTCACTTTGGCCCGAGGTTGTAGCACCTGACAGAGTCCTATCTATGGATTAAATAGTACTAAAATGCGTACTAATGCCAAACAATAACTTGAAATAGAACTGTTTTAATATATAAACTGCGTAATTATGCTAAACTGCATTGCTTGAATGAGAACTATTTTGACATGTAAACTGCGTGCTTATGCTAAACTGAATTGTTTGAAATATAACTGTTTTTGACATTGAAACCCTACTTCTGCTAAACTGAATGGTTCGAAATAGAACTTTTTGACCAAGCCGAATAGCTTAAAATAGAAATGTTTTTGACAATTAAGCTGTGTACTTATGCTCAACTGATTTGTTTGAAATAGAACTGTTTATTTGTATAAAAATTGATTTGGCATTAAATACCCTACAAATGTTGATCTGTCATAAAACCCAAACAGGCAAACAAACAAACAAACTTATTCACGCGGTAATGGTAGCTCCATCTAGCTAATGTCTAATTTCTGATTATTTCTTTAAATTACGATCAGTTGCATTTATGGCTTGGATCAGTGTACATTGTGTGTTTGCGGTTAAAATATTTTAAAGACTGATAAATGCTTCACAGAGAGTTTTATGGGCCCATTTCATATTATGTCAAAGTGATGTTGTTTTATATTTAAAAAAATAATACTGCTATGGGTTGAAAATTCGACTTGCGTAAGTTTATTTGCACAACACAGGTAATATTTTAAAACGACGGAAGTCTCCTGGGTGTGCCTTTCAAAAAGGGTGGTATGAACCTGCTTCTTTCCCCCACCACCTATAACCAAATAACTGGGTAATGTGTGTAGAGAATCCTTTCTAGGAAATAAAAGACTCTGAATGCAAAAGTCCTGAAATTTGTCCAACTTTTCTCATTCTTTTATTTTCACTCAATGGTCTTCTGGGACGGTAAAATCCAGTAAATGATAAAATATTCTCTGATTCTTATAAATAAACACAAGATCTGATCTGACCGTACTTTGGTGATCTCTTTCTGTCTAAGAGTCCCTAAGAATTTCATGCATCTTATTTACTGGGACAGATGCTAGATTTGCTTAAACGATTTTTCAATCTTACCAAATATCTTGCACAATTCCTAGTGAAATATATCTCTCACCCAGTCATGTCTATACTAGTATGCCTTTTGTGCCAGTTCATATTAGAATCTCCAAATATTTTTCATTTTCGGCAAATCATTTGATGTCGTCCATGTACTTTAGGTGATTACTCTTTTCCCGTGATTTTGTAAATTTCTTACCCTTTGTACACTTCCGAAGCATATAACTGAGTGGCATCATTGCTATTACAAACAGTAATGGCGAAAACGCATCTCTCTGGATTTTCATCTCTGTAAAAGATTTTCCTCCTGTTGTCAAATCCACTTTCAAGTTTTTCATGGATTCTGTGATGAATTTTATGATTTTGTCGGATATCTTGTACGTTTTCAAATTATCTACTATCTAGGAAATTGGGAAAATATCATAATTATCATTATTTATTAATTGATTTTCAAATTTTCTTTCAGTTTCTTACAATATGTCACCGTAAGACCTCAGGTTGATACTGAGACCAATGAAAAATAAACAATATAAAACTAATACTTCTATTTGTCTTATCACTTTGGTTCATCCTTACACATATATATATATATATATATATATATATATATATATATATATATATATATATATATATATGTGTGTGTGTGTGTGTGTGTCAGTTTGCAACATTCGTGTCTCATGTGATTAACTATTTCATCTCTCTCACCACATAACTTAAACTTGCTATTCTAAATGTCATCAATTTTTACTTCATTATACTCGTTGAGTGTTTTTCCCACCAGTGTTTGTCTTTCACTAGAGTCTAAGTAACCGCAAGATTCCTTAGATCTTCAGGACTCTTCTAAGCATTCTAGCCGATTTCGACAATGCTGCAATTTGGTTCTCGATTCATCCGATTTCCAACTCGTCCAGTCCTCTTTCCAAACCATTAAGGACCGTTTCAAGTACGCTAATTACAAATAGTATCCCCCTCACCCTCATGTTCGACAGCTTTCTTAGTTCTCTAGCAAAGTCCAAGTACTTGCCTTTCTTTTCGCTTTCTTTGATTTTTACTCTGTGTTCCGCTGGAAAGATAAAATATACAACACTGTACGTTCACTTTTTTTGTTAATTATTACAAGATTTAGTCTTCTAGCAGGGATTTGGTGATCTGTTTATATCTCAAAATCTCCGAGATTTTTATATCTTATTGTTCTGGTTTGTGTATATACTATTTGGTACTACGATCAAATTTAAGCTGAGGTGTTTATTCTTTCGATGAAATTTCGGCTACATATTTTGGTTTCGAGAAGTTTTCTCGTTCGTCTGTGTTTCTCTGTTATTTTCTCTTTCATCTTCACCTGTTTGATAATGTCCACTTCCAATATTGCCAAGTACTTGTAATTTTCCTTTTCTTATCGAGTTCTGATTCTTTTTTTGAATTGGCAGTTCTATTCCTTTCGTTATTTGTGATTTCCAACATAAGGTATATGACACAGTTTTCTATACCAAATTCCATTCCTTAATCCTGGCTATATATTCTTATATTAGAATCTCCAAATGTTTTTTTTTTAATTTTCGGCAAATCGCTTGATGTCGTCCATGTACTTTAAATGAATACTCTTTCCTCGTGATTTTGTAAATTTGTTGCCCTTAGCATATAACTGAGTGGCACCATTGCTATTACAAATAGTAATAGCAAAAACGTATGTCTCTGGATTTTCATCTCTGTTAAAGATTTTCCTCCTGTTATCAAATCCACTTTCAAGTTTTTCATGGATTCTGTGATGAATTTTATGATTTTGTCGGATATCTTGTAAGTTTTCAAATCATCTACAATCCAGAAAATTGGGAAAATATCATAATTATCATTATTTATTAATTGATTTTCAAATTTTCTTTCAGTTTCTTACAATATTTCACCTTAAGACCTCAGGTTGATACTGAGACCAATGAAAAATAAACAATATAAAACTAATACTTCTAATTTGATACTAATACTTTGTTAATCCTTACACACACACATATATATATATATATATGTGTGTGTGTGTGTGTGTGTGTGTGTGCACGTACTATCTAGCCAAGACATCGTTAAATGAAATATCATTGGACATATGTCAATATTTTGAACAACGCGTATTTTTCTTTTTTTTTTCTTTGATAATCTGTCCTTACCTTCTTACAGGATGTCCGAGTAAAATCTGTTATTGTAGCCAAGGACATTAGCATTCCCACTATAGATCTGTCTAGGATAGTAATCTAACATTCATACTTTCATTAAATATATAAATAATATCAATTTCTAAATGACCACATCAATTTCATTCACATGTTCGCTTTGTAATTTTGATGAGGGAAGTTAACAATTATATATATACTATCTTTCATTCATAGTTTCGGATGATAATTTTCCAAATATATTGATAGTACTCTACTAAAGAGATGAATAGTTCCCCAAATTGTAATTATTTTGTATTTCATATACGCTGAGGTTAACAGGTATTTTGTTAATGAATTGATCTGTCTCCTTCTTGAACACACTCATGTTGTATACAATACATGTACACTTGCAAATACAATACAGGCGGACTCTTTCGTTTCAGACACGAACGGGTTTATTAATTCCTGACTTCGGTCCATTGGTGACACGAGGAGAGAGACACAATTCTTAAAAGTCTATGCTAACCATACTATGCCGATCCCAGCCCAACGCGCGGCGCATCTTGTGATGTTTAAGATCACAATTCATCTCAGCCGGTCGAGATCCGAAAAACTCAACCGCATGCCTCAACGGTAGAAAACCCAACTCTCGCCCCAATGGTCAAAAACCCAACTCTCGCCTCAACTCTACCTTCAACGGTCGAATACCAAACTACATCTTTCAACGGTCGAATACTCAACTGCAACTCTCAACGGCAGAATGTCAACTGACGTGCTTTCATAATCCTCAAATTCTCAGGACCATCTCTTCTGGGCATGACGTCATCCACACTCCAGCCCATTTCCTGTCTGGGGGTTTATTATGACAAATGGTGATTGTCCTATGCTAAGAGACTGAATAATCCAAAGCCCTACCAAGCTGAATGATAAAATATAATTAACGAAAAATGATTAATATAAAAAAATAATTCCTTAATTATATAACACTCAGGGCTTTTTATATTACTGGCACGGGGGTAGTTTTAAAATGCCACATTTTTTTCAATTTCTATTCCCTGGACTTCGTATTTACTTATTATATTCTTTATCTAATACGCTATCGTTTGTTGACATTGGCATATCAATTAAAAGGTATATTTTTCTTTTAGAACCCTTTACCAGTCTATCTTTTCTGTGGCTTTTTATTTTTCTATCAAATTGGAAAGCAATTATTGCCATACTACTAATCATAATACTAATACTACTACTACTTCAGTAGAGGCGTAGATGACGTAACAGTTATAGTAATAAGAAATAGAATCGGCTAGCAAAGGTCAAACCATGAAGGAGTTAGTTTATGTTTCACATCACGATAATGCCCTTGGAAAAGGCAGGAATCTATCACTTCCCTTTCCAATAAAGAAATAATGAGACAAACAAGGCTCTTTTGTATTTTTACTTGTCGGAATTCAAAATCTATTTGCGTTGATATTTATCGCATTATTCTATATTGATATTCACATTGACTGTTTGTATGAACATTTTTCATGCGGAGTACAGCTGGTATGAATTCAGAGTTTTCCTTCTTCTAGACCAGTTGCCCTTAACAACTAAAAGATATGGAAGTTACTACCCTTACTCTGCTTCATTGTTTCATAAAATAATGAAATAAGTTTGTATTCAAGTATATTGCTTCCCATAGGCCACTTGCATTCCCAAAGTTAAGGCCCAGACCTTCCCGCTATTTATCAATAGCTGATGGTACCCGAAAAATAATTCGCACAAACTTGTATGATTTCAAGTACTTCTGTCTTATACTAATACCTTCTATACAATTATAAACCAGCTCACAGGCCTAGTGGACAGAGTGTTTGCCAATGGTCCAGGGAAAGGAGTAGCACCCCCTACACCTTTGTGTAGTCTGCTATTGAAAAAAGAGCCTTCTGGTCGCCCTCGACTAAGATCGCCAACATTACTTTACTTTATATACAATTATATGGTTTCAGGTAACTGATTCCGTTTAATAATGACCATTTGTTAGCAAATGATTATATCGTTTAACGTAACTAATTATTGTAACTTTTAATATTGCTTCATATAACTCTTCTTAATACAAATAATTTACATAATTAACTACTACTTCTAATTAACACATATAATTTACACAAATAATCTTAATATAAATAATTTACTCAATTTATATCGTTTTAAGTATTCCAATCTAATACAAATAATTAACAAAAAGATTTATTTGACCTATTGTTAAGACTCAAACAAGTTCTACTATTTTGGAGAGAGTGGACCTGGCAGTAATGGCAATGAAGAGATATCCTCATTTTCCAGACTTCCAGTTCAATGTCATACTCAGAACATCCATTTCGGGGAGCGACACGCTTCAGCTGTGGAATTTAACATATAGCAGCAATATAAAACAAGTGTAAGTTTTGCACATTCAAAGTTTACATGAGTTTTAAACTAAACTTCATAAATTTCAATAGTTTTGATATTGGATATTTAACTGCTTTAAAATGTGTTGCTAAAAGATAATCCGCCTGACAGTCAATTAATAACTTTGATATAAATCGATATCCAAGTAAATACGACTTGTTGATTTAATTTCAAGAAGTCCTGATTTAGATTTATTTACACACAAATATACAGGTTCTATTTTCATCTGTAAATTTATTTTCAGTTCCATCATCATCATCATCAACATCATCATCATCAAGGAGTGCCGACTGCATGCATTCCCTGGACTCTCTTTCTCTCTCTCTCTCTCTCTCTCTCTCTCTCGACACCCGTTCCCATCAGCCATTATGCTTGGTAAATCTAGACGGCATCCAGTGTCTGCACAGAGCTGGTAAATGTAATTTTTTACTGGTCAGTCAACACTGTGTGAAGAAGTCCATAGGAGAATGTTGCTTATGAGTTCGTCCTTACTTCTCCAGCAGTTTCAAGCATTTCTTGTTTGTCTTATTTTAATGGTTTGTGAGATGAGAAGTAAGTGGACATACAGTTGCTGTTGTTGTAGGTTTCTACTTCATCGGGTTTTTAAAAACATCACGCAGCATATTTGTGAGGTTACCATATATATTTTTCTCCAGGCGTTAAGTGGTGCAGCCATACAGCCAGACTGTAGTCAGTACCATGTATTGACTACAGTTTAGATGAGTTTCCGGTTTTGTTTTGTTTCTTTAAGAGATAACCTTTCGATAAGGTCGATAACCTGTTAACACCAGTTCAATTTTTCTCTTAAAACTTAAAAATATTCTCATAATTAAAACAAATATCCGATTTCTGCAAAAGTTATGAACGGAACATTTTTTTTCGAATTTATCTATAATATCTATAGTTTATTACTTTTGGATTATAATTTTATTAGATAAGTGAAAATTAACTCATCACTCTTTTCTGAAAACTAAAGACGAAATACGAACTTGAAAATCTATTTTGCTAGGAATTTTTGCAGTCGTATGTGTTATGATCTTACAAAATAAGTTATTCTGTTTTTAGTCTTTAGTTAAAGGTGTTTATTTTTGTATATTTCATATTCTTTGTTGTCTTTCGGTTTCTTTGCTTTAACATGGGCAGTGAAACATCTAATACGAATTTCTACGAATTCTGATTCTTCTAGGTACCACGAAGAACCCATCCATTCGAGAAGTGAAGCATAATATGATTTTTATTTCTAAATCCAAATGTTATTTTCATATTTTATACCAAGAAGTTTTTGTACTTGGCATAATATTTGTATGTTTTCTAAACGACTGAGACGAACCATTTCTAATATTACATATTATGAGTTTTTTTCTTTCATTCATTTTTGGTAGAGGCGCCGTACACGTAGTTCTAGTAATAGATGTAATTGTCTTATGTAGGCAGCATCACTCAGAAAAATCATGGCCATTATTAATCGTAATAAGATTTTGATAAGATTTGTATGTGTTCTACACCCAGTTACGGTAGTAGCCATAATATTCTTTATTTTTCTAGATTTTTTCCATAAAACATTTTATTCTAATTGATTCTGAAAAAAATTATTTGTTTAATATTTATTATTATTTAATCCTTGAGTTTTTCAAATCAGCGTTAGCTGATGATCTTTCACAGAAGTTTGAGAAACAGCAAGTCTCTTCAAGTCACTTTCATGTTCCACATTTTTTTTCCATTCCCAAGCAAGGTTGAAGTATTCATCCTTCTTTTCACGTTATTATCATTATTACTATTATTATTGTTTATTTAATTTATCGCATTTGTTTAGAAAAAGTCTGCGTAGATTTTTTGCTTACGTGCAACACTGCAACATCGTAGTCAGTGAGTTCGAACTCCAGTCATACTATTACGTTCACTTTCGAAATAATTCCCTTGGGAAAGGTATGAACCCTATATCATCCCCATCAACAAAAGTTTATATAGTACCACTAATGTTCTTATACATGGATGACTTTGGTAGTAAATACCAACGAAGACTGATATGCCATTAAAAACAGGAACCAAACCTATTATCATTGACTGAATTTTGCTTTGTCTGGCACACAAGGCTTAGGTTGATTGCTGAACCTGTTGTTGTTGTTGTATAGCAGAGAAAAACAACGTGTAAAAATATCATCTGCTTGTCTTTTTTTCCTTTTATAACCCCTAATTAATGGATGGGTAGAGTATGGAGGGTCGAAAATGGCTGGGCTGCACACACAGGGACCGAAGAAAGATCTTCCGTGAACTGTTTTTTCTTCCTCTTGTTCGGGTTGAAATCTCTCTGGTTATATAAAACCTCAGACACCCACGAAAATTCTCGAGGTTTTACACCTCCTTCAGCCTTACACGTTGCTCATGGACACGCCAACTTCTAGTATGCCACCCACGCAAATTCTCGTGATCACTCCTCCAGTCTGCCGTCTACACTATATGAAAATGATCACGTTTCCCTCTCGCATGCCACTCACACAATTTGCGTAGCGTGCCCGCCGAGAACACTAACATCCTCTTTACTTTAGGTACCAGGTACATTTCTTTTCATTTTCGTTCAACCAAGGTCGTACTACCGCCACTGCATCGACAGATGTCAAAGGGGTCTTCAATAAATATCCAACATTTTAACTAAGTGGTCACTTACTTAGAATAGTAGTCAGTGCCATTGTTGCAAAGGTTCGGCGATCTGACGGGAAACGAGGCTTTCACATTGATTTGATCGTAACTTACGATCAGAAAGTTAATCAGTAGAAGTTATTCCAATTTATCCATATAAATGCATTTTTCATCTTTTTACTTGAGTGTTATATTTTTTTGTAAATTAGATTGTGTAATTTTTAGAAATTATTCAAATGTATTGGATGAAATTTTGATGAGGTTTACGCTAATAAGTGCAGAAAAATAAATTTTCGATGAGCTGATAAACAGAAGAATGGTATAGTGTGCTACAGATTCTCTGAATGACACTTCTCAAGTTTTGAATCAAGAGTTTTTTCTTCTTGACTAGGGATCTTACAAAGAATAGAGAACTCAGTCGACTTTAATATTTACCCATAGCTTGGTTATAAGTGAAAGATTCACGGCCTTTTCATTGGCATTTGTGCGAAGCGAAGCGTAAACAGATTCTTCTAGGATTTGAACTTGTTACGTCAAGTCCATTTCTTTAGGACAATAACCGTTACATTAAGCGCGCCTCCACAATGTTTACAACCCAGCCAACAGAAAAAAAAAACCCTATAGAATACGCTGTTTGCATCTCTGCCGGGGGGTAAAACCCTCGCAACGATTGTCCTGGACATGACACTAAACTGCATTAGTTAGTCAGGCTCTAACTCTGGAGCTTTGGAGAATGTGGAGTTCTTCATTGCAATATTCCCGGATCCACTATGACTTGGAGTGGTAGTACCTATTAGGATCCTATCTATGGATCGAATTGATCAATTTAATAATTTACAATACTTGAAACCATCTAAGAACAAACAAATGAGTTCAGGCTCGTTAAAAATATTACCTACAAAGTGTTTATTAACAGTCATATTATATATATATATATATATATATATATATATATATACATATATATACATATAAAATAGAATTCGGCATTAGTAACCTATAAAAGTTTATATGCCTTAAAATTCAACCAACCAACCAACCAACCTTTCAATCATCTACAATGCTTAGTAATTCTTTTATGAATGGTGTCACGTGATCTCCCACAGAGAGAGGAGAAATAAGGAATTTCCACTACCCTCCGTGTTTGAATTAGCCAAAGATTGACCGTTAAAAGACAAATAAAGGATGTAGGTCAACTTCGGCCGGCCGTTGAAGGAAAAAAAAATGTGGGTCAGGCTATCTGTACTTCGTGACCTCACTCGGGTCGCCTGATAGGGGAAGGAAGAAGATAGAAGCGAGATGATTGGCTAGGACCCTAAAACGGAAGTGGCACCTTCTTCCCGTCAGCGGAAATAGGGAAAAAGAAAATCAGTTTTGAAGATGAGGTTGTCGTGAGAGGACGCGAGTCTCATGCCAAGACTCCGGGTAAAGAAAGTGGAAAGAATCCTGGACAAGAGGAAGAAGCCATACCCTCAAGCCAGAAAAAAATATAACATAAAGTCCGTCAGCCCGTAAAAGAGAAAATATTCTCCACAGGAATCCATCGGAAAAGATAAGTAAATTATAAGACGTTTTCACCCTGTACCCAATTATATACTCTCTCTCTCAATTTAAAGAAAGACTAAAGGATAGGAAAAAAGGAAGAAAAACATTTAGAATCATGTACCTTCCGCTAATAATATAGCCGACACGTTGAATATGTATATCCGCGTGTGTAGTAAAAAGATTGATATATTTTAATGTTCCCACGTGTTGAAGTTATTCATTTATGTCGTCTATTTTCAAGTTGCTATTTCATGTTTCTTTTTCAGCTTCTTCCGCCTTATGTTATTCTCGCTTAAATTGTCCCATGAATTCCTTTAAAAATGTCATACGGGAAACCGGAGTTGTCGACTACTATAATTAATATTATTACATCTAAACCTAGAGGTCCATATCTTCCATAAATCTAGGGGTGGAAGAACTAGTGTTCTTGGTGGGTGTGTATGTAGTGTGAAATTTGGAAACCCCTTGCCAACGGCGGTCAGTCTAACCCTAAATTAACCCCCACATAATATGCCAGTTCCTATATGCCCGAGAAAGGACTCTGAACAAGATCTTATTCTACGAGGGAACAAGTGCCAGACCGCCCCGTCTTCACACGTGCGAAAAATATACTCCCCGTTTGGTGATAATAATATTTAAATGCACCAGTTCCCATACGCTTCTAAATGATTGCTCATCCGGGGATCTTTTTATTTTAATTTGCCGTCACAATGGATTTTGTTTGCCTTAAAATTCCCAGTCAAGAGATTTAATAGCAAAGTTAAAATTAATTTCTGTACAATCTTAGAGGAGGTGTAATGCTTAAAGCAATGGACTGCAGAATCGTAGTAAAAGAGTTCGTACTCCAGTTATGCTATTACGTTCACTTTCGAGCAAATGCCCTTGGGAAGGTATGAACCTCCTCCTCCCAGCTATGAGTTAAATAGTACCACAATTGTTCTTCTATGAGAATAGTATTGGCATTAAATAACCTACAAAGGTTGATATGTCATTAAACAAAGAAACCAAACCATCTACAATCTTAAACAGATTTAAACTATTCAAACTATTAAGCAATAAGAGTATCACAGATTTTTCAAATAGAAAATGTAATCCATGTTGAATGATTACTAAATGGTCGCCTATGGTATTTCCTACTTGATTTCTAGTAATGAAATTCGATCCTCAATCACTGTCACTCGAAATAAACGCATAACGATCAATAACAAATACAATTTATAGATAGGTGAGGATTGGTTTGACTATTTTGCTTAATAGCATATCAACCCTTATAGGTTATTCAATGCCTTATCTGTCTTTGAATATGCGCTTTTCAAGTGAATAGTTTATTGGTATATATTGTAGACGAATTGTTAAAATGCGAGATAAAATACAATTTTGCTTCATAGATGTATGCTTTATCGATTTTTCGTTGGTGTTTTATGACATATCAACCCTTTTGGTTTATTTAAAGCCAAATCTTTTTTTCTGATATGATTCATTGCCATTACTTTCACGTCCATGCTGACCCGAAGTGACAGTACCAATTTTAGGACAATCTATGGGTCAGATAGAAATATTCAATCATTTTCTATACTTGAAAACATTTAATTGTGTGCAAACAAGTGATTGTCAAATTGAATAATTGATATTATATGGTAGTACCTAAAACCATTTAACTATGCAAACGAATGAATAATGTTAAATAGAGTTACTAACATTTAATAGCAATACTTGAAACCATTTAGATGTGTGCAAGTAAAACTATTAATGTTAGGAAGCAATGGTTCAAAGCATTTAACTATGTACAAACAAATGAGCTCTTGCTCATTTAAAAACTGTTACGGACACACTATTCATTTATTAGTCATATATAATTTATATATATGTATAAACAAGATTTGGAATTAAATAACCTGCAGGGATGGATACGTCGTAAAACACAACTGACTAACTATAGTGTGTGTGTAAAAGATAACAACTTATATTTACATATAAGAGTAGGTACTAATGCTATTTATTTGAAACGACGAGGTAGGTGCTGAAATAGATATTTGCTGCTAGATAGCTAAGCTTAAACTGTGTGCAGCTGAAGTATTTTTTACTTCAAATAGGAAAAGTTACGATGTAGCTGTAAGCATTATGGGTTCGCATGGAAGCAATAACAACCACTTGAATTTCATCTCTTTTTTTTTTCGTTAGTACTGACTTGTTTAAAAGCCATGAAGCTAATATTTTTTCAGAGTACGTCTTCTTGTTTGTCGTACAGGATGTGATCTTGATAATTTGTTGAGAAGTTTAAAGTGCCAAAAATTAAAGGTACATTCACAGAATATCGTCATTATCACTAATTTTCAACGAAGACCCTGTCGATGGGGTTTACAAAAAAGTATCCTTACAAAAGTGCAAGATCACCCAAAAGGGAGCGCCCAGGGTATGACTCATATTGCATGTGGTGGTAAGGTTCCAGTTTTGATAGTGTAGGGAGTGTGGAGTACTCCTTCATTGAGATGAATTTCAGTTCCACTTTGACATGGAATGGTAGCACCTAATTGGGTCTTATCTATCGATTGAATAGATCTGTTTTGAAATTATTTGTGATGAATATAAATACTTGATATAACTGTGTTCGAATTATTCGTATTTGATAAGAATACTTGAGATCATATTATTGTGTACAAAAAGCTCGGTCGAAACATCTATAAAAATGTAAATATATACCTACTAGGTCCTCCATACCCTAAACTATTGGCATAAAATGATATCAAACGAATGGTAATGTTGTTAAAATAAACCAATCATAATTTTTGTCATGTTTTTACTTAATTATTACTGTTGCTTTGTATCGAAAATTTTGGATTCTTTTTACATCCTGGTACTTTTGAGTGTACTGAATGGATTGGAAATACAGTTTCTGCAAGAGAAAATTAATTTAAAAAATAATCATATCGAAGTGTTCTTTTACTTGGTCACTTATCTAATAAAAACAATAGGGAACTTCATGTGAACCACATGTATCATTCTGATAAATATTCATTGGCCAAACAGAAGCCAATCAAAGTTAGCCATTTCATCCTTTTTTTTTTTCTTATCTTTTTTTCTGATTCTTTTCTTTCTCTTAATTGTCTTTAATGTTTTTTTCTTTTATTTTTTTTTTATTTTTCTTTCATCTCTTTTTATTTTTTTCGTTAGCTTTCGTTTACGTCTCCTCTCTTTACTTTATTATTTTTTATTATAAGGTTTTCTGTTTTACGCAGTTTGTGAGAGATGTCATGTCACGCAGGTGTCAAAACAAGCATCCCACAAAGTCCCTCTAGATAAGAAATAAACAGCAAGTAGAGACGCTAGTGGTAGACTCAAATAAAAAGTTTTGCGCAGGTGCATTGGGAAGTGGTTGATGAGAATTTATTGTTAGCACAGCGAGTAACTAAAACAAACTACACATGCTAAAAAAAAGAAATAAACGCAAAAAGGATTATATAAAACAAAAGTGTTTAAATAATGGAAAACAATCAACTGTAAATCAGTAATATGAGGAATAAAAAAGATAAAATAGAAGCCTAAAAAGCTACAAAAATTAAATGAAAAGAACAGTGAGTACAAACACTTCGATAAGCAAATACAGAATATAAAGAGAACTAATAATATTACGCCAATTTAAATCGCTAAAAGAGTAGGAGCCAAGACGATACTTAATATGAACAATCTGATATCAAAGAAAACGAAAACCAATTGGCGTGAGATGTCTATTTCCTTACATTTTCTCTAAAAAATAAGAATAAAATTTGAACTCTCAGAAGATGTTCCCAAAGGTTATTATTTAGCAGTTTCTTTTTTCCAGGCCAAGCAGAGAAAAGTATGATCGAATAACAAAATGTTAAGGAAAAAAATTATAAAATGATTTCGTAGTTTGCATTTTTGAAACAATTTTCTGCAAAAATCTGAATATGCAAATCGATAATTAAAAACATGTTCGGCTTCTAATTTGTTATTTGGTTGATTTATTATTAAATAAAAATAAACTCATTGAACATCTTGTTATTCTTCTTAATCTATAATTACAGGGGCAGTACATTGGCACTATAACCAGACATTGGGATAATGGTTCGAGTCTTTGCCAATGGACTGGGAGATCTGGGTTCAATCCCAGGTCGAGCTATACCAAAGACTCAAAAATGGTACTTGATGCTACCTTGCTTAACACTCAGCATTATAAGGTTCAAGGGTAAAGTGGAGCAATCCAGGGAAAGGAGTAGCGTCCTCCCCTACATCTTGGTGTAGTAGCTATCGAAAAGGGAGACTAGGGTCGCCAATTTACTTTACTTTTTACATTGGCATAATGGTTAAAGTGTTCGTCAATGGCCCGGGAGAGTCATACCAAAGACTCAAAAATAGTACTTTATCATATTTACCCAACCCCTCCGCTCGGGCAGGATATGACACAAGGTCAATTTTTTTAAAGCGGAGTTTAACAGGTTTGAATTCAGAGTTTTCCTTCTCCTAGACTAGTTGCCTCACCAAGGCTGAAGAACATAGTCTGCCCTACTATTTACCCATAGCTGGAGGGGGAATATTTGGATTCATACCTTTCCCAAGGGTATTAGTGCTATGTGAAATGCAATCAGTCCAGGATAGTACTTTATGCTTCCTTGCTTAACACTCAGCATTATAAGGTACGGATCAAGGGTAAAGTAGGTCAATCCTGTGAATTTTATCTGAACCAAATACACAATTAAATAAGAAAACTCAGGTATTTTTGGTCGATAAGAAATTTATTTTACAAAAAAATTGTATGTACTTGTTTATGAACAATACAATATAGTTACACTAACATTTGGGGGAGATGAAAAATGGAAACTGCAGCATAAAAAACACACGGGAATATTTCTGCGTGTAGCAAAGTACAAAATAATATTTTCTTATTTTAACTTTTACAACAGTAAAGGGTTACTTTAAAAAATAATGAATACCATTATTTTTTCACTAATATTGGTCGTTCGATAACGGCTTTATCCCGTAGACTAACATGCCACTTATTAAATTAATAGCATAGCGTCGCTTTTGTATCTGATAATGACTAATGATGATTGGGAGTACACAAAGACAATGTAAAAAAGCGTTGATCAGTTTTCTTGCATCTTACTCGCTACCACAAATAAACGACAATAAAATGAATAAATTATCCTTAGCAGTCTCAAATAATAAAATATTTAATCCAGAGAGATCTATATTTAAAAATAAACTATATATATATATATATATATATATATATATATATATATATATATATATATATATATTGATCTCTCTTGTATATAAGGCTGAGATATAAGGCTGCTTTGAATACACACACACACACATATATATATATATGTGTGTGAGTGTGTGTGTGTATACAAGACTTATATCTCAATATATATATATATATATATATATAGGTGCGTGTGTGTGTGTGTGTGTGTGTGTGTGTGTGTGTGTGTGTGTGTGTGTGTGTGTGTGTGTGTGTGTGTCGGGGTGGTTGTGTGTGTTAGGAAAAGTAAAAGAAAATAATTGATTAGAACTAAAAAAGAAGTTTAATAAAAGACAACGTTCATATTTTACGCACACTTATTTTTTCTATGGATGCCAATAAATTTATTATTCACAATCTGCAAATATACATTTAATTCTTGGACGACATCCTATCAATTAATCTATAACAAAATTGACACCCAATTAAATGCAAACGCGATGGAATTTATTTCTTTAATTACTGATAACAAGTTTGTTAGCTCTCAGAGACAATCCTCATAATCAATTCTACCCCGTGTGATCAAAAATATCGAGACTAAATCTTTAAATGTTTTAAATCATAAAATCTAACCCAAGATGAGTGCAACCTATAAAATAAAGTGATGGTATTTAGTCATCAAGAAAAAAGTATCGAAACTGGTTCGATAATTTTTTTGTGTATCCAGTGTAACGCATTACAATGGATGTCCTGTGTATGATATTAAATTGTGTTTGCTGGTTATGATATTTCACTTTGCCCTGGTTATGACATTACCCTGAGTGTCCTGAGTATGATATTACACAGTGTGTCCTGGATATGACATTACATTGAGTGTCCTGGGTATGAAATTATACTGTGTGTCAAGGATATGACATTGCATTATATATCCTGGATCATTACACTGATTGTCCTTGGTATTACATTAAGCTGAGTCTACTAAGTATGACATTACATGGTGTTTATTCGATATTACATTCAACAGAGTCCCCTAAGTATGACATTACACTGTGTGTCCTGGATATGACATGATATTGTATTCCTGGGTATGACATTACACTGAGTGTCCTGGGTATATCATTAAATTGAGTGTTCTGGGTATGACATTTCACTATGTGCTGGTTATGATATTTCACTGTGTATCCTGGATACGACATTACACTGTGGGTATGACATTACACTCTTTCCACGTTGATCCGGATTGGCTCTAGCTATAATTACCTATGGGAAAAGAAAGTTAAAGATACAGAATAGAATATACTTTGACTCAGATTACTATAAGCAATGAACAGATACTTTCCATCGTTTGGTCACCTCATCTGAAGACTTATGATCCATTTCACTGAAAAAAATAATTTTTTTTACAATTGTTTACAACGTTTAGAGTCACTGCTACTTAGCTCCCACGAATCGATCTTCATTTGGAACTGAGAACCAATAGATTATGTCTTCTGTCGGCGAGACTTAACATGCAGATGGATAAGGAATTCCTGTAAAAAAATAGTTTTCTGGGTATAGAACAAAACTGAATTCTTAGGTGAGGCTCCACCACTGGAATCCTGAAGATTTGGAGCACACCCACCTTTATTGGCCTTACTCTCAAATCAACACTGACTCGGAATGGTAGTACCTATGAAAATCCCTGTTAGAGCTCAAATAGCGGTTCAAAAACATTCACATTTGAATGATTATTTAAGACCATATGACAAATGCGAATGAACATTATTTGTATTGAGAATTGTTACTTGAATCTGTAATTGTTTATAAAGGATTATTCAGTGATATATCAACACAAACACACACAGACTCTTTGTCATCAGCTGCAAAGCAGTAAAACTCTACCAAAAGTGGGTGGCATGGCTGTGACACTAAATTGTATCTGGTGATGAGGTTCAGGTTCCAAATCAAGAGTATGGAGTCACTCCTTCGTGGAAATCATTCAGAAGATTTCAAATACTAGTTAGGCTACCAGGAATAATAGTACCTGTTAGATGATCACCTATGTGTCAAATAGATTTGGTTGAAAATTATTTGTATGGATTGGAGTACTTGAGTGCACAGAGTTCAATCTTATGTCGAGTCATACCAAAGACTTAAAAAATGGTACTTGATGCCGCCTTGCTTAACACTCAGCATTATAAGGTAAGGACCAAGGGTAAAGTGGAGCAATCCAGGTAAAGGGGTAGCGCGTTCTTCTTGACTTCGGTGTGGTAGCTATTGAAAAGGGAGCTATCAGGTCACCCTTCAGGAAGGTCGCCAACTTTACTTTTTTATAATTATATTCTAAGGATTATTATTATTAATTACGTGAGACTACACAACTATATGTAAATTATTTGTATTTTATAGAAATACTTGATATCGAATAATTGTGCAAAGAAACGATTAAACACAAAAAATAGTACAATTTGAAAAATAAATGGAAATTTGAAAAAGGACTACGATTACAATCCAACTTTTAGAAATAGAAGCTCAACATTAAATAGCTCATAAGAAATTGATATACAGTTTAATAAACCTGTTACATATTGACCCTTGACTGAGCCGTCAATCAAAGATGCACCTGTGAAAATAAGCGGAAGAAGATCACGTGATCTAATCGGAGGGAAGAGAGCGTTATGAAATAGTATACGCAGGTGCCCGCGGCAGTTGAGTCAGTTGGATCAGTGATGGCCAAGTCAGATCCAGCTTGCAGCTACTGAGAGCGTCCCGCTGGGGCATGTAGCCCATTCCAAGCCTTCGATTGAACATCCCCGGCCGAGAAGCAGAATAAGTGTCAAATTAGGTCTTGAAGATAACACAACGTGTTATGGTCAAGAGAAGAAGCTATGAGTTAATATAGCAATCTGTCTTGTCTCCCTCCGTCCGTCTGTCTAATTCACACACTACAGAAGCTTCAAACCCTTTTGAGAATATAGTGTGAGAATTGTATTCTTACAAAAAAATGTGTTGTCCTTCATTACTTCAACCGCTATACGACAAACCAATCAAACTTTTGATTTCAAATTTTCTCTGGTTAGTATTTGTGGTTAGATTAAGTGTTTTAAATAGACGGTCTTGAAAGTTCCACGTATCGTAGATTTTTCTGTACAAACAAACCATAGTTATATTTGATTTAAAAGAAAAACAATTGAAAATGTCTCAGGGAATTAATCCCTAAATAGATGTACATATGTTTTGCATCCAAGAAGATTCAGAGATCTTGACAAGGGACATAATCAAAAGTCTACTATTATCCGCTTTTTCGAAAAAATATTGGTAATCGTTCTTAGACTGCTAGGAATAATCATAGTCATATTCTATAAAGCCTACGTCACTACAACAGCAGCTGTGAGGCCACTTACGTCCAGCCTCGAAAACTGTTCAAGTAAGACATGCGGGCCACTGCTAGAGAAGCAAGGACAAATTCTTTAGTAACGTTTTTCAATGGAACCCTCTACGTGTATACCTTATTGATAGCAAGATGTTACATCAGCTCAGCGCTAACACTGAATATGGTTTGGAAGACCTGCCGGGAGCGATGGATGCTAGGGACGAATGGAGATAGAAAGTCAAGAAAGGCTGTGCTGTCAGCGTGACTTGATGATGATAATATATTAACTGTCTGTTTTTTTTTTCTCTAATGGTTAAGCTTGATAAATTAAATCTAAAAATAGAATTTTTTAGTCCTAAAGAAACACCAAGTATATCACTATTTCAAAAACTAACCTTTTCCGATTTTGCCTGGATCACCTACCTTGTGTTCTAGTCTGTAGAAGGCCAATGTTCAAAAAGAACGGTCGATGTATTTTTCTATTTCAACCGCTGAACCACATAAAGTTACGAATTTCACCACAATAATCAAGTTCTATTCTAAAGGGATACAGGAATTGTTCACAAGTAAGCAATTGATAATAAATAACTAAAAACATTTATGTACTCTTTTAGCTATTTAGAAATAGAAAATTAAAGACATATTTGGGAAGTACTGCTTTTGTCTAAAAACATAAAAACTTAAAAAGCAATGTCTTTTCCAATCAACATCCAGTGATTTGTTTTCTGTTTTCATGTAGTCATTATTAATTCGTTGCAGCATTAACTTTTTATCCCACTTACTCGAAAATGCTACAATGTTAAGCTACATTTTGCTATAGTTACTCGTTACGCTAATTCATGCTAACCTTTTTTATGAACCTGTGGCGTATGTTATGAGATTCCATTGAGCACACAAATTTGCTCATTTTATTACAAGATTAAATAAGGATTTTTTGTCAAAATTAAAGGGAATAACTGATGAAGTGGATAAAATTTGTTTATTGACAGACTCTTCCCTATCTTTATTTTTCTTTCAGTCTAAATCTGATTATCCTGCAAAGACTGATAAGGTTATTGCTTTTAATATTCTATAATTCATAGAAACGGGAAGATAAGAAAAAAATCTAAAAAATTTAAAAAAAAAAACAATCAAACACAGTATAAGGCTCATGATAATTCGGCACAATATCATTATTTTTGTTGATGTGTAAGGTTTACACTTTCTCAAATATAAATATAGGAAAAATGATTTTAAAAAAAGACGTATAATAAACTGATATTTCAATTCTGTATGTATGGAGGTTTTATAATAGTTATAATATTTGATTAAGTTTTATTTTTATAAAACATTTAATAAGATTTCTGCAATAAGTTCAATACATTAAGTTTTTTTAAGTGACAAGATATATGCAACGTTATTATTATTATTTTAATGAGTAGAAGAAGGAACATTTCAATTAATATCAAGCCAATCTAAATAATAATAATAACAATAGACAGTCACAAAATGTAAACGATATCCAACTAAGTCATAAAGTTTCTCGAGAAAACCATGGAAAACTAGAAAACGGAATTGAGAGAAGGTAGAAAAAGTTTATCTGATGTAAAAATCTAGAGAGGTATCTTCAAGGTAGATGCTCTATCACCATTACTAGTTGTGATAGCGATGATGGCACTTAATCACATACTTAAGAAATGTGCTGGCGGATACAAAATTCCTAAACCGCTGGAAAAAATCAATCACATAATGTAAATGGACGGCATTAAATTGTTTGCTAAAACCAAAAAAGAATTTGAAACCCTAATACAAACAGTGAGGTTATGCAGTCAGGACATAGGGGTGGAATTTGATATAGAAAAATGCACAATACCAATAATGAGAAGCGAAAAACAATAAATGACGGAAGAAATAGAACTACCAAACCAAGAACAAATCAGAATGCTCGGAGAAAAGAAAACTTACAAATGCTTGGGAATATTGGAAGCGGACGCCATCAAACAAGCGGATATAAAAGAAAAAATTAAGATCGAGTATCTTAGGAGAACTACTAGAAACCAAACTAAATAACAAAAACCTCAAGAAAAGGCTAAAGTCTTGGGCTGTCTCTCTTATAAGATACTCGGGACCATTTTTGAAGCGGACGAGGGAAGAACTTAAACAAATGTACCAGAGAACAAGAAAACTCATGACGTGGCATAAGGCCTTACATCCTAGAGATGACGTAGACAGACTGTATGTGACAAAAAAGAAGGAGGAAGAGGTCTCAACAGCATTATGATAGCGTCGGTACAACGATACAACGACTCAAAGACAACATAAAAAAGCGCAGAGGGAGACTGATTACAGTGAGCAGAAAAAATACAGACAACAGAAGCATCAACAGAATAAAAATAACTAGGAAACAAAAGTAAGAAGAAAGCAACTCTACGGACATTTTAAGTGAAAAACAATCGAAATCTCACACGAGAAAAATCGGACATAGCTAAGAAAGGAAAACCCTAAGAAAGAAACTGAACCTCAGATGATAGCAGCACAAAACAAAGCACTTAATATGTTAACGCAAAAATAGACGAGACAAAACAAAATAGTAGATGTAGATCATATAGCAATAGACGCGAAACAATGAATCAGATAATAAACGAAGGCATTAAATAAGCGCCAAAAGAGAACAAGACTAGACACGACTGGGTGGGGAAGTTGATCCATTGGGAATTATGCAAGAAACTGAAATTTGACCATACCAACAAACGGTAATTCACAACCCAGAACCCATCCTGGAAAATGAGACAAATAACTTCTCTGGGATTTTGAGATAAAAACGGATCACCTAATACCGACTAGACGACCAGGCTTAGGGACAGTCGGCAACAATTTTGAAAAAGAGAACTTGCTGCATAGTGGAATTTGCCGTTCCGGTTGACCATAAGCAAAAACTGAAAGAAAGAGAAAAGAGAGATAAGTACCTAGACCTTGCTAGTGAAGTGAAAAACCAATGAAACATAAAAGTAATGATGATATTAATTTTAAATGCTGTGCTCGATACAATCACCAAAATATTACTACACGTACTGAAAGAATTGAAATTAAGAGGAAAAATCGAGATCATCCCAATTACAGCCTTATTAAGATCAACCAGAATATTGAGAAGAGTTCTGGGGATTTGGGGAGACTAGCGGTGACTCAAACTCAGGTGAGAAGCCATCAGCTAACGCTGGTGTGAAAAACTTTGAAAAGAGTAAAATAAAAACAATAATCCCCAAAGATTCTGTAAAGGAACTGGATGATTTAGAAAACAGAGGATGAGCAGACACCATCCAGGCTACTGCATTATTAAGAGCTTACTGGTTGACCAACATTGGCACGTCCATGTATAGGGTCCATATGAGAGTGTCACTTATGAGTTCATCCTTGTTTCTCCAGCAGTGTCCCGCATATCTTGTTCGTCTTACTCCGATGGCTTTAGTGATAGGAGGTAAGTGTCCGTACAGCTGTTGTTTCGTGGGATATTGCTTGCAGCATTTTTTCAATATAACCCGAAGCATTCTTGTGCCGTTCTCATCTAGCTTTATCTCAGGGCGTTTTGGTAGCGTCCCTGGGGTGCATTCCTTGAGTAGTATTGACACAACCTCTGCTTGGAAGAAATCTTGTTGTTGTTTATCGGATAGATCAGACTTCCATATGACAAATAGCCTATTGATAGCACTTCACGCCTTCACTAGGTGAATATTGACATCATTTGATGAGACGCTGCTGCCGGGGTATGTGAGGACCGCCATTTTGAGTGGAGATATCTCCTTCTTGATTAAAGCAAATATACTCCGTTTTGTTCGCTTTCACGTAGAGACCAATGTCTTCTGGTGCCTGCTCCAGGTTATGTAGCAGGGATTCGACTTGGGTAGGTGTCTTTGCAAGAAGCGCTATGTCAACTATTGGGCGTTTGTTATATATTCTGCGGGATATCATCTGCCTCTGGCTATTCTTTGTGTAAAGCTATTTTCTTTAATTAACGAAGAAGAAGCATTTGAACTCAGGAGCCAGCTGGAAGAAATATATCAATATTGGTCAGTATGTCTTTAAGTCCCATCAATTTAAAATGCTGAATTTTACAAAATGTTATGCTGTATTTTGTTTGTGAAATAATGCTTAAACTATGCGTTTTAAATGTAAAGACACGCTTACTCTACTATAAAGCCAAATTGATGTTAGTCTTTCCAAATGTCAGCGAACAAGGCAGAATGTTTTTGAATCTCTTCTATCGAATAATTTAAAAATTCGTAAAGAAAGCCCTAACAGTAGTTTAGAAGAAAAAGAAAAAGCCTAAAACACCTAATGCTACCACACGGCCCCTCCCCCAAGAAAAAAAAAAAAGAAAAATTTTTTTTAAGCTCTATAATTCCTGAAGCCTGGTAGGTTCCCAACTGTAGTAAAACAAAAAAAAAATGAAAAACCTAGGAAAAGTCCCAATACAGCAAAAAAAAAGCACAAGTCAGTACCAGTGAAAGTCATACGAAAGTACCTTAATGTTGGACTAGTTAAAGTCCAACATTAAGGTACTTTCGTATGACTTTCACTGGTACTGTTAGGGCTTTCTTTACGAATTTTTAAATTATTCGATAGAAGAGATTCAAAAACATTCTGCCTTGTTCGCTGACATTTGGAAAGACTAACATCAATTTGGCTTTATAGTAGAGTAAGCGTGTCTTTACATTTAAAACGCATAGTTTAAGCATTATTTCACAAACAAAATACAGCATAACATTTTGTAAAATTCAGCATTTTAAATTGATGGGACTTAAAGACATACTGACCAATATTGATATATTTCTTCCAGCTGGCTCCTGAGTTCAAATGCTTCTTCTTCGTTAATTAAAGAAAATAGCTTTACACAAAGAATAGCCAGAGGCAGATGATATCCCGCAGAATATATAACAAACGCCCAATAGTTGACATAGCGCTTCTTGCAAAGACACCTACCCAAGTCGAATCCCTGCTACATAACCTGGAGCAGGCACCAGAAGACATTGGTCTCTACGTGAAAGCGAACAAAACGGAGTATATTTGCTTTAAGTTTTAAGTTTTAACTTAGTTAAAAGTTAAAACTTAAAACTTAAACCAAAATTACCCTCCCCCCCCTTTTTTTTGCGTACACATAGGAAGCAGCATGATGTACGTAAAGGTATTTGAATAAACCCATGAACGACCAAACTCAATACCTCAACGGGTCCTGGACGTGAGTTTGACGACTTTACGCTCAGGATCGCTAGTTCGATCGGGGAACTACTGCTGCTCCTCTATAAGAGTGGCTTCTATAGAAGAGAATAAAACAGCCATCGAAAGATAGCCATGACCCACACTCAAACCACTTACACAAACCGCATCGCTCTTCGCGCGGGTAAAAAAGGGGCGCGTCCTGCGGAGGTTGGAGCCCTGGCCTCGGTGTTCGAAAAATCAGCTACAGAGCTCAAACAATCAAAACTACTAAAATGCAAGCAAACACTACAAATAGCCACATTTAACGTAAGAACCTTGAATAGAATAGGACAACTCCCAGAGCTAATCGCATCGGCCGAAGAACATAAGATAGACATAATATGCATACAAGAACACAGATACACGCACACAGAAGATATCAAATATCACGAAACTGGCAATGGATGGTCGCTCGCCACTGTATCCGCATGGAAAAACTCTGTCAACGCCGCAGTAGGAGGGGTAGGATTACTTATAGGACCTAGAGCATTAAAAACGCTTAATAGCGTTGAGAAAATACAACCTTGAATGATGGCAGCTACATTTAACGGAAACCCCAGAGCAACAATCATCTCATGCTACAGCCCCACCAATGTTAGTGAAGAAAATGAACTAGTCACCTTCTACGATGAGTTATCCTCATTAGTGCATAGCATCCCGAAACACAACATGTTAGTCATTGGCGGAGACCTGAATGCCCAAATCGGGAAAAACGGAAACAACAAATACAGCCTCCACAACACGTCAAATAGAAATGGGCAACATCTAACAGATTACATGATAGAAAATAGATTAGCATGCCTCAATACAAACTACCAAAAAGAGAGGGAAAACTATGGACATACACGTACGCAAACAATACTAAAGCTCAGATAGACTTCGTCCTTATAAACAAGAAATGGAAAAATAGTGCATTGAATTGCGAGGCATACTCCTCTTTTGAGGGTGTGTCCACCGATCCCCGAATAGTCACGGCGAAAATACGGTTAAGCCTACGAAAAAACGCCAAACGAACAGCGACCACCAAACACTATGACTGTGCCCTATTAAACAACAAAGATATACGTATTAGAATTAAGAAACAGATTCGAAACACTACAAGAAAAGACGGAAAAAAGTACACCAAACGACGAATACGAAAATTTCCTCAATGCACACCTCGAGGCAGCAGCAAAATACATTCCAACAAAACTTAAAACTAAATATAGAGTCCCATGGGAAACTTTAGCGGTGAGAGAAAAACGTGCACTAGTGAAAACAGCCCCCCAAAACTATCGAAAAAACCCAACAAACACAAATGCCTTAAAACTAAAAACGGCACAATATCAATTAGCAGGCATTTATATAAAGGAACAGACAGAATACATTCAAAATCAGATAGATAAGATTAGAGACTCGGTGGAAGATAGACAATCTAGAATAGCCTGGCAAACAATAAACGAAGTGAGCAGAAGAAAGAACACAGCCAAAGCAAAACTTAAAGCAGCAAACCAACAAGAAAGAATAAAACTGTGGAAACAGCACTTCGAAAACTTACTTGGAAACCCACCAAAAATAACGCATGAACCAATCACCAGAATAATTAGCAAACAATTAGACATTAAACTAGGACCGTCCACACAAGAAGAACTCGACTCAGTTCTCAGAAAAATTAAAAATAGGAAAGCTGCAGGGCTGGACGAAATTCCCCCGGAAGTATGGAAGACCAGACAATTCGACGACATACTGCTCCGCCACTGCAACGCCGATGACATAGCGATACTGGCAAATACACCTGACCAAGCCGAAACTCTTCTGCATAGTTTGGAACGAGCAGCAGCAAGCATAGGCCTCTATGTCAATGCACACAAAACGGAATATATGTGCTATAACCAAACGGGGAACATCTCCATTCTATAAGGAACCCCACTTAAACTAGTAGACAAATTCACGTACCTAGGAAGCAGCGTCGAATCAACCGAAAAGGACATCGAAACGAGGCTAACGAAAGCATGGACAGCTATCAATAGGCTATCGATTATATGGAAATCAGACCTAACCGATAAAATGAAACGCAGTTTCTTCCAGGCAGCGGTCACATCGATACTGCTATATGGATGCACTACATGGACGCTAACAAAACGGCTGGAGAAGAAGCTAGATGGCAATTACACAAGAATGCTGCGTGCAATCCTGAACAAGTCCTGGCAGCAACACCTCACAAGACACCAACTGTACGGCCACCTGCCCCCTATCACGAAAACTATTCAAGTTAGACGAACCAGACATGCAGGACACTGCTGGAGAAGCAGAGATGAACTCATAAGAGATGTACTCTTATGGATCCTCACACATGGCCGCGCAAAAGCAGGACGACCAGCTCGAACGTACATTCAGCAGCTATGTGAGGATACAGGATGTTGTCCTGAAGACCTACCTAGGGCGATGAACGATAGGGAGGAGTGGCGAGAGAGGATCAGGGATATCTGTGCTACCAGCGCGATATGATGATGATGATGATGATGATGATATCTATCGATGTTCGAAGTACATAGATGAGGCAGATAAACAGATAGGGTGCTAATATAGCTCCTCGCAGAACTCCAGCATCAATATCGAAGAAGTCCATGTCTCTATCTGCAGAGCCTACCCTGACTTTTGTGTTTCTATAAAACATCTTTATGGCCGTGACAGTTTCTTCGGAGAGACCATAGGCAAAAAATATTTGCTCTATTTTTCCTCTGTGTATGAAATCAAATGCCCAAGAGAAATCTTTTATTCGAACTCCTTCGATGATTCAACTGATTATTAGAATCTGTCATGTGGACCATTTTCTCCGAAAACCATTTTGATTGTTCCAAAGAACTTTCTAAATTTCCGGTTTGATGCGATTTCGAAGCAGAGTATTATGAACCTTAGCTGCTATTAAAAACGACGAAGGCTTCTGTAGTTTTTAGGTGATTCCCTAGTCATCTTTCTTAGGGAAGGGAAAGACACAGCCTTTTGCATCTCCCTTGCTATTTGTTTGGTTGGTATGGATTCTGCTGTTGCTTCTATATGAGCATTGACGAAGTTTTCGTATTCTGTGATTTGAATATACTCATTCAGAAAAGAAATACGCTTCACAGTTCAGAGCGCTATTTATTCACTTCTTGTTTATAATCGATCTGTTCTTTAGCATTATTTGGGTACGTCTAGGTTCATAATTTTCCCTTCCGTTTTTGGAATTTAATGTTAAGGCATGTTAGTTTGTTTTCATGAGAGAAGTCAGTTCCTCGTTTCAGTTTGACCAGTTGTGTAAGCAGAATTTGTTAGTTATGTCTATGCCTCCGGCGATTAGTACGTTGTTTGGAAATACTATGAACAAGGGAAGATAAATCGTTGTAGAAGGTGATGATGTCAATTTCATCACTGGCATTAGTGGGATATGCTTGTCATGCGGGGGTTGCTATTAAATGTAGCACTCATCATTCTAGGTTGTATTTTCTCAACGTTATTTAATAATTTCAGGGCTCGAGGACTAAGACGCATTCTTGTCCCTACTATAAGGGCATGGGCGGAGTTTTTCCACACAGATACTGAGACAAACCAAAAAATAAAGATTTTCAGCAACAAATCAAAATAAAACAATCAGGTAAAAAATAGTGTAAAGTTGGACCTTAACTAGATTAAAACTTAACGAATTTAAAGGGAAAAAGTTTATTCTCTAAATATATATCACAAGAAGCCATGAGATGCAGTATGGTGGATGTGAACTAAGGCGGATGAATCCAAATTTGGATCAATGTCGTGCCCAACCAGATGCTTGACGGAAGAATCTCCAAGGTCAACGGCCAGGATCAAATAATCCAGTCAGGAAACTACTGTTACTCATCTATAAGAGTGGCGTCTATGGATGAGTGAGAAAACACACAACGAAAGATTACCATGACTTTTAATTAAACGATATGTTCACGCTGCATCACCCTTCGCCTGTAAAAACAAGAGGCGAATTTTGCTGAGGTTGGAGCTCTAGCCCCAATATTCGAAAAATCAGCTCCAACTCAAATCCAATCCAAAATTACTGAGATGCAAAAACACTTAATATAGCGACATTTAACGTTAACACTTTAAATAGAATTGGTCGGATAAACGAGCCAGCTGCATCTGCAGCAGAGAATAACGCAGATATAGTATGGATAGAAGAGCATAGATATTACCATAGCCAATCAGAAAGATATATTCAGTTATAATCAATATACGGTAAAGTAAACCATAGTTGTTTTACTCCTGGATCCGACATAGATATGTGTTAAAATAATCTCTTGCTGAACAGAGCACAGTTGTTGCTTTGAAGAATATCAAATTTAAGCGGAGTTTAATAGGTTTTAATTCCAATTTTTCTTCTGCAAGACTGGGTACCATATCAAGGTTAAAGAGCTTAGTCTAACCTACTTTTTACGCATAGCTAGAGGGACAATTGTTGTATGTGTATCTTTCACAAATATGCATATATATATATATATATGTGTGTGTGTCCGTGTGTCTGTGTGTGTGTCTGTGTGTCTGTGTGTGTGTGTATTGATTGGTTTTGTTTGGTTTGGTTTAATAGCATATCAACCCTTGTAAGTTATTTAATGTCAAATCCATTTTTATACATATAAACAGTTCTATTTTAGATATTTCAGTTTAGCATGAGTACAATTAAAAATGTCAAGACAGTTCTACTTCAAACGATTTAGTTTAGTCAACTAAGTTAAATGGTTCCAAGTATTGCAATGTAACACAAACAATTCAATTAAACATCTGTTATTTATCTACTCACAGTTAAAAGGAGAACAGTTCAGTTTATCATAATTACGCAGTTTAAATGTCAAAATAGTTCTATTTCAAACAATTCAGTTTAGCATAAGTGCACAGTTTAGTTCTATTTGTTCCATAGATATGATGCTATCAAATGCTACCACTCCGAGCTAGAGTGGAACTGGGAGCGATGACAATGAGAAGGTACTCCGCATCTACCAAAGCGCCAGCATTACTGGAGCCTCACCATCAGATTGTTTTGTGTCTTATCCAGGACACTCGTTGGGGGGTTCTTACACCGGTGCAGTGATGCAGTCGGTGTATTCGGCAGCCCCAGCCGACTGTGTTCATTTGGTGTGGCTGTATGACATTATTTAATTAAACAACTTATTATAATAGCGGTGATATCTATGAAATGCTAATTACAAATATTCCCTCCTTCCAAAATAGATGCATCATTATCAGCATGAATCATTATTACAACAAGAAAATAACGGGTTGACTTTTTAGTTACTTTTTGAATTGTCTTTGGGCTATGAATTTTTTTTCAATCGGTTGGTGAATTTACAATTCAACTGATGTTGAATTAGTGATATTAATAAAACCCAGTCTGAATCTATCAATCTATCTATCTATCTATCTATCTATGTTTGTGTGTGAGTATATGTGTGTTTGAGGTCCTTTAAACTCTCCTTGATTACCACAATTCTATAAGATTCATGAACAACTCTTCAGGGAGAGAAAGCTACAATCATACGTTGTCAGATGTGTGCTCTTCTGGTAATGATATTATCATCCCTCTTAAAAGTTCAACATGCATATTGTAGAAATGTAGCTATCAAGGAATGGGTTGTTTTACATAGTTCTGCCAGCTGGCATTAAACAAGTTTTAAAAATATTTTTGACGTTTATTTTTAAACCACTGGTTCACTCATTATATATATATATATGTGTGTGTGTGTGTGTGCGTGTGTGTGTGTGGTTGTAAATCGCTGTATTTTATTTGTCTACAGAAACACTCTATATTCATGGTTTCAGATTATCATTTACTAAGACGCGACACTCTTTTTAAGCGTTAAAGTTCCAAATTAATTCAATGATTATGCAGTTATTCAAATCGTGCTGCCGTTTCTAATAGGGAAACTTTATTTTGTGGTCCATTATCTACAATTTCATCTCATCTGAATTGGATTTGGCGAGAAAAATTACTTGACTCTGGAAAATACTGATTTAATTTTGGACATGTTAGAATGGAATGACGTGTATAATAATAACAGCAACAGAGCAATCGATAATTTTATTCCTTAATAGAAATCAAGAGAATGTAAAAAAACAAGCTCGTGCTTTATCAATTCGATATAATTGATAGGGAAATTAAAAGTAACCGTGTTGATAGTATGTTATGAAAGTCGTTATTTCAAATATTTATTTAGTAAAGCTTATAGCACAAGTTCAGAATAGAAAAGCGCGAACGCGGACCCCCTACACACACACTCAAACAAACATGGATCTCTCTCTCTCTCTCTCTCTCTCTCTCTCTCTATATATATATATATATATATATATATTATCGTTTTCAACTAGTTTTGACTTGAGACCATCGTCAGGAGAAAAGTTTTATGTGGAATTTTCTTTTTAATTTTTAAAAAGTTTTTTGAAAGCAGTTGATATGATAGAGTGAGGAAAATGTATTATTAACGTAGCTTATATATTTGTTAAGAACCCCGTCGACCTCATCTCTGCAGAGGGGCATACCCACCATGAACGAGTGTCCTGGATATAACAGTAGACAATCTGATGACGAGACTCCAGTAATACTGGAGTTTGGGGAGTGCGGAGTATCCCTTCATTGCCATCAATCCGAGGTCCACTCTGGCCCAGAGAGGTAGCACATAATAGGGTCCTATATATTGGTCAAATAGAACTGTTTTAGTTATGTTATTTCCTCTGTCGGTGTGAATTCTTTTGCTTCTATCCTGTCGCAACCTCGTACCCCTTTCATTAATTCTTGCTAAACGTCTTATTTCCTCCTTAAAACATTACAAGAGAATTTTGGAAATCTGTCTACAGTTAATATTATCTAACCTAGAAGTTCGTTCTTCCGGACTTGGTGGTGTATGTGAAAGTGTACTGGCACCCCCTTACCAACGTCTGATATATTCTATATAGTATCATTATGGCTGCGACGGTTTCTATGGGTAGGCTTTCGGTGAGTAGTATTTGTTTCATCTTTCCTCTGTGAATGGAGTTAAAAGGCCTTGGCGAAGTCGACAAATAATATTGCTGCCTCAAGTAGTATTTCAGGTAAACATTCAAGAATTCGACGGATAGTCGAAAATTGTGACGCCATGGATCCATTTCTCCGAAAGCCATTTTGGTTCTTCCTAAGTATGTTCTCAATTTTAGGTTCTATGTGGTTGCATTGTAGATCTTCGCCGCTATGGATATAAGGCTTATACCTCGGTAGTTCTTGGCTAATCCAAGGTCACCTTCCTAGGGAAGGGGAAAATGCATCTCTTTGCCCATCTCTCTAATGTGTTTTGATTATAAACGGCATTACTGAGTAGGAGCAGTATATCGTCTAATTCCCTGGTCTTCCATACGTCTAGGGGTATTTCATCAAGCCCTGCAGCTTTATTATTTTTAATATTTCTAAATACTGAGTCCAGTTAAACTAATAACATCTAGCGTTTGGCAATATCTAATACAGAAGCTTAACCCAATCTGCAAGGCTTAGAATATGCTAGCTGTATTTCATGCAGAGGGTGTAAGACCCAACCAAAACCAGTTGTCTTGGGTATGACTCTAAAATGCTTCTGATTGTGAGGCTTCTGTTCAGGAAATTTGAGGAATAGGGAGTACACTTTCTCTGTTCTACACTGACCCGAAATGGTAGTACCTGTTAAAATCTGAAATACATTTCTTTAGCTATTTTATTTTAATCGGGTCATGTGAAGAAAACAACCTCCAAACAAACAACTACACAAATAATGTAAAATTAAAGCCATTCTCTAACCTTTTGATATAAGTAAAAATAAGTAGGACAGACTGATTTCTCTCATCTTGATACGGCAACCGGGCTAGGAGGAAGAAAACTGAATTCAAACCAGCTGTAGACCATGAGAGTTATAGGCTCTAGTGAGTTAAAACTGCCGAATAAATGTTTCAAAAGTAAAGACCCCAACAACCAAATCAAGTGACGGGACCAGAGGGAAAAGCTTAATTGCTTTTTATCTACTTAACTGACTAAAGTTTTGTATCTCCTTCTAACAAATGATCAGTGTTTGATAGTTTGGTTTCTTTGATTAATGACATAACAACCTTCTGGGTTATTTAAAGCCAAAGCATCCCTGTAGAACAGTAGAGGCCATTTTAACCCTGAGATTTAAGGGGTTTTATAACTTTCCCTAGAGTAATAGTTCCTATTTACCCAACCCCTCCGCTCGAGCAGGATATGAAACAAGGTCAATTTTTAAGCAGAGTTTAACAGGTTTGAATTGAGAGTTTTCCTTCTCCTAGACTAGTTGCCTTACCAAGGCTGAAGAACCTAGTCTGCCCTACTATTTACCCATAGCTGGAGGGGGAATAATCGGATTCATACCTTTCCCAAGAGTATTAATGCTATGTGAAATGCAATCAGTCTCGTCCAGGATTTGAACTCGTGTCACCGTGTCCCAAGAGAAATAGTTCAAAATGAACGTAACATTGTGACTGGAAATCGAACTTGCTAACTATGATATCATAGTTCAGCATGTTAGCTACTTAGCCACGGAACTCTCTCCCTATTGGTGTTAGATTGGAATACTTGCAATCTTATAACCGTGTTCAAACGAAGGATCATTAATAGATAGGAATACATACTTTGAAATTTTTAATTAGTTACCAATAATTGAAGAAAGAATTGTTGGATTCATAGCTTTTCCAAGTGTATTAGAGTGGTGTAAAATACAGAAAGCCTCGACTAGGATTTGAACCTTGGTCACCATGCTCACTATTACGACAATGTCCATTGCACTACGAGCACCAGTATAAATATACATGGTTTGGACTAGAATGAACCATTATACATATTATTTTACTAAGGAACATTTTGCTTTCATCACACTACATCTCTAAATCAAAAAAATTTTAGGATATCGCAATTGTAGAAAATCAAAATTCAAAAACGTTCATATATATATATATATAATCATGTCGTGCTCCTAGCACGGATTTCCCTGGCCCTCTCTTGCCACTCGTTTCAAAAGTCCCTCGCCGCCGGCAGGTCTTCAATGATACATCCAGTATCTGTGCAGAACTATTGTAGATAGGTTCTAGCTAGTCGCCCAATCCTTGCTCGTTCGTGTAAAGGGGTCCACAGGATTACATCGCTTATGGGTTCGTCCTTACTTCTCCCGCAGGGTACTGCATGTCTTGTTTGTCTAATTATGGATGGTTTTCGAAATGGATGAGAGGTGGCCGTATAACTGCTCCTTTGTAGGATGCAAAATCGTTCGATATAGCTCGTAGCATTCTTGTGCAATTACACCCAAGCTTTTTCTCTAAGCGCTTAATCAGCATTCATGCGGTGCATCCATATAGCAGTACTGGCATGACCACTGTCGTGTCAAGATATATATATATATATATATACACATATATATGTGTGTGTGTGTGTGTGTATCACGGCATTTTATATTAGAGACCAAGTCATAATGGAAAAAAGAGACAGAACTGGAGGCCTATTTCAGAAGCGTGTCATTTTAATTTCAGTTTGCGTTTGAGCAAGCTATTTCTGTGTTGTTGGCTGAAGAAATTCAACAAAAATTCTCCTTATATTTGGAATCTAATTTACCTTATTTATCAGAAGTATGTAAATAAGCACAAGATTAATCTATTTTTTTTTTTGTATTATAATATTAGTTTTATGTTGATAGCAAATACAAACTTTTGGGTTCGTAATTCTCTGTGCATAAATGGAAGTTTTGATCTTTTTACTCTGAATTTTAAACTTCTTATTAAACATTTTCATAATAACGTTCATCAGTTATTTTCCCCTTGAAATTCGCTCAACATTTTTCGCTTAAACTTCATAAACGTTCTTAAAGAATTAAAAACACACAAAAAACCCCAAAAGAAGACTTGCTTCGCTTCTTCTATGAAGTTTAGATTTTCTCCGAAGACTTTTTTTTTTTACTTGCTTCTATTTTTACAGCGAACTTTATATAAAATTTAAACAAAATGTCATTATTGATCTAAAGTTACAAACTTATTTTAATATTTTTCTTTGATATTGTTATCCATAAGAATTATTCATCTATAAAATTTAATTCTTTTACGAGTAATTTGTGTTTTTAATTTAAACATTAAACTATTTTTGCTTAGATCAAATATACCATTGAACGTAAAATAGAAGTAAATGTGCCATTTTAGTATTATAAAAATGAATGAAAAAACATCAAAGAATGTTTTTGATAAATTTCATAAATTAATATATTTTTTCGACGTTTATTTTTGATGTTATATAAAGACTGTCAGTGTGAACGAAATTAATCAGTCATTTTTCTAGCGTCTTTGCATATATTACACATCCAGATCAGACAAATAACTATTTTTTAAGGTTTTGAAACGTTCCTTGAATGATTTTGCTTTATCTATTTATATTTAATGGTACTTTTTCTTGAACTTGGTAACTTTAAGGAACATTTAACTGCACTATTTATTCAATCCCAAGGTTATATTGAATAGAGGGTTCAGTAGGACCTGTAAATAATATGAAACATTGTGTGAATATTTCCTTTTTAAATATTATGTGGATTATATCTTTCAGCAGAAGTCTTGATTTCCTCTTCGTTTTGTTTAATCCTAAACAGTGTCCAAGACAAAAAAAGATATATTTTCATTTATTTAAATTTCAGCACATTCAGTGATCCTAAAGTATGTGTAAACAAGTTATTCTAAGTATTTAAAAAATAAATAACAATTCTCTATCAACATTTCTGAAGATCAAACATTTTTTAATAGACTTCCAGTTCTCGTCCTCAGTTTTGCCATGACCTGGCCTGGAGTATAGTTCGCCAGTTTTTGATCCTAGGTCTCTTCTTCTTCTTCTTCTTCTTATTATTATTATTATTATTATTATTATTATTATTATAGAGTTTTTCACATCAGTGTTAGCTGATGGTTTTCTACTGGAGTCTGAGTGACAGCAAGTCTCCACAAGTCTTCAGGACTCTTCTCAGTATTCTGGCCGTTCCCAATAATGCAGTAGTTTGGATGGTCTCCACTCGTCCACTAACTTCCAAGTCCTCCAGTCCCTTTAGTAATCCTTTAGTTACTGTTCCAAACGCACCAATTACAATTGGTATAATTGTCACCTGCATGTTCCATAGTTTTTTCAGTTCCCTAGCAAGGTCGAGGTACTTATCCTTCTTTTCACATTCTTTCAGTTTTATTCTGTGGTCAGCCGTGACAGCAAAGTCAACTATTTTGCAAGATCTTTTCTTTTTGTTGATTATTATTAGGTCTGGTCTTCAGGCCGAGATTCGGTGATCCGTGTGTATGTCAAAGTCCCATAGGAGTTTATGTGTGTCCTTTTCTAGGACAGGTGCTGGGTTGTGCATATACCATTTGTTTGTATGGTCAAATTTCAATTTCTTGCACATCTCCCAGTGGATCACCTTGCCGACCCAATCGTGTCGAGTCTTATATTCCATCTGTGTTAATTTGCTGCATTCGCTTATTATGTGATTGATGGTTTCATCTCTGTCACCGCATCATCATTATTATTATTTATTCTTTACTCTTTTAGAGTTTCTCACATCAATATGATCAGATGGTATTTCACTGAAGTTTGAGTGACAGGAAGTCTCCTCAAGTCTCCAGGACCCTTCTCAGTACTCTGGCCGTTCTCAGTAATGCTGTAATTTGGATAGTCTCTACCCGTCCGCCATCTTCCAAGTCCTCCAGGCTTTTAATAATCCTTTAGTTATTGTGCCAAAAACAACAATCACAATTGGTACAATCGTCACTTTCATGTTCCACAGCTTTTTCAATTCTCTAGCAAGGTCGAGGTACTTATCCTTCTTTTCACATTCTTTCAGTTTTATTCTGTGGTCAGCTGGGACAGCAAAGCCGATAATTTTGCAAATTCTCTTTTTTGTTGTTAATTATTATAAGGTCTGGTCTTCTGGCCGGGATTATGTGATCCGTGTGTATGTCAAAGTCCCATAGGAGTTTATGAGGGTCTTTTTCTAGGACAGGTGCTGGGTTGTGCATTATTATTATTATTATTATTATTATTATTATTATTATTATTATTATTGTTGTTGTTGTTGTTGTTAATTATGTTTCTTATAGTTTTAAAAGAATTTGCAACTGTTTGGATATCCAGGTTGTTAAATTCTTTTTTGATATGTGAATATATCAAAATATACCACATATATGTGGTTAAATTAGTTGGTGAAATGGCATATTAATGAAATATGAATACATGTGTGTTTAAGTGTGTGTGTATGCGTGTGTAAATGGAATACAACTCAATTAAAGAAAATGGTCGACTTTTTACTGCTATAATGCTGCTTTACAATAACACGAAAGTAATCATTCGCACACCGGATGGTGTCACTGACTTTTTTGACATTGTCTCTGTATTCTTGCAAAGAGATACAAGAGCACCATACATATTCATAATCTTTCAATGTGGGGAGATGATATGCTAGAAAAATTTAACTCTCTTCTTCCTCTGTGTACGGAATCAAATGGTTTGGAGAAATCTACAAAGATATTGCTTCAAGATTATTTGCAAGTATTCCTCCAATGTTTCAGCAGGTAGTCAGAATCTGAGAAATTATCTATCTATCTATCTATCTATCTATCTATCTATCTATCAGTGTGTGTGTGCGTGTGTGTGAATGACTGTGCATACATATGTATACAGGTAGATATCTTTAAAAGAAAAAAAAGAAAAGAAAAAATGACGATTACAAATGCCTTGGAAATCGTAAACAAACTTATACTGGAATAAATAAACACGTGAATTAATTAGTAGATAATCTACAACCGAGATATTATTGCATTTAAATATACAGATTCGTTTTTCAATTGTTTTATTTAAATATTTTTTGACAATTATTATTAACCTCTTTTTTTCCTATTTGTTTTTATATTAGAGCGTTACCAGATGAATCCTTTGTTAGAATAAATAAATGAATAAATAAATAGTGATAAAAAATAATAAAAAAAACATCCTTTCGCTTTTAATTTTCTTAGTTAAGAATTTGGTAGATTTTGCCCTTCTAAGGTTATTGGTCACATTTGAAAAACATTGATTTTCTACGGCCTTCTACAGATCGGGTACTCCTTATGATAAAAATTTCGATTGATGGACTTTGACGGCATATTTTATGCCAAAACTTTCGCAAAACAAGTTCACTCAGTCGGATATCGTACCGCTGGACAAACAACAAAGAATTCGTAGATATATAAAAATATACTTTATATTTTTTTCTTTGACGGTGACGTTTGCGTGGAGTAGGAATACAGTCTGAGAGAGTTCGCACATATCTTTCTTCTGTGACGGGGAACCTTTTTGTGAAGTAGTGCAATGACCGGTGAAAACATACCGGGCAGCTGACCGGTTTGCTTGAGAGACAAGCGAATCTCTACCTTCAGTTGAAGGGGTGTCCTCGTGGTGTAAAGGGGTGTCCTCGTGGTGTAATGGTTAAAGCGATGAACTGCGGAATCGTAGTACGCGAGTTCGTACTCCAGTCGCGCTATTATGTTCACTTTCGGGCAAATACCCTTGGGAAAGGTATGAACCCCCTTATTCTCCCTCCAACTATGGGTAAATAGTAGGACAGACTAGGTTCTTCAGCCATGGTTAGGCAACTAGTCTAGGAGAAGGAAAACTCTGAATTCAAACCTGTTAAACTCCGCTTAAAAATTGACCTTGTGTCATATCCTGCCCGAGCGGAGGGGTTGGTAAATAGTACCTTCAGTTGAAAATTACAGACCTTCTATTGTCCCATGCGAAAATATGAACATCCTCTTCGCCTCACGTATTTTCTGTCTATGTCTGGTTATCGGAACTTACATACTTCTTTTTTTCCGGTAATTTGTTGATCTTATCTACGAACGGAAATATCAGTCTTTATATCCACAGGCAATAAATTACAATCTCGCCATTACCCTTTATTTTTCTCTTTCCTATGAAACCACTTTGTTGATATTATCTTTCGACCGCATTGAATCTGCTAAGTTCATCCCTGGCACTCCGTCGCCAGCTAAACTAGTATATTACACTTGTATGTTCATTTTTACACTTTTTATGTTATATCTTGAGAGTTTTATCCTTTTTTTTGGCACATTGACATATTGAATTAGAATATTTTTAAACAGGTATATTTAATCCATACATGGGTCTCTAACACAAACAACCATTTCGAGTTAGAGTGGGCCTGGGAGTAATGCCAATGAATAGGTACTTAACAATCCCTGAATATCCCAAACAGGAGCTTTACTATCATATGCAGTCAGTTGACATGTATTTTTTGCGGGGACTAATCTCTCTGCCAGGGGAACACTCAGCGTATTTTAGACTTCACTGATAGGGCGTATACAATATCGAAACGATCATTGAAACTTGGACATGCCTATACGGGAAATGTCTTTCTCGTGTTTTTTAACATTTATTTTATTATAATGAGGAGGATTAGTTAAGATTGGTTTCATTGCTTGATGATATATCAGCCTTTGCAGTTTATTTAATGCTAAAGTCATCCATTGTCGAAGAACAGCAATGATAGTATTTAACTCAGACATGATTACATAGATATTAATGCCCGTGGTGTAATGGTTATCGTCACAGGAAATGGACACGGCGACACGAGTTCAAATCCTGGACTGAATGCATTTCACATTGCACTAATACCCTTGGAAAAGGTATGAATCCAATTATTCTCCCTCCAGCTATGGGTAAATAGTAGGGCAGACTAGGTTCTTCAGCCTTGGTGAAGCAACTAGTCTAGGAGAAGGAAAACTTTGAATTCAAACTTGTTAAACTCCGCTTAACAAAACTGACCTTGTGTCATATCCTGCCCGAGTGGAGGGGTTGGGTAAATATGATAAGGGATTACATAACTTTTCCAATGGTATTAGTCCGAAAGTGAACATGATAACACAGTAGCGGTCAAACTCGCTTACTTCGAGGTTGCAACCTATGGCTAAGGAGGAAGAGGAAAGGAGGAGGTTTAAAAAGATGCGTGGAAGAGGAGGGGTGGAGGAGGAAGAGAAGGAGGAGGAGCCAAGTTTCAATGACTTGCGAACTATTTCTAAGTTAATATTTGAAAAACTGCCTGAATTTACTTACGTCAGATCTGTTATTATTGATGATATATAACAGTTATATTCTTTCCGTGAAACTTTCAGGTCCAGTTCAATCTTTTTTTCTTTTCAACTATTAGAAATTAGTGATCATGATTGTGATTATTGCTTTCTTTCTTACTACTTTTCTTTCGGTGCTTTGGGCATGACTCTAATGCATTTGATGGTAAGGAGTTTAGGGAATATGGCATGCACCTTCATTGCCATTAGTTCCTGATCGATTCTGACCCAGGGTCCTATCCACCCGTCAAACAGAACTGTTCAATCATTTATTAAATATTACTATTGTTTGTTATTTGAAACCATTTAGCTGTGTACAATCTGTTTATACTACATAGGAATACTTGATAAATAGAATTACTAATGTTAAATAGCAATACATGAAACTATTTGACTGGGTACAGAAAAATGATTAATATCAAATTGATTACCATATCATATTTCCCAACCCCTCCGCTCGAGCAGGATATGAAACAAGGTCAATTTTTAAGCCGAGTTTAACGGTTTGAATTCAGAGTTTTCCTTCTCCTAGACTAGTTGCCTTACCAAGGCTAAAGAGCTCAGTGTGCCCTACTATTTACCCATAGCTGGAGAGAGAATAATTGGATTCATACCTTTCCCAAGGGTATTAGTGCGATGTGAAATGCAATCAGTATCTTCCAGGATTTGAACTCGTGTCGCCGTGTCCATTTCCTACGACGATAACTATTACACCACGGACACCTCCATCAAATTGAATTATAAGTGTTTGATAGCAATAATTAACCATCTAACTCTGTGCAAATAAATGAGCTCAAACTCTTCGAAAAATAAAGTTACCAACAAGCTATTCGTTTACAAATTGAATGCAAACAGCATTTGGCATTAAATACCCGACAAGGGTTCAGATGCCATAAACATAAACCACCCAACCAACCAACCAACCAACCAAACAATCAACTTTTCTTTCATACCGAGGACCTTCTGCAAATTTTTCACATAATATTTGACTTATTGATCGACTTATCTTTGTCTCTTTCTGGTGAATTGTATTTGGTGATTATTTATATTTGAATTGCTCTCTTTCCATATTCAGAAAAATTCTGTAGGCGAACAGGTCGCTTTTTTCATGACACAATGTCTTTCTACTGGCCATCTCTTATTTAGAGTTTGAGGATTTAGGTAGCGAAATCTTTCATTTTATTTATGAGGCTTCCCTCATTCATACCATGCTATAGATTTTCCACGAGTAAAGTCACTGACATCTCCTTAATACCATTGTTTTCAAATCCACATCTCAGAAAGTTTTAAAAGTAGATAAATCATGTCTATTGTTAACTGTACAAAGACACACACAGACACACACACATAAGTATATCATAAGTATGTCATAAGTATATATATATATATATATATATGGCCTAACTAGTACAAGTTCTGAATGCTTATCTATAAAAATTAAACGCCATGAAAATATTTTTCAATAAAAAGAAAATAAACGGACCCATCCAGTTCGGAGATGCCAAAATTTGATCAATTGATTAATTTTAACGGTACGTCAACTCATCTTGGGTTATTTTATTCGTAGAGTTTTAGTAATTGTGGTTATAAAATACGGTTATATTTACACCTTTATGTTGTTTCTTTAATTTTTTTATACACGGTTATACGATAGATTGAACCTGTGAGTAATAGTAGAGAAGGGGTATCTACACTTTCCCAGAAATGGAGTCTCATCTTGTGATTTAGTTTAGTGTTATTAACACAACACCCCTTTTTCACTCTTCAACAGGGGATAGAGACAACAAATTCTAAGCTCCATCGACAGGACAACAAGTCTGTAAACAAATAAGTAGTTTGGTTTGCTTTGGTTTTATGGCATATTAACCATTGTAGGCTTTTCAATGCCTCTTTATACATATATATTAGATATATGTATAAACAGGCATTGAAAGGCCTACAATGGTTAATATGCCATAAAACCAAAGCAAACCAAACTACTTATATGCTCCCCCATGGGGGTTAAGCTCTCTGGCGAAAGAATTGCCGGCCGCCTCTTGCGTAATGCAAAACTCTTCGAAAGAATTGAGCACTCTGGTAGCGGATAGGGTATAAAAAATGTAAAGAAAGGCTGATGTTGCTGTTTCTAAAAATAAAAATACCTTAAAATTCCCTTAGCCAACATGGTCCGCTTGGTGGAAGAGAGGTCTGAATCACAGTCTAACGTAAAGTTGGACGGGTTTCGATCCCGGCTTCGAGCGTCCTGCGTGTCTAGCCACACTGAAGAGTTCTGATAGAACGAAACCATCTGTCTGTGGATGACTATATATTAGATATATATATGATTTGTGAACACATTTTATTGATACAATTCTTAAATAAGACTGAGCTCTTTTTTTGCACACAGTTGAATTGTTCAAAGTATTGCCTTATGTTGTGGTCTTGAAGGGCCAGAAATGAATAACACAAAGTGATGTAAGGTTTACAACAGTATATATTTACGAAAATACAGACAGTAACGGTTACAGGTGAATGATTAGACTCGCTTGACTCGTTTATCAAGCCAGTCACAATTTATAGTGCAGCAGAGGGTCCATGCAGTGATGTCATCTGGTATATCATTATAACACTATATAACAGTCTCAATTTCATATCAGTCATTTGTTTGCTCTCTGTTTGTTCTATTTGACTCATAGAGAGGAGTCTATTAGGTGCTTCAACTCA
>OY757905.1:37553514-37653514 GCA_963585895.1 Sepioteuthis lessoniana | reverse complement strand
AGTATATTTCTGACGTAATATATATATATATATATATATATATATATATATATATATATATATATATGGGAGGTGTATGCCGTTTATAGCTGTATGCATATTTCTTTGAGATATTATATACCTACAGTCTCTCTCTCTCTCTCTCTCTCTATATATATATATATATATATATATATATAAATCGATATCAATATTTCGTTAATGTATATAAGTATACCTGTCTGTGTATGAATGTGCGTGTATGAGCATTAACAGTTTCGAGTCAAATACATTCTTTCATATGTCTAAGTAAGTTTGCAACCGTAGTCGAGGGCGAACCGAAGGCTCCCTTTTCAATAGCTACTACACCAGGGTGTAGAGGAGGGCGCTACTACTTCACCCAGATTTCTCCACTTTACCTTTGATACGTACCTTATAATGCTGAGTGTTAAGCAAGGAAGTATCAAGCACCATTTCTTAAGTCTTTTGTATGACTCAACCTGGAACTGAACCTTGGTGTCCCGGTTCATTGGCGAACACTCTACCCACTAGACCAATAATCATCAGAGGTTTAATGCATATTTTTTCTTGATCTTGTGATCCTTATGGCACGAAGGGAAGAGGAAGGAATAAAAATAATTACAGCTAAAAGAAATCGAAGAGAAAAGGCTTCAATTCAGGGCACATAAAACGTCAAAGAAAAGGAATTGCACTCGCTGAAACACACGCAAATACACAAACAATGTATAAATCCATAAGGAAAAATAAACTGAGAATTAATTTTTATTTATTGCGGACTTTTTGTCCTCATCTTGGTAGTTTTTTGTGTTGTTTCTTCTTTCACTAGGTTTCGGCCGAATTTCACCTCTGGTCTTCTTCAGGTGATTTACCGCGACCTCGGATAGGAATGCTGAGTCTTGTAACCGTATCCCCAGTAATTACTGCCTTCCATAGTTGTTGTCTATCGCACCACGTTTTTGACCAAGTAAACCTCTGGCCGGCTTGGGTAGGATTTGAAACCTCTATCTTCTGACAATGTTCACCTGGAACCGTAGAGACTCAACGCCTCTATCCACTACGCTACGGAAGAAACAAAAAACTACCAAGATGAGGACAAAAAGTCCGCAATAAATAAAAATTAATTCTCAGATTAAGAAGCCTCATCTCAAAAAAATGATTCCAATTAAAGACAAGTACAAGGAAAAATAACTTTTGAAATTTGTGACACACAACCTCAATTTTCAATATATATATATATATACAGAAATGTTCCCAAGATACAAGAAAAAACAATTGATCCCTGGAAAAGAATATGTAATAAAAGCGATGAAAGGTTAGTCTAGCATTAACACGTCTGCAAACAACTAGTGGCCTCTTTGTCAATAATGGCGTAAACTTCGTACGGAGATTTAAAATCAGTTGAATGTATCCAGAATCATCAGTTCCACATAGAACACAGAATTCATTTATCCGCCAAATTTATTTGTTTAAAAATGTATAGGTGAAACTTGAACTTGATCCATGTAGAACCTTATTATTTGGTCATATCCTTTAAATGGTCATTATAAAATTGACGATTACTTATTAGTATCTGGTACACTGACTTCACGCATAGATTTCAAGAAAATTCTCGTCTTGTTCACTTTCAGTGTATTGACGTATTTCTTGTCAGTTAATGAAAATCTTATATAATTGTATTAACCCTCCGTTACTGGAAATTTGTGAATTCAACGTAAGAATATACGAAGAGGTATTATTTTGATCTGGCATTTTAAGGAGGTAATTGAATACTGACAAAACCTACTGGTATTGCAAGATACAGCTAGGATGTTTGATACATTGAGGAAAGCTTTGGGAGTCGCAAAGCTCTTTTTTTCAGCAGCTGCATGTGCGCATGATGTAGTTGAAGTGATGACAGGAATCACACAAATGTACTGACAAAAAAAGCTGTCAAAATAACATTTACTTCATTTTTAAAAACTATGTTTATCTTTATAAACTTTATCTCATGGGTCTAGTGGGTAGAGTGTTCGCCAATGGTTCCGGAGACCGGGGTTCAATCCCAGGTCGCGTCATACCAAAGACTTGAAAATGGTATTTGATACCTCCTTGCTTAACACTCAGCAATATAAGGTACTTATCAAGGGTATAATGGAGCAATCCAGGGAAAGGAGTAGTGCTCTCCCCTATACCTCGTTGTAGTAGCTATTGAAAACAGTTAAAAGAGTTAATGTCTAAATACACAGAACACGTACGCACGTAAACATATCTATCTATCTATCTATCTATCTATCTATCTATATACCTTCTTGAAGAAAAACAACGAAACCGGTCACATAGGGATTATAAATTTATTTCCATCCTGTTACGCATTTTTGAAATTTCCAAAAACACGAAAAAAAATTAATAGGACTTCTTCAGATCTTTTTGATATATATATATATATATATATATATATATATATATAAATGCACTTGTATATTGGTGCGCATGTATGTGTATATGTGTCGAAAATATTTCAAGTGCACCAGAAAGAACCTTTCTATAAGTATGTGTTAATATAAGCGTATTGAAGACAACTTCAATACACAGTTTTTTTCTTAGACCTGTGATTACCTCTGTGTGTGATTATGCGCATATATATTTCCAAGTGCCTGACTGATATTTGGTGAAAGGCAATTTATCAGTGAATATAACCATGAAATTTTTTGGTAAAGAGATAGGCTATAATCGAAGGAAAAACATTCTATCCCTTGTTCATTTGTCCACGGACGGGATCAGCTCTGACGCTTAAGTTTACTAGGCACAAATGCTTGCAGATATGTGTATGAGCTTGTCTATTCAAGCAAGTTTTTACGCATTGATGTAGAAAGATGAGCAAATACACAATATATATATATATATATATATATATATATATATATATATATATATATATATATATCCATTAGAATAATGGATATGCTACGGCAACAGTACATTTTGCATTGCTTTACTTATAGCATATCAACACCTTTTTAAAAACATCTTTAAAATCTTTCTAAAATGCTTTATTTTTTCCACGAAACCTTTTTTCCAGACCTTGAACTAAAGTCAAAACTAGTTGAGAACAATGAAAAATTAAACAACGTAAAAGTAATGTTCATCTTGGTTTTGTTTTGTTTTGTTTGGTTGTGTTTTAGGGTATATCAAACACTGTAGGTTATTTAATGCCAAATCCTTTTTATACATAAATTCATACATATGATTCCTAAACACATTTTGAAGATAACATCCTTATACAAGCCTGAGCACGTTTTTTTACACACAGTGAAATGGTTTCACATAATTTCAAACAATTCCATTTAGCATAAGTACAGTATTTGATTTACATACAGTTAGTCATTGGTTTAAAAACAGTTTTTCGTTTAAACACAGTTAAATATAAAAACACTTCTATTTCAAACATTTCAGTTTAGTGTAATTACATAGTTTAGTTCTATTTGACCCATAGATATGTTCCCTAACAGGTGCTACAATTCCTGGCCAGAGTGGACTTGGGAGCCATGAAAATGAATGGGTACGCCGTACTCCCCAACAACTTCTAGAAGGCCCCATGGAAGTCCTCTTGTGTGAGCGTGTCAATGACCTTCATCACAGCCTCTTTCATCTCCTCAATTGTCTCAACGACAGCCTCTGAGCTTACGGAATAAACAAAAGTCACAGGGAGCAAGGTCTGGGCTATAAGGAGGGTGAGGAACTGTCTTGATGCCCATCTTGGTCAAATAGTCTGTGACAAGGATGGAGTTGTGGACTGGTGCATTGTCCTGGTGGAAATGCCTCTGACCCGATTTGAAGAGTTCAGGCCTCTTCCGACAGAATCTCTTCCTGAACTCCCTTAAAACCTCAACATAGTAACCCTAACCCTTTGGCCAATCAACGCTGGTGCATTGACTTCCTTACTCCTTCCACACTTCTCATCATCCCTCACAGACTTCCTGCCTCCCTTGAATCTCTTATGCCTCTCAAAAACTGATGCTCGATTCATGCAAGATGGTCGAAAAGTAGTCTGGAGCAATCCATACGTTTCTGTGGCATTTTTCCAAGTTTAAAACAGAATTATATTACATATCGTTCTTCTAAAGTGTCCTCACATCCAGATTGGATTTTTGAAATTCACCAGCTGTGACAATCAGGCTTTAGTAGGGTCTATTCCAATTCCTTCTGTAGCTATTTCTTTGAACATGAAACCATAAAAATTAGTTAGTCATCTCATAAGATATATAGCAATAACATTGTGAATTTTCAAGAGTCTACGACAATTTTAAATGCCTGTACAAAAAAAGTCTGGAAACTTATTGAATGCACCACGTTGTTAACGTATATATTTTTATATGCATATTTGTACTTAGTATGATCAAAACTTAGCTAAACAAGTTAGGAGTTCACCAGATTTAAACATAATTAAGTAGAAACAGTATTTCTCAATAGAGATGAAAAGGTTAATTTTTTTTTTTTTGTTTTTTGTCTGTCAAAAATATGGTCCGAAATACAAGGATATCATTAACTAAATTATTTTAATTCTGGTAGTTCCACGTAATGACATGTGTTCTATTCAAGAAGTCAGTGCCGCATACATTCATTGAAGGAAACAGATCTAAGGCAGTTGAATGGCAACGCTGGATCATGACGATATACTTAGCCGTTGAACTGGAACTTTTCCTCGTTCACGAAACTTTCAGTGAGCTAAGATCTTCCATAAAACAAAGAGGCTACCTGTTGGCCGTGAATGGTAACTGGTGATGCTTGAAAACAGGATCCTAGTGGTTGAGTAGTCCATGAATCGGCAACCGAGTGTTTAAAGGATTTACAACACACCCCTTTGGCCCTTACTAGGCAAAATTGGACCAATCAAATAAATAGGCTGATCTTATCAAGCCTTAGCACGTTTTTGGGTTATCTCGACCGTATTTTTCAAATTGCTCGGGAGCCAAACAAACACTTACTCTGTTCTATCTTAAAAGTGCTAGGAGGCTGTGGTTGAGTGTCAATTGCGCTTAGATAGCTATACTTGAAAATATTTAACTATGTACAATCAAATGATTTATATAAAATAGAATAATTAGTGCTAACAGCAATTCAACTGTGTGCCAAAAATAAATAGCAATATTTGAAACGAGTCAGCAATATATATATATATATATATATATATAAATAACGTTACTACTATTGCTACAAGTAGCGGCTGTATCGATACTGCTATATGGATTCACAACTTGGACGCTAACAAAACGGCGGGAGAAAAGGCTAGACGGCAATTACACAAGAATGATGCGAGCAATATTGAACAAGTCTTGGAGGCAACACCCCACAAAGCACTAACTATACGGCTACCAGCCTCCTATCACGAAAACTATCCAAGTTAGTCGAACCAGACATGCAGGACACTGCTGGAGAAGCAGGGACGAGCTCATAAGTGATGTATCCCTATGAACCTCCACATATGGCCGAGCAAAAGCAGGACGACCAGCTCGAACATATATACAGCAGCTCTGTGAGGATACGGGGTTTAGCCCTGAGGACCTGCCAGAGGCAATGAACGATAGGGAGAAGTGGCGAGAGAGGGTCAAGGATATCCGTACAGGCGGCACGACATGATGATGATGATAACTACTCTTGAGGTGACTGCTGGAAATGCAGTGGCGCCGAGGAGATGTCTATTGTATTCTTCCTCGCTATCGGTTGTCTCTTTTCGAATTCAGTGGTTAAAAATTGCAGCTTGAACCCTTGGGCCAAGAATTACTTGAACCTACTCTTTACATTCTTCCATAGGACCAGGTTTTATATCCATCACTGGAGTGTAGAATTCTCTCGAACCTTCTTGACAATTCCATAATATTCGAGGAACAGGAAGTTGATGGTCATTTCCGGTTTCTTTGTTTCTTCTTCCATGCGTAGTCTCATGCTTAGTTCGGGTCACGAGGTCCTTTTGTTCAACCGTTAAAACTGGCGTCAACATCATTTGACCGTGATACATTACAGCGATCCCATATCTACTTTGCAGGGGGTCAACGCACAGAGCTATTCCATTTGGATGTAACTTGTGCACACCAGATTCCACAAGAAAAAAATGATGATATATGTAGAGTGTCCCAAACATGTATACACACTTTGATCAGTGACTGTATTTTGCCAAAAAATAAATAAATAGATAAATAAATAAATAAAAAAGAGAATAATCCAATTAAATACTACACTGTTGAATCCTGATAAGTTTACGTGGTTTTCAACAGTAACATACGGTTTCTAAGATGCCCTTTGGTTGTAATTGTTGCATTTAATTGAGTCGTTTAACATTGAGTTTATGGCAGCAAATGAAACAATGCATCCAACTACGAGTTGAAACGATTTGAGAAATTTGTTATTCCATCTGCAATGCCTTCAGCAGAACGGTCATCGGTTTGAACACCTGCGATAACTTATAATGCTTGCAATTCTGTCTCTTCTCGTTATTAACAGTGCCCGGATAAAGTTCAATCTTCATTTCAAACAGCTGTGTTAACTCAGAATTTTCTTTCCTTGTCTTCTTTAACTTAGATAATAAAATAAATATATCTCATTAATATTGTATTTATTATTGTTGGGTATCACTCACCTTTTTCCACACAATGAACTAGTCCATCTGCCATATATAGCAGTAGCTACTAATACCAGAGTAGACTAGAAGGTGAAGAGCAGCTACGTATAGGAATAGTATTAGAGCGTTGGAGACTGGAGTTCGCACTAGATCACCTTACTTGCTACCGTAATAACGGAAGCCAATACAATCGTAGCACAATATCTTTATTCTGTATTCACTAATCCTATGTTCTTGTCTACTAATAGTCTCTCTATTGTATATACTTTTTCCTGAGAATATATCTATTTAAATGACCTATTATGCTACATACATTTAGACATGCAGACTTCATCTGGGAGTGCCAGCAGCCTTGAGTCAAGCAGTAAACACAAGATTCAGAAATGAACTAACGAGATCAACTGTATGTCAACCCTTCTTGGGTTATTTTAAGTCGAGGGGTTAGGAAGTGGCATTCATTATACCGATATATCTACATTTTTGGAAAACAAATCAATTTAGCCCATAGACTGAACCCAAACAAATACTACCGGAGTAAACCTGGGAGTAATGGCAAAGAAAGACTACTCCGCACTCCAGATAGCTCATTACTAGATATTTCCTTTTTTGTTTTTGTTTTGTCCATCTCATGGAGTTTAGTGACCTACTCAGGGCACAAATTTTGAGCGATGGGAGTCTTACATTCAGCGTAATCTAAGCCACTTTGACAGATCTATTTAACACGTAGATGGAATTCTAACAGGAACTATCTGTGTAGGTCAGAAGATTCATTCAGCGTATTCTATCGGTAGAACAAAACTTAGACTGAGTTCTTACGGCAGTTTTTACATTGCTCTGCGTTGGATATTGACCTGAAGAGCCTCTTTGACATGCCGCATAAAATGCGTAGGCTGCATGCAAAAAGGATGGCTGACATTGAAAAGGAAACATAACAGGATATGCTCCTGGTTCCGAAAGTAAACAGAACGTCAGTGTTTCAGTGGAAATACCACGTAAACTGCGTGGGTGGCATGCTAGAAGGATGTAAACTGCAGGATGGAGGAGATGTGATCATGAGAATTTTCGTTGGCATACTGTATATTACATAGTCATGGAGATTTTGACCAAAAGAGGAGAAAGACAGGGAGATTTCTGAGAAGATCCATACAATCTACCCCTATGTGTATGCCTCTCAGCCGTCTTCGACTTTTTCTCACTCTTACCTGCCTGAACATTTTCGGTATTCAAAGGAAGAGAAAATAGTAAAATATTTAGGGATGGTAATTAATTATATAAATTATTCTGTTGATTTGTTGATTATATCATTATTTTGGTGAGATTGTAGATCAGAAATCTTTGTGTGGAATAGAAATATTTAAGTGGAAATGTAAGTAAAACTGAAATGGTTATACGCGTGTGCAGGTGACTGCGAAACTATCAGCTTCTGTCTAAATAATCTTGTTGATTCCGGAAGCCCAGATGTAAATAATATGGATTTATTTCGTGACATAAGTTTGATGGAAATCAAATAAAAGCATAATGAAAGTTTAGGACACGTGTGATGATTCATGACCAGATGATGCAATAATTAAGACGATGACGTGTCTTTAAAACATTTGCTGAATGAGAAAAATAGTAGATTATATAAGAAAAGATAATTTTGATTTCAAGACGGCAGTTGAGTTATAGCTAAGGTCAGAGTCAGAGCCCTTCAGGTTAGCGATTGTAGACTATTCTGCCTGTCTCGCTAGTGCTTCGATGAATGTTATGAAATTCTTTGCTGTCAAAATAAATTCTTTCGTGAATTGAATTACTAGAAAATCCGGCGAACGCTTACTCCCGACATACGGAAACACGGGACAGCTGGTTCTATCATATTAGGTTTCATCAGCAGTGTATACCATGATCTCCAGCACTGGAGATCAAATCAGTGACCGCTGATTGCAGAGCCGAAAATCTACGACTTTGCCAGCAGTCCATATCGCAGACAAGTGACACCAAATAAACTCTTTATGGTAATTGCGCGGTCAATTAATTCCTCTACTTAAAAAAAAAGAAAGAAAAGAAAATGTAAATTCTTTTGTATCTGATTAACTAAGTCGCTTGTAATGATCATTTTTAAATTTTCAACATTCAAGATGATACAATCGTGTTACAAAAGAAGCAGTCTCTCTCTCTCTCTCTCTCTCTCTCTCTCTCTCTCTCTCTCTCTCTCTCTCTCTCTCTACTATACAAAATCTAAACTTAGTAGAATCTCATAATTTAAAATATTGTCTGGGATGATTGTAACAGATCCAGAAAGTTTAGTTTAAAACAATCCAAAAATGTCGCAGTTTGGTTGTCCGGAGTGTGATTAGATAAAAATAAATAAATAAATGAATAAATAACAATCAGACTTTAGTAGGGTGGATTCCAAATGAAATCAATTGAAATTATAGAAATTGGTCAGTCATCTTATAAGATGTATAGCAATAACATACTTAATTTTCAAGAGTCTACAACAATTTTAAATGCCCATACGACAAAAGTCTGGAAACTTATCGTATGCAACTCGTATATATATATATATATATATATATATATATATATACGTGTGTGTGTGTGTGTGTGTGTGTGTGTGTGGAGTCAAACTTAGTATGATTTTATTTGCAAATTTGAGGTTTAGTAATAATATGAATACTATGATAATGTGTAAGATATAATTGTAATCTTGAGGACATATATGTCGTATTTGTTTATGTTTTAGGTAATTATATAATTTAGGTAATTATACCAGTAACTGGTATAATTTCTATTTTTACTTTTAATGTAACCAATTATATTGAATAGAATAAAAAAAAAATGGTATGGTAATTTTCTTGTCTTTTTGAGAAAATAGCTTTTATATACAATATAATATTTCATAATATAATTGAATTTTGCTCTGGGGTTATTACACATGCAAGTTGTTTATAGTAGACAATTTTCTCAACTCCAATCAATTTATTCCTCTATTCCATATTTTTTTTTCTTAATTCCTTCATTTGGGTTGAAGAGGTTGTTTGGCATTAGATAAAAAGATGGGAAAAGGAAAGAGAAGTTAAAAATTGATACATCTTGATGCAGGAATTGAATATCTTTTGTCAACCAGACAGAAAAAAATGGTCTGGTCTTTACATTAAAAAAATTAAATTTTTATTAGAGAGATAGGTTGACCGGAATTTTGTTGTTTTTTCTAAATCTTCATCAGAAACTTTTTATATTTCTTTGTCTGAAGATACAGATCTAACATTTTAAAAATATAGGCTCTGCTAAAATAAATGTTATTACAAAAAATGAGTAATTAAAAAACTCTTTCAAAAACTCTTTAAAAACACACTTTACACATGCAAGGAACTCCTGGTGATGGCCTACGAAAGGTCTGAAAGTGCTAGGGAAAATTTTGGTGAATTCATCCATCAATTCCTACCTGAAACTAAGACACTTATCAGGAAACTTGAAAGGATCTTAATAAAATTATATAGACAAAATGGACACGGCGACACGAGTCTGATTGCATTTTCACATAGCACAAATACCCTTGGGAAAGGTATGAATCCAATTATTCTCCCTCCAGCTATGGGTAAATAGTTGGGCAGACTAGGTTCTTCAGCCTTGGTGTGGCAACTAGTCTAGGAGAAGGAAAACTCTGAATTCAAACCTGTTAAACTCCGCTTAAAAATTCACCTTCTGTCGTATCCTGCCCGATCGGGCGGGGGGGGTAATATATATAGACAAAATGTATCTTTATTACTTAATCAAACAAGCTTAATTGAAAGACTGCAGCCCAACCACACACACACACACACATACACATGCACACACACATACACACACACACACACACACACATATATATATATACATATATATATATGGTTGTGATTATGGATGCTTGCGTACGAATAGAAGATTCTGATCACTAACACTGAAGTTAGAAAAAATATCTTTTAAGAAAAATATGAATACACTGGTAATTTTGCCTCAAATTGTATAGTCATAGATATTTTATAGAAAGAAGGTACCTTTATTTTTATATAATTCTTTATACACAGAAATGTAAATTATCCGTAGAAATTCACCGTTTTTTTTTCTCTCTCATAATAAAACATGTTGCAACATTTTCATTTTCATTTTTAATTGATGATTTGAATGAATATCTGTGTGCAGGTGTCTTTAAGAGCAACTATTCATTCTCTGCTGATGTACCTTTGACGGTATTCAAATCGACATTTTCTTTTCTTTCTGTCTCCACCTGTGAGAGATAAATAGTTAAACTTGAATGTGATTTTCTTTTCGTTTTCTTTCCTTGCTGAACATACTGTCGAAAAGGACAAGAGATTAGAGAACCAGACACAAGAAAACCAAGTATAAAATAATGGGATAAACGAGCGGATTGATTAACTTACCGATATAAAAGTATTAGATATACATACAAAAAAATTGATAAACTTGGAAAGAAAAACAATAAGAGATTGATATATTCCATTCGCAGATGTCGCACATTTTACAAGTATATAAATCTACTGCCAGCCAAAAGCTGAAAGATTCGATTGTGTCAATCTTTCTTGTGGGGTTATTTGTAGCTTTAAAAAAAGACTCGAACTTTGATTGATTCTGATCATCGATTTTTTGCATCAATAAACCTACAGTTAGAACAATGTCGGTGTCAGGCCACGAGTGAGACTAGCTGTTAGGCATTCGGATGCAGGTGCCTAATTAAAAGTGACGGATTGTAGATAAAGATGCTGCTATACATTTCGGTTGTAAAAATAATTGATTTTACACAATGGGTTGAGAGAGAGAGAGAGAGAGAGAGAGAGAGAGAGAGAGAGAGAGAGAGAGAGAGAATTAACATGACACCTTTTGATTTTTTTCTCTTTCTCATAGCCTTGTTGGTTGGCTTTGCTAAATGTATCCCCTATAGAGGGGTAAATCTCCACCAAAAAAGGGGTGTGATCGGTTTAATATTAACCTGTATCTGATTGTGAGGCTTCAGTTGAGTAAATCTGAAAAGTCTGGAGTACCCTATCATTGCCATTACTTCCAGGTCAACTATCACCTGGAGTGGTAGTACCTGTGAAGGTCCCATCTATAAGTCAAATAGATCTGTTTAAAAATCATTTGTTATAACCATGTACAAAAAATCTTTAAAAAACAACACAAAAAAGTAAATATGAGCATAGAAAGAACTCTTAGCATAAAAATAATGCCTCGACAGATTTAAGTGCCTTTAAAATCAATCAGTCTATCAATGCATATTGGGTGCCCCTTTCATATGGCCTTGTGCCACATCTAAGCAAAAGCTTAGTAAAATTTCCAGTCTATCAATGCATCTTTCTCTCTCTCTCTCTCTCTCTCTCTCTCTCTCTCTCTCTCTCTCTCTCTAAAATTCAATTTCTCAATTTCACAATTTCTCTATCTGTCTGTCTGTCTGTCTGTCTCTCCTCTCACTTCCTGTGTCTGTCTGTTTGTCTCTCTCCCTCTCTTTATCTATCTTTCACTTTCTCTGTCTCTGTCTCTGTCTGTCTGTCTGTCTGTCTGTCAGTCTGTCTTACTTTCTCTTTCTCGCGCGCGCTCACAAATATTCATCAGGAAATTAGGCGCTTTTTTCATCGCAGAGAATGAAATTAAAATTTGTTATTTACCAAGATTAGATAAAATTTGATGAAGTCCATAACAACGTGACGCCCAGTGAGATTCAAAGCCATTGAGAATGTTCTTCAAGCCTTGCTCATTAACCATTAAATCCTTATCTTGGTTTAGCATAATGCCAGAAATAGCCTTGCTTTTTTAACACTACAGTTATAAGGAAAGGTCGTAGAGAAAAGATCAGCTTGCTCCTCGGGAGACATGTATCCTGTGAGCTATTCCAATTTAAACTAAGTTTAAGTCAGATTCTGGTTTAGTAGAATGCTACGTAATTTTTCAAAAATTGACGAAAAGCAGAGTAGAGTATTTGAATAGAATGTAAAACTTAGTAGTGTCCTGGGTAGCACACTTAAGTATATCTGGAGCTCTGGGAAGGGTATAGTCCCCACTTAATTGCCATTATTACTTAGGACGAATCTGACCGGGAAAGATGCTACCTGCAAGAGTTCCATCTATCGAACAGGTAGAAAATGTACAAAATTATTCTGAACTACAGTTATCCATGGACTCAGAAAAAAAAAAATGATATTTTAACTTAGTATGGAGCGTTTACCAGCTAAACTTCATTTTTCTTCTGTTTGTAAAATATATATTACACAAATGTCGTTCGTGGATCTTACATATTGTTTCTTAATTGTTTATGTTTTAAAAGTATTAAAAAATAACCATACTCTTTTTAAAGTCTGCTCTTGTACCTTGGATAACACTATGTAACACATATTTTGTTTCTAAATAGAAAGTTAAACTCTGAACACTTTCAAACTGTTTTGAAATTGAAGAAAATATATAATCAGCCCGACAGACTATCCGCCAATTTTTCTTCTGAACTAGAAAAACAACGATAACTACGATATGCATATTGAGTTAATTACTAACAACTATATGCATAGATAGTTAGTTACTGACAAAGCCATGTTTACAGGGAACCCAGTGAGAATGGAACTCATTAACCATTGTATGTTTGCCGATTTCGAGTTTCACTTGGTTTTGCATATTTCTAACCTTGTGCAAAACAAGGCTCATCTTAGTAAATGACAAACTTACCTTATAATCACGCCATCGACTGAGTAATTTATACACACCTTAATCTCAAAACTATCATTTTCAGCCATATATCTTTTTTTGCTGTGTGTAGCTATTTATCGTAAACTATCAATAATAGAAATACATCTTATTAATGAGTACGATAATTGTAATAAAATGTAAGTAAATTGTCATCAGGCATTTGTAGTAGGGGTTCGAGCCAACGCAACATGTTGACTTTCAAAGCAAAGCCCTATTCAATAAGATAATTGACACAACACATTCTGCTTATCACTACTTTCTTCAACCTTTGTCATATTCAGTATTGTAATATAATGAGGCAATTTGAACATAATAAAATATGACCCAGAATGAGGAGAATTTTGAAAGACAGCTAAAAAAAACATTTTTTTTAATATCCTGGGTCAATCTCTTTCTGGTGTAAAAACCTGGGATTTGAATGCCTGAACTCTGATTGGTTGTGGGATAGTCACGTGACAAGAGAAACAGGAGTCATGGTTTTCAGTTAGTTTTCAAGGGTTAGATTTGTGAGCAGAAACACATTTTTGAGGGTTTGGTCCTTTCTTGGCCATCATATTAAAGGATGTCGCAGGAATAGCTCTTCCTTCTCTATTGATTTGGCAAAACGAAAATCCCACTATTTTGAAAGCCGGTTTAAATTATTAACAGCTACATATAGTGGAAAACATGGAGATCAAGTGACAAAATAAAGGCATCACATCAGAAAATATCCTCGACAATGCATCAGTACCAAAATATAATTAGCAAATATACAGAAGCCACAGAATTTAAAACGAAAACTGTTATTCAAATAATGGGGTACGGTGGCTAAATATTGTAAGGAATGAGACCGCAAGGTCTACCACCTGTAGATACAAGGGAAACTTGTAGTGACTTTGAGCGGGAATCTAGTACCAATATGCAACTGGATTTTTTATCTGCTATCTGATTGGGTGAAGAATACCACATGTTAAGAGAAACGAGGTTTGGGATTTATTTAAATACTTGAGTCAGTCAGGATCCAGACAAAAAGAAGCAGTTGCATAAGTGAGGTTAAAAATTTAGATTTCCCGCCAAACTGTGAAATGGTTTTGTTAAATAAATTCTTTTCTCACTGATGGCCTTAATCGGAAATTCAAAGGACCAACTTTTTTAATCTACACCATAAACCAACGTAAACGTGTGAACCTAAAACGTACTTGTTATCTTCTCTCCATCAGCCGAACGTAAAATGACTATCAACAGTTTTTGAATTCTGTTCAGGATCAAGTGAAAACCTCTTGAGTTACCCGAAAATATAACATGTTTCTAAATACAAAGAACTAAAGAATCCATTATATTTTTTCTAGCCGAATGTGAAGCGTAAAATACACAGTTAAATAACACTGTGGCAAACATTCAATTCACACGCCAAAATTTAATATTGATTTTACTCTTTAACCTTTTTACTTTGTGTGATTCTTTCCAAAGAAAACATCAATACACAGTTTATTTCTCACGTTATCTCACCACTCTTTTTCTATTAGAATGTCTTCCTCTGGCAGCCGTCTATTATTAATAGATTACACCTTTTTTTGTTGCACTTTTTATTGAACATACTTCTTTGCGTTATTTTTTTTTTTTACTTATTTCTATGATAAATTTGTTGCCTTTCTACCTCTTGCCCTATGAAATAACTTTTTATGTGTTTAGATATTGTTTCTATTCGATTTATTAGTTATTGTGATTTCGTTATTGCTTTAGTGTTTCTTCTTCTTCTTCTTCTTCTTCTTCTTCTTCTTCTTCTTCTTCTTCTTCTTCTTCTTCTTCTTCTTCTTCTTCTTTACCTCGAGCTTCAGAAGACGTGTTCCTCTTCATCTACACCTTTTTTCTTCTTTACGCTATTTTATCCTGACTTTACACTTCCCCTTTCTTTTTCTTGTGTTTTTATTTTATTATTTTTTTTTTATTTTTGTGTTTTCCCTCCACCCTTTTAGAGTGTACATCATTTCTTTCTTTCTTTCTTTTGCCTATTATTGTTCTTTTTTCTTTCTCACTCATTTCTTCTTTTCTATTTTACCTTATCCTGTTCCCCTTCTTTTATTCCTACTTCTTTTTTATTTCGTTATTTTTTTTTTTCTGTTTATTCCTTTCTTTTTTTTTTTGAATGTTTCAAGTCACTATCATTTGGTACCTCCTTTCTTTTTTTCACGTCTTTGTTTGCTTCCATTTTTCATAATTCATTCTTTCTTTCTTTCTTTCTTTCTTTTTCAACTATCTGCATTCTTTTTTCTCTTTCTGTCTTCACTCTTTCTTTTTTAGTTTTTCACTTCACAATCCTTTTTTTTTAATCGTCACTGCATATATTGATTTTTTTTTAATTTAAGAACTGGTTATTCTCTCTCTCTCTCTCTCTCTCTCTCTCTCTCTCTCTCTCTCTCTCTCTCTCTCTCTCTAACTTTTTCATTTTTCTTCGTTTTTGCCTTAAATCAGTTTTCCTTTAACCACTGTTTTTTCTAAACTCTTTCAAACTTTCCTTCTTTTTTCCCTAATTATTTAATTTGTTAGCATTTCTTTTAATACACAATCTTATTTCTTTATTCCATCAGTTTTTGTCTCATATTTATTCACTTTCCCGCCTTTTTTTATTAATCATCTTTCCGCCATTTTTCGATTCTTGTCACAATCTCATTGCACACAGAAACAAATCTTTATACTCAAATAAACACCTCCGTGACGTGAATTCCACTTCCCACGTTTTTCTGACGGCGTATAATAGTCACACCTTTCCTTTTAAGAAAAATGATGGCGGGAACCAATCGATGCTTGACTGGTAGGAGCTCCACCCCTTAGCTAATATAGCAAAATAGTCTCATCACTGTTACAACTGTGAATTCTGTTGACCTTTTTTCTGGCTTAATTTTAAAGTAAAATTATAAAATAAATAAACGCATCATAAGGATTTAAAAAAAAACATTATCGGAATAAATAGCATTATTGAAAAATTATGAAAAAAAATCTTCCGAGTAAACAAGATCACATATAAAACCTCTCTCTCTCTCTCTCTTTCTCTCTCTCTCTCTCTTTCTTTCTCTTTTTCTTACTTTATATATGTATATATACATATATATGTATGTGTTTGTGTATGTGTTTGTGTATGTGTGTTGTGTTGTATATATATATATATATATATATATATATATATATATATATATATATGAGATCTTTCAAAAAGTTCTAAGCCTCATGTACAAAAAAAATCCGTTGGTGAACATTTTTGTTGTAGTAACACTCCTTTTTGCAAAACTTGAAGAAGTAATTTAGATTCTTGTGTTGATTTATGTAAAGGTGAAGCTCATTCAAATGTGAGAGGTATATGACAAATCTAAAACCTGGCTGAGGCTTACAAAATTTTGAATGACCCTCGTATATGTTTGATAGATCTATCTATTGATATATATCTAGCCACATAAGTGCTTTCTATCTATCTATCTATCTATCTATCTATACTTGTTAGAAATCTATCAACAGATCTATCTATAAAATAGATGTCATAAACCAATCTACGGAATTCACCCAGTGGCCTATTGGCTAACGTAGTGGACTGCAGCCTCTGAGTGAGTTCGAACTCCAGTCGTGCTATTATGTTCATTTTCGGACTAATACTTTTGGGAAAGTTATGGATTCTCAGCATTTGGTTAAATTGTATCCTTGCTAATCTTCTACAAGGATGGCTTTAGCATTAAATAACCAGTGATGAGACTATATATGCCATATTGCCAGTGATGAGACTATATATGCCATTACGCCTAGCAATAGAAGATATGCCTTTCTTTATCTCTTTATCATATTAAACAACCCCTCCGCTCGGGCAGGATATGATACAAGGTCAATTTTTAAGCGAAGTTTATCAGGTTTGAATTCAGAGTTTTCCTTCTCCTAGACTAGTTGCCTCACCAAGGCTGAAGAACCTAGTCTGCCCTACTATTTATCCATAGCTGGAGGGAGAATAATTGGATTCATACCTTTCCCAAGGGTATTAGTGCTTTTTGAAATGCAATCAGTCTCGTCCTGGATTTATCTCTTTATGCGGTATGCTAAAAAACTGTCGATGCTGAAGCTTTCTTTTTTAATTTAAATATCAAAGGAAGACAAGTTCACAGCTGACAAACTCAAGTCATTAAGTTTTGGTTTGGTTTGGTTTGGTTTGGTTTCTTTGTTTAATGACATATCAACCTTTGTAGGTTACTTAATGCTAAAGCCATTGTCCTCGAAGAATAGTAGTGGTACTATTTAAACCCATAGCTGGGAGGATAAGGGGGTTCATACCTTTCCGAAGGGATTAAGTTTTGATACCTAGATTTCAAGACGAAGTCCAGATGTTTCAATTGCGGTTTAAAGACAATTAAAAAGCCTGCCTCCGAAATTTTTGAACACACATGCTTTGGCAAAACATAAGATTATTCAAATGTCACACAGAATCACCGATGTAATTTTTTTTTCTTTTCTCAACAGAAAATTCATCTCGAGACTAAAGTATTGAGAACGTGAAGGGTATTTAAAGAAATGACGGATCAGAGCCCAAATTTATTGAAAAAAAAGAAAAAAGAAGAATTTTAATCAATGGAATGCTCACTGAAATTTATGTGTTGAATAGCAAATAGACAAGTTGGAAGAAAACGCTTCATTCATTGTTAATTTCTGTCTTGGTCAATATAGCTTCAGTTTTGATACATTTTGAATACGTACGCCTTTCACGCACACATTCACATGTGCCTGCAGACACTCACACAAACACACCCATACATACACTCGCATTTACACGCATTGGACATATATGGGTTGTCTGTATTTATTTCTCTCTCTCTCTCTCTCTCTCTCTATATATATATATATATATATATATATAATATGCATGTATTGCATATATATATATATATATATATATATATATGTAAGCGAGAGAATGAAATAGATAGATAGATAGATAGATAGAGAGAGAGAGAGAGAGAGAGAGAGAGAGATAGAGATATACCGTTCGAAAGAGAGTGAGAGTGAGATAATGCATTAAACGAGAAAGACAGCAACAGGTGACATGCTATTCCATATGTATAAACAAAGGGGAGAAAAGGAAACGAGAAAAATATTTATATTTGATATGAATGATATAAAAAATGTATTCTTCCTTTCATTTTCTTTTAAAGATATGTTCGCGCTTTATCGGCTATTTTCCGTCAAAATGCAATTTGGTTTAGTTTAGTTTCTTTGCTTTATGGCATATCAACCTTTTTGGGTCATTAAATTCAAAGCCACCCTTGTGGAAGTATAGTAGTGGTAATATTCAGCCAATAGCTGTGGGTTGGAGACAAATGATTTCATAGCTTTTCCAAAGGTATTAGTCCGAAATTGAACGTTATGGTGTTCCTAGTGTTTGAACTAGCTTACTGCGATGTTGCAGTTTGGCTCTTTGACTATTAAACAACAGGGACTCGTGTAAATATGATACAATTTTAAAGTTTCGTCATCATCATAACTAACATTAAATTATGTTTCATTGCAATCAGTTTTTAAAATAACAATTCTTACTTGATTTTCTACACTGAGATTGCATGTCATCTAATATTTCTATTTAATACAAATAATTTTCAGACAATTTTATGGTTTCTGTTACTAATAAGTCGTACACAATTATATAGTCTCAGAAAAGTATTCCTATTTAATATTAATAAACATTTGTTTGCGCACCGTTATAAGGATTCACGTATCCTCATCTAAAATCAATTTCCACACAGATCAATTTGACCAATAGCTGGAAATTTTAGTATCTACTACAATTTAGAGTAGACTAAAGAGTAATTTCAATAAAGGTGCAACCACACTCCATAGAGCTTTAAGAATTGATCGGTTTTGTCGGGTTTTATGGCATATCAACCATTGTAGGTTATATCATGCCAAATCCTTTTTATACATATATATTAAGTATACAGTATTTGGTTTAGTTAGGTTTTATGGCACATCAACCATTCTAGGTTATTTACTGTCAAATTCTCCTTATACATATATATCAAATATAGAGGATTTTTTTGGTTCAGTTTGGTATGGTTTTATGGCATATCAATTATTGCAGGTTATTTTATGCTAAATCCTCTCTATACGTATTTTTTGAAAAATATATATGATTTAATTTGGTTTGGTTTTATGGCACATCATCCGTTGTAGGTTATTTAATGCCAAATGCTTTTCATACATATATATATTAAACGTATAAGATTTGGTTTTGTTTGGTTTTATGGCACATCAATCATTGTTGGTTATTTAATACCAAATCCTATTTATACACATATATCAAATATGTATAATTTGGAAACATATTTTCTTGATAAGATTTTTAAACGAGCCTGGGCTCATTTCTTTTTTTTTTTTTCACACACAGTTAAATGGTCTCAAGTATTGCTATATAACTGTCACAATTCATCATCAGCCATTGATTTGCTCACATTTAAAAAGATATATATGTAAAAGATTTTTATCAGTAATTTCATTTTTGAATTAGTTAGAAATCATTTTTCATACTAGTATTACTATTGTTTCTATATATTTTAATTGGTTTTGATTATTGCTCTCTAACATTTCTAATTTACCTCAATGTTAATAATCTAAGAGGTTACAATATTGCTATTTCATAGGGCTAGTAGGTAGAGTGTTCTCCAGTGGTCCGGGAAACCGGGTTCAATCCTAGGTCAAGTCGTACCAAAGAATTTAAAGAAAAATGGTACTTGATACCTCCTAGCTTAACACTCAGCATTATAAGGTTACGTATCAAGAGTAAAGTGGAGAAATCCAGGGAAAGGAGTAGCGCCCCCCCCCTACACCTCGGTGTAGTAGCTACTGAAAAGGGAGCCTTCTGGTCGCCCTTGACTACGGTCGCCAACTTTACTTACTTTACTTATTCTATTCAACATTACTCATTCGTTTGCACTCAGTTAAATGGTTCTACCTATTATTATGTATCACTTACAATTCACTGAAACAGCAGTAATTTGTTTACACAATTAAATGATCAAACAGTTTCTAACAATTCTAACTAGCATAATCAACAAAATTAAAGGGGTCCAAGTATGTCTATGTATCACAAAGAATTTAATTAAACATCAGTCATTTGTTTATGGACAGTTAAATGATTAAACAGTTCTATTTCAAACAATTGACTTCAGCATAAGTCATTTGTTTGCACTCAGTTTAAATGTCAAACAGTTCTATTTGAGCCATAGATAGGACCCCATTAAGTGCTACCACTCCGGGTCTGAGTGGACCTGGGAGCAATGGTAATGAAGGGATACTCCATATTCCCAAAAGCTCCCGTATTACTGGTGTCTCAACATCAGATGGTTTAATGTAATATCAAGGACGCACGATAGGGGTGGTCTTACCACTCTGGAGTGACGCAGTCTATGTATTATACAGTACCAGCCGCTCTGGGCTTTTAAGCATTGCGCCTCATAACAGGTTGAGGTTTAGTGTTAGGACATTTTTGGACATTCGAGTTTTTAGCTGTGGTTTGAATTTCTTTATAGTAAAGACAATATCAATGTTAAAGAAGCACGTGTTGTACAAGTATATGCAGTAATAGTGATAAATAAATGAATATATAACTAATAAGAAAATTTGAAATCGATCGCAGACCTTTTCATTTTAAGATATTTACTTTCCCCACGTTAAACTAACAACAATATATATATATATATATATATATATATATATATATATATATATATATCGCAATAAAATCTGATGATTTAGAATTATATTTGGTTTGCTTTGGTTTGATATTATGGCCTATCAACCATTGTAGGTTACTTCATGCCAAACCCTATATATATATATATATATATATATTAAAAATGATTTCTCAACACATTTTATAGATAACATTTTTAAATGAACCTTTGCTCATCTTTTGCACACAATTAAATGGTTTGACTTATTTTTATGTGATACAAATAATTATATTTACAATTAATAATTTATTTGCACACAGTTAACTACTTTCAAGTATAGCTATTTAACCCAAACCGTTCAATTAAACATCAGTTATCTGTTTACATACAGTTAAAAGATCAAACTGTTCTATTTCAAACAAATCAATTTAACACAATTAAAATGTCAAACAGTTCTGTTTGATCCATTGATAGGACCCTATCAGGTGTGATCACTCCGGGCCAATATGGACCAGGGAGCGATGGCAAGAGGAAAGAGACACACTTCATAAAAGTCTTAAGTAACCATACTATGCTGACAACCCTCCGACACGTGGCGCATCTTGTAGTGTCTAAGATCACAACTCATCTCTGGCGGTCGAGAACCAAACTGATCTGCTCTGTTCAGATCCGAAAACCCCAACCGCTCGCTTTTACTGTCAAACCTCAACTCCTCTTATTCAAAATCCCTAAATTCACAGGCCATCTCAACCGGGTATGGCGTCATCAAACCACTCAGTTACCTCCAACTGCAAGTCCAGCCCCATTTCCTGTCTGAGAGTTTATTATGACGGATGATGATTGTCATATCCTTTCCGCGCTAGACTGACTACAATACCTGAACCAAGCGACACCGTGTAGTTCACAGCTTTACCAAAGTAAATAATAAAATATAATTGATGAAAAATTATATAACACTGAAAGCCCCGGCATTACTGAAGCCTCATCTTCAGATGTGGTGGGGTATTACTCATCTGCAGAGACGCAGTCGGTGTATTCTACTGCCCCAGCCGCCTGCGATGTAATAATTTAGAATGTTTTATTGAACTATATATTTGATAATCCTCCCCCACAAAAAAATCATCCAAAAATTTCTAGTGAGTCTAAAGAATATTTTGTCAATTTCTTACCATACCCTTTTTTAAACATACAAATGAAATAAGACATTTTTTATCTGCATAAATGTTGGTTTTATATCAAGTCCATATGTATATATATCTCCCAGGCACGAAAGGAGGTGTCCTGTGTACGTTTCACTTCGCACTATTTCTCATAAAAAATATCTAAAATCTTCTCTTCTTCCTCCATGTGCAAATAGTAAGCCAGAATGAGCTCACTACTCTTGTAGGTAAGCAAATTACTCTCTCATTGTTCTTAGAGGTGCCACAAGGGGTGATCCGCGAAGCAGTAAAAAATTTCATAGAATTTTAACAAAATATTTTAGTCAATAGGTTCAAAGGTTCTATTAGTCTACGAGATCACCACTATAGAAAGTGGTATCCTTACTAATCTACAGACTTGGATCCATCTGTGCTATTATTTGAGCAAATTCACTCATTGACGCGAAGTATCATACTGGACAAGGTTGTAATTTACAAAGCTACCTTTGTTAAGATATGGCACACAGGCCTCAGATTTCTTCCAGTATCTGCTGTTAGTGCTTACCTATCAAAGTTTTGAGCTGGTTCGTCGCACCTTAAGTTTGTGATCCAGCAAGAACTGGTGCTTTCAGCATGACTTGACCGTAAGTCACATATTAGACTAGATTGTTTGCATTTCACATCCAAAATTCTCAAGTAAGGCATGTATCTACCGGTTCTACCCACGGCTATAGGTAAATAGTAGGCAAGACTGGTTGGGTTGGGTTAGTTTTATGGCATATCAACCTTTGTAGGTTATTTAATGCTACATTCTGTTCATATATACGTATGTGGAAAGACTGGTGTTTCTGGCCTTAGTTTGACAACTAGTCTTTTAGTATTTACCCATTATACATCAGGTTGTAAGTTAGTTTTCATCAAAAAGAAAGAATGTAAAGTCCTTTTTATTTAAATTTATTATCAGTACGTACCCATATTGCACTCAGGTTGTTAGATGGCGATCATTAAAAATAAAGGTTTGACTCTGTAGTCAAACCAGCTTTACTAAGTTTAAAAATTGTCCAGGGATCACATCCTACCCGTAGCGGAGATGTTGGGCAAATAAATACGAATCCATTCATACAAACACACAAACACATACACACACTGCACGCGCAGAGAGAGAGAGAGACAGACAGAGAGACAGAGACAGATTATTATCTATTTATCTGACAATCGATCTATTGATTTTATGCATGCGTGCTGACATGCTCAAGGGAACATACGTTTCCCTTTTTTGCCTCTTATATCTATGCATAATGCTCATCGAAAGGCATTCAAACTAATTTTATCTAATTAGGTGAACAAAAGCGAGTTATTGGTTACTGACACCAGCATAATATGATTTATTTTCTTCATTGTCATTCACCTTAGAATCTAACGCACACATTTGTGCTCAAAACGGCATATGTACAAAAGAAAAAAAAACAGTAATAAAACATGCTAACATGTATGAATAGATGCATCGCTCTGTCCCATTCATCCATAAAAGCCAGGCTCATATTAAAGGGAAGAAAATTATTTTTCTTGCTGACGACTATCATGCAATCTAAGGAAATAAGAAAGAAGAGAAGTTATCTATCTATCTATCTATCAACATTAATACATAAGTTGGCTGATTTGAATCGAGGGAGACCGGAAGGCTCCCTTTTCAATAGCTACAACCCTGAGGTGTAGGGGAGTGTGTTACTTTTTCCATGGATTGCTCTACTTATCCTTGACCCGTACTTTATAATGGTGCGTTAAGCCAGGAGGCATCAAGTACCATTTTTTTAGTCTTTAGCATTACTCGATCTAGGATTGAACCTTAGTTTCCCGCACCATTGGTGAACACTCAAATCATTATGTCATGCTCTAGCCTAACAAAGACAATAGCTGTGCGGTCGGCAAAGCCATCATAAGATGATGATCCGAAGTCAGGAATGGTTTCATGACCAAAGCTTGATTGCTACCAATCCAGACTACCTCAGCAGTATTTTACAATAATGGTAAATTTTATGGGTTTTGTCATATCAAGAGAATTCCAGCTAAATATTCAGACTATTCAGCGATCTTTGTTGTATACTATAATACAAATATACGTATACATATACAAATATACACTTACATGCAGAAACATCATTAACCGGTAATGAACGACTTCAATAAACGAACGAACACTCTTCTTTATAAAAATATATCTCTCACACTTTATTCTCGAAAGGGTGATGCTGGTTGTGTGTGAGAGATGAACTGGAGACGGGGATAGACAGCTATATTGACCTAAATTTCTTTTGACCATAGCAGCACTTTTTTTGCATCCTGGCAGGGCTGCTCAACTATGGGTCACTGAGGGCCGCAAACCCTCTACAAGCTGATTCTCACGCTGGCATCCTATCTCCAACTAACTCGAACCGCCCCGAACACCTGGTTATATTATTGTCTCGCGCCCGCCTACTCCGCTGTTCTTCTGCTTATTTACACAAGTGCATCTCTTGATTGACGGCTCGGTCGAGGGTCAATCTATAAACAATTGTCCCCTTCTTATTTTTCAAAATTCCACAGGTGGAATTTTTCTTCACATCCTTCTCCATCCCCCTCACACACACATTTTACAAATAATGCTTAAGGACAACAACAGTAAAAATACAAAAAGAAATTACTTGAACCACAGCAAAAAAACAAAAATCTAAATTTGAAGGTGACCTTCTCACTATGTAACACTTGCCCAGGCTAATTATCATCTAAATTTATTTTAAACTATTCTTTGCACGGTTGGCTATCTTGACATGCGTGCATCAAAGTACAATACGGATGCATCTTTCATCCTCCCAAACACAATAGAGCCCTCTGCAATTCCTTGAAGAATCTCAAAACTATAAAAGAACCATACTCTGGTCACAGATCCTGGTCACAAACCAAGTGACCCTGGTCATTCCAGCTATATATTTCGCCTGGATTCCTTATGACCACACTCCAGTCTAAACAAACTGACGTATGACAAGATGAACAAGAAGAGAATTTCCGTAAAATCGACATTTGAAATCAGTGTATACAATGTCTCTACAGAATTGTTAATTCAATGACGTCAATTTGAATTACTTGAAGAATCACAGCATACCGGTTTGATGGAAAAAAACCGAGACAGCGTTCTGCATAGTTCAAGTTCAAACGATTGTTTTCTAACTGGTAATCTATACAAGAAAAGAGAATATACATATATATATATATTGACAGAGAGAGATAGAGAGAGAGAGAGAGAGAGAGAGATAAAGAGAGAGAGAGAGAGAGTAACAGGGAGAGAGGTAGAAATGGTTAATCATAATTTTATATTCTTATCTTTTAATCTTTTACATGATTTGAGCAGACCTTATTCAAAGTAATTTTTATCAAGAAATTATGACGTATGAAGTATTTTATGGTACTGGCCCAAGAGATCAAATTATTTCGAATACGATTTGCTTGTTTAAACACAGTCGCATTTTATTTTTTCAGCTATGTCAATAAGATTACCGTATATACTAGGTTATGCGTCGAATTTGAAGGCAAATAAGTCTAGTTAATCTATATACCGGTAATACAATTCTAATTTTGAATACAAGCAGAAGGAAAATTATTATTATAATTTTGTCAGGTGAAAGTGTAAGTGCAATGAGGAGCACTAGCAGAAACCCTAAACAAAAAGAATGGTTCTTTGTTTTTCGTTGGAATGATTTCAAGGAAAGTTGGCTTTGCGAGCCGCAAGGAAACACTTTCGGATTAGTTTACGGATAAACACATTGATTAATCTGATTAAAACATAACATTTCTAACTCGCACCCCACCTATATATATATATATATATGTGTGTGTGTGTGTGTTTACAGATAATTTGATTTAATACTTAAAATTTCGACACCTCCACACACGCACACACATATATCAGTGATGTTCTACTTGGTGGTCAATATAACTTGGGATCATATTTTAACAGACTTGACTATATGTACAATTTTGAATTTGAGAAGAATGTTAGCATCCAACAACATTTTTCTTATTCCAGTTTATCATATCTCTCTTTCAGGTTTGCACAGTCGATACTTAACAACTGACCATTCAACAACAACAACAACAAAAAATCTATTCTCTATTTATTTGAAGTATTTTTCCGAACAAATGTCGTACACCTTGGTTAAGTACTCATCTCATTTGCCGCGAGAATCATTGATATTAACAGCCTGATGTCTGGTTAGAGAAAGATTATAGACCATCATAACTACACAGTTATACACATGCAAGTAGGTATAAATCTTACATGCAGTTCGGATATCTTTAGCCCAATATAGTATTAAATTTTTCTCCTATGATATTATTTGGAACCGAAATAGAATATTTAAATTCAAAGTTTACCTGTTAAACTGAAACAAAGTACGTTGTTCATTACAGACATTTTGTACAAGCATTTAAAATTGTCGTAGTCTCTTGAAAATTCAGCATGTTATTGCTATACATCTAATGAGATGACCGCCAAACACTATGACTGGGCTCTTCTTAACAACAGAGATATTAGAGATAAATATGTATTAGAATTGAGAAACAGATTCGAGACACTTCAAGAGAAGACAGAAAAAGGTACCCCAAATGACGAATATGAGAATTTCGTCAACGCGCACCTCAAGGCGGCAGCGGAGTGTATGCCAACAAAACCTAGAACTAAATATAGAGTCCCACGGGAAATGTTAACGGTTAGAGAAAAACGTGCACACGTGAAAACTGCCTCCAAAAGCTATAGGAAGAACCCAACAAACACAAATGCCCTAAAACTAAAAAAAGGCACAATATCAATTAGCAGGCATATAACTAAAAGAACAGACAGAATACATACAAAATCAGATAGATAAGATTAGAGACTCAGTGAAAGATGGGCAATCTAGGATAGCCTGGAAAACAATAAACGAAGTGAGTAGAAGGAAGAGCACAGCCAAAGCAAAATTGAAAGCCGCAAACCAACAAGAAAGAATAAAACTGTGGAAATAGCATTTCGAAAATCTTCTCGGACACCCACCGAAAGTTACGCATGAACCAATCACCAGAATTATTAGAAAGCAATTGGACATTAAACATGGACTGTTCACTCAAGAAGAACTCGACTCGGTACTTAGAAAAATTAAAAATAGGAAAGCTGCAGGGGTTGACGAGATTCCCCCAGAAGTATGGAAGACTAGACAGTTCGACGACATACTGCTCCGACATTGCAACGCAGTCTATAATCAAAATCCGATAGACAGATGGATGAAGGGATGCATCCACCCTTTCCTTAAAAAGGGTGACCTTGGATTAGCCAAGAACTACTGCGGTATAACACTCACATCCATAGCAGCCAAAATTTATAATGCCCTACTACGAAACCGCATAGAACCCAAAATCGACAACATCCTTAGGAAAAACCAAAATAGCTTCCGAAGATATAGATCCACGACCTCACAAATATTGACCATCCATAGAATCCTTGAAGTCGTACGGACAAAAAAGCTACAGGTGACATTACTATTTGTAAACTTTGCCAAGGCCTTCGATTCCATTCACAGAGGGAAGATGGAACAAATCATACTAGCATACGGCTTACCAAAAGAAACAGTCGGAGCAATAACGATTCTCTATAGAAACACCAAAGTGAAAGTACGTTCACCAGATGGAGACACAGAATACTTCGACATTGTAGCAGGGGTACTACAAGGGCACACGCTACCCCATACCTCTTTATCATCTGTCTAGACGACGTGCTTAGAACATCGATTGAAAAAAATCAGGGAAAACGGCTTTGAGCTGACAAAGAAAAGAGGCAGAAGGTACCCTGCAAAAACAATTACCGACGCCAACTACGCTGATGACATAGCGATTCAGGCAAATACACCCAACTAAGCCGAAAAACTACTGCATAGGTTGGAACGAGCTGCTGCAGGCATTGGCCTCAATGTCAATGCACACAAAACTGAATATATGTGCTATAATCATACAGGCGACATTTTCACACTAGAAGGAACCTCTCTGAAACTGGTAGACAAATTCACCTACCTAGGAAGCAGTGTCTCATCAACCGAAAAAGACATCGACACACGGCTAACGAAGGCATGGACAGCTATCGATAGGCTATCGATCATATGGAAATCAGACCTGACCGATAAAATGAAACGCAGTTTCCTCCAGGCAGCGGTCGTGTCGATACTGCTATATGGATGCAGTACTTGGACAAAACGACTAACAAAACGGTTGGAGAAGAAGCTAGACGGCAATTACACAAGAATGTTGCGAGCAATATTGACCATATCTTGGCGGCAACACCCCACAAGGCATCAAGTATACGGCCACCTGCCTACCATCCCGAAAACTATCCAAGTTAGACGAATCAGACATGCAGGACACTGCTGGAGAAGCAGAGACGAGCTCATAAGTGATTTACTCCTATGGACCCACCAGCTCGAACATACATACAGCAGCTATGCGAGGATACGGGATGTAGCCAGAGGCGATGAATGATAGGAAGAAGTAGCAAGAGAGGGTCAGGGATATCCATGCTAGCGGCATGGCATGATATATATATATATATATATATATAAAATTTACATTATTATACCCTATAGAATTAAGACATTATATCTGAAAATATTTATTATATATATTTATACAATACTTTTATACAAATTTTCAGTGCTGTAGAATTTGGTTATAAAAACAACTGAACAACATTGCGAAATATTAGACAAACATTTGGTATTTTTGGCTAAGAAAAATATTAACTTTAAATTTTTAAAAAGTGCTGTAGTGTACTTATTTATGGATGATATTTAAGATAAAAGTACCAAATCGCTAAAAATGTTCAATTCTAATCGAAAGTGAGCCAAATTCTTCCCAAATAAATTGTTTTTGCGAATTCTAGTCTTTTAGGTCAATTCGATTACATTTTAAAAAGTCTTTTGATGTTCCACAATAATTGCAATTCATTTTTTAGAATAGAAAACTAAAGTCTGTTATCTTTCCTCATTACCAGATCATAGGTTTTCAGTTTCCATTTGTTTTTTTGTTTTTGTTTTTTTTTTTTGGTTTTTATTTTGTTTTGTTTTTTTGACAAGGTGTATCCCAATGTAAATTTTTAATTTTATTAGTTTCTAACGAGCTTTTTTCTTTTTTTCTTTACAATAATGTTGCAAAAAAAAAAAAATGCTTCCGCAATTATTGACTTTGTGTTTTAGGAAAACGTTTTTGCAATGGTTTGATGGTCAAAAGGTATTAGGCTAATCATTTCTAAAGTAGGCGTCATGGCTTCTCTGTGAACGTTTGACAGAGCCGAAAGATTAGTGAAAAAAAAAAGGCCTATACAGAAGATACACCAGGTTGCCAGTAGAAAGAAGGAAAATTCTCTCTCTCTCTCTCTCTATATATATATATATATATATATATATATAGTGTGTGTGTATGTGTGTGTGTGTGTGTGTGTGTGTGTGTGTGTGTGTTTATTTCTCTTACAAAAGTTGATTTGATACTTCTTCATTTTTTTATTATAAATATCTACTTAATCTTAATTGATTTTTTTAATTGATGGCTGGTGATTTTTTCTTAAAATAGATTTTTTTTATCTGTAATCTTCAGTGGAATAATTTTACTGTTTTGAAGAATAAGAATAAGAACAATAATTAACACAAATCTATGTGTTACAAAAGTCATTTATAAGTCAATTATGCGATATATATATATATATATATATATATATATAAAACAAACGGAATATAAATTCTACACAATATTTCTAATAAGTCAAATGACCTAATTTAAATCAACATGCACTGATTCACTAATTAAACGGCCAACGTTTTCTTGTTATACAAATTTTCCCTTAGTTTTCGTATTTTGCACTTTATAACATCCATCGTTGATTTAACATCACTAATATCATTCCTCATAGACCTGATGATGGTTCATTAGAACCGAAACGCTATAGTGTCGACTTTGCTTCTCAATAAATCTCTCCTTCTACTTGGATTACATTGTTATCAATATTTCTTTATAAAATGTCTTCTATATATATATATATATATATATACTCATATATATATATATATATATATAAATGCGTGGAAAACAATTCGTCACAGTATTTACTTAAGCCTTATATCATGTGCATGATATATTAGTTTTATATCGTATTCTGACAGTAAAAAGTAATGAATACACGCAGGAGAAATATTGAAAATTATTTTTTCCATTTTTATTATCTTTCAAAAAGACTTTTTCGCCGGGCTTGAAAGATTGTGTTGCATCGTATTATTTTCTGAAGCTTTTTGTTATTGTTAGGTATTTGTTTATCAAATATTAATCTTATATTCCTGTTGAACATAAGCTCAGCTGGTGACAATTCTGAAGATGTACTCGGTCTTGAAGCTTTTCGATAAACTCTGAGAAATTGTTGTAATAATTCGTCTTCAGTGTCACTTCCATCTTATTTTCTTAATGCTCACTTGAACGTTTCTACGAATCGTTACGTTTGATCATTAGATTTTGGATCGAACAGGGCAGTTGTCACATGGCTAATTAGAAATTATTTTCAGAGATCTTCAAATTCTAGTCGCAAATTGCATTCCATTATCAGATACAGTTTATCTTGAACACCAAATCTTGCGAAAAATTCGTACAAAAAGTTATTGTATTTTTGCACGTAGGTCTCCTACATTTGATAACTACTGGCCACTTCGTGAAACTATCTACTATAATCAGGTAATAAATGCTATTGTTTGGTCCTAGATTGACAATATATAGACTTGACCATGGTCTGTCCGATTTCGGTCATAGACTGATTTCTACTAGTGATACTTTCGCTTTCATTGCACCTACAACCTTTCACAATGTCTTCAGTTTCTCTATTCATCACTGGCCAACAAACATAACTTATCATAAGGACTTTATCCTTGTGATTCCTAGATGTCCTGTATGAAAATCCTTCGACTTTTTCTTCAGTGATACTTATATCACCACACGCTCACCGTATAACAAAATACAATCACAAGAAGAAAAAGTTTTTTTGTGATTTGACTTTCTTTTCACAGCTCATGTTTTCTTTTTTTCTGTGATAAATTTATCGAACTTGGCTCTGAATCTATTCTCTGAAGTTACTGGTAATTCCTTCACTGTATTGCACTCAATTCCTGTTCTTAATGCAGCAATTACGGTTTTCTTTAAGGAAACACTTAGTTCTGAAATTAGCCTTGACAATCCATCTGCGTGTCCTATTTCCTAAGATGAAAGGAATTTGATTTTAAATGCATAGTTTAAAAGAATGATTCCCTATCTTTGCAGGCGATTCGCAGTATGAGCTTGTGTGCCTTTCTTAGGCCCAAATATTGATAGTAGTGGACCGTGGTCAATTTGCAAGATGAAACTTCTGCAAATATCATATGTAGTACTTCTTATATTATTGGTATTTATAATCCGTCCCACCACCGGACGAATACGCACAAGGCCGTTTTAAGGTGGGTCCGGCCGCAGGGCAAAGCCCACACGTGTCCGGCATTGCCAAAAATACCTTCTGCCCAATCTGCATTCTCCTTATTAGAGGCGCCTCAGGCGCCAAGCAATAAACCCAACGCACCCGAAGGGGTAAAACCTGGGGGGACGGCCCCCTGAGGTCGGATTAAATCTCCAGTGTGAAACCAGAGTAGATTTAGATATTTTTTTTGTGCTTCTTATTTTATTTGGCCGTAATTTTTTTTTCTGCAAGGAATAATGTTCTTGATGCGTGGGCTACTGCTTTCAGCTGTCCGTTATCGGACTTGGGTAATAAAACGGCACATAATCCCAACTTACCAACTTCAATCGCAACGGATTATCCTATTTACTAACCCCTCCGCTCGGGCAGGATATGACACAAGGTCAATTTTTAAGCGGAGTTTAACAGGTTTGAATTCAGAGTTTTCCTTCTCCTAGACTAGTTGTCTAACCAAGGCTGAAGAACCTAGTCTGTCCTACTATTTACCCATAGCTGGAGGGAGAATAATTGGATTCGTACCTTTCCCAAGGGTATTAGTGCTATGTGAAATGCAATCAGTCTCGTCCAGGATTTGAACTCGTGTCGCCGTGTTCATTTGCGACGACGATAACAATTACACCACGGTCACCTCCACAATCGCAACGGATTATAATGCGCGATAGATAAGTCAGACTATAAAGCTTTTATAATTCCTTCGAATGGGTTTCGACATCCAGAAGACCAGTTCCATTTTGTATCTTTTTTTAAGCAAATGATAAAATCGAGCTCTTAAACCGTGTATTTTAGGAATAAAATTGCTATAATAATTTGCAAGTCCCAAAAAAACCTTGTAATGTTGATAAGCTTGTTGGTAGAGACATGCTTTGCTATAGCTCTAGCTTGAACGGGATGACAACCCTTTTAATCAATTGTGTGTCCCAATTTATCAATGCTGAGCTTTAACTCGTACTCTTTAAATTTAAAATCAAGGTCACTCAACATGGCGTCCATTATTTGCTGAAATATTCCTGGGGCAACCTTTATGCCAAAAGGGAGTCTATTGAATTTGTACAAATCCTCAGTGTGTTTATTTCTCTTCAAATGCTATTTGTGGATTATATGCATCCGATAAATTGAATTTTGAGAACATTTGTCTTCCATTTAATTTTGCGAATATCTCCTCAGGACTAGGTAATGAATAATTGTAAGGTTTAAACAATCGTTCGGTCCAGAAAAGTAATCAGTACAAACCCGTATTTGCTGTTCTTTTTTATGTAAACTGTGCAGCTCGCCCAAGCACTGTAATCGGTTTTATTTTGTACTCCAATATTTTCTAAACGGTCCAGTTTTTTTTCAGTTATTTCTCGAGTTGCAAAAAGTACTTGTCTTTTTGGTTTAAAAATTGGTTGTGCATTATCTTTTATTCCGAAAGTTTCTTTTGCCTTTGTACACATTCCCAACTCTTCGGAAAAAATGGCGAGAAAGTTTAATTAAACTCTTTAAAATTTCTTGTGGTGGCTGAGGCTGCCTTTACACTATTAAAAAATGAAATTAGCTGATTCCATAAATCAAAAGAACTGTCTTCGAGACTGATCCATGACGAATTCTTATAGTTTAATTTTTTTGTTCATAAATGACACATTAGCCTAGCATTAACCCAAAAATGTAAACATTTTACCGGTTATTTCGCTGGCAACGTTTTTGATGTAATTAGCAGCAGTCTGCCGATTTTTATCTGGGTTAATTTATCTATTATCGTCTAGTCAGGTCCTATATTTAATTGAAATTTAACATTTGTGTCGTTCATTTGCACATTTACGGATTTTCTTTTTGTCGTAGTAACTTCATTTTCTGTTGTTGTAGAGTCAATCGTATTTTTAAATTTCGTATTCTTTTTTTTGGGGGGGGTGTTCTTTTCTACAATGTGAGGAAATATGTCCTTTATTTCCACAATTATAACAATCTTTTTTTTTAAATGGGTAATTTTTATATAAGTGTATTTTTCCGGATCCTTAACAAGGATTAATTTTACTAGAAAACATTTTGACCATATTGCTTATTTTTCGACGATGAGTATGTGCGAAATATCTCTTTCCTCAATTTCTGCAGTGTCACGGCGTAAATTTATTATTCGTTGACATTCTTCAGTGTTATTTATAATGTTAGTTTCGAATCTTGTTCAAGTTTTAAAAGTAAACGTGATTTTATTTCAGCGTCTTTTGGTGCTGTTAATCCTTGTACAAATATGAGACAATTGAACATATGGGGAGTGGGAATTTCTCGCTCTCTCTACTCCCTATACTTGCAAATATGGTAAAATCGTCTGAATCCTAATTGGCTACGTGTGTTAAAAAGTGAACTCCTTTCGCCAAAACTTGTTATTCGCAGAAAAATGGTTTCCTGAAACGTAATATCTCCTGTATTTTTATATATAATTAAATATAATTATATATAATTAGCACATTTTTCATGCTCAATGGCTCTGAATTTACTCTGCAATAGTTGAACTTTTTTTCTCGTCTGACCATGTAAGACGGTCTTTTTTAAAAATACTCTCGTATCTTCGGAATTATGTTACAAATGGGACATCCTCTTCTGACTTATACCTAAATTCTCCAACTGAGAAAATTGCACAATATTGAGAAAAAGAGAATTGCAATGGTCACTTTTCTCTTGAGCATTTTTTAAACAAGTTTTGAAAATTATTTCTTCTGTTGAAGGTCTTCTCGACGCTGTTTTTTTTAAGTCTTTCCATGTCTTGACTATGCTATTTTTCTTGTTGGTTTAACAATTCTATCATAAAACTTTTCAGGTCCTCCATTTTTTTTTCTTTTGAGACAAAAGAGGGGGAAAAGGCTGTTGAAGAATTATTTTAAAAAACTTGGTGAACTTTTTTTCTCTTATAGTTCGTCATTTTGTTAACATCGCATAGGTTAATACAAAATTCCTTCTTGCCAAACTGTTATACCGTAGTTCGACTTTAAAAAGTAATGAATAGATGCAGGAGACAATATTGGAAGTCGACTATATTTTTACTATTGAATAATACACGTAAACTATAGATATTGTTTTTTCCAGACTAGTTAACTGTGTCAGTAAGGAGTATTTTTATCACTCCAGAACTGCTATCAGGTCAATTCTTCAGGTAGAAGCCCTCCCACGCTCAAATGTAGGGCTGAGGGCAATGCTAAAAATTGCATGGTCATCGTCGGCATTCTCTCTTGATGTCGTCTCAATCAATGAATCTGACACATTCATATTAAGGGAAATATATTACCAGTTGGGTGGCTAATGCGAGCCATTGATTTTCTAAATATATCAGCAAGAACTGAAGCTCGCACTCTATTTAGAGTTAAATGCTCTAAATATTGACGCTGATAGACACTCTATTCAAGCAGATTTCGGTAATTTTTTTTTCGTTTTGTTTTGAAAATAGATTATTAAAAAAGAATCAAAGCATGTTATTGAAAGAATTAGATCGAAAAATGAATAATCATCTATCATTAAGCATTTTCAATCTTTTTTTTTTATTATTTCAAATCATTTTTTTTCATTACGAAAGTCATATCTCATTTATCTTGATTATGAAGATTTGCAGATAATAATTCATTGAACTTTATTGACAAGAATTTATTTCAGCAAAATTTATGTCGAGAATGAGGATAAGCACCTCAAATCTTATTCTTGATTTTTATTATTTTTTGAACAGCAGTGATTATTTTTATCTATTTTTTACGAAATTTAAAAATCGTAAAGATATTTTAAATTTATAAGGTATTAATGATGAGGTGCAGTTTGCACTGTAAATTGAAGATAGCAAATGCATCAACGCACACACACACGCACACACACACACACACACTCACACACTTATATATATATACATATATATATATATATATATATAGAGAGAGAGAGATAGAGATATAGAAATAGATATCACACACACACACACACACACACACACACACACACACACACACACACACACACACACACACATATATATATATATATAAAGATATATATAGAAAGATAGATAGATAGATAGATAGATAGATATGACACACACACTTATATATATATATATATATATATATATATATAAATTGTTGGTCCAACAAGAGAAAAGTAAGTATTTTTATATACACTCGTACATCTATTGTCAAGGGTATAAGGTGGATTTAAGAAAGTATTTTATGTATTCATGAGCGTAAATATATACGTTTTTGCACACATACGCACACAGAGAGACTATATAAATATATACACACACACAAAAAAAACTGACTGATTACATCACATAAATCAAAACCTGGAAATTTGAAACAGAACATCAACAGAAATAGAAAATTTCACAATTATGAGACAATAACAGACATAATGCCTGGATTTACACACAACAAAAATTCAAACGGTGACTGACTGCCAGATGAAGATGGAATTGTCCGAAACACGTGTAGCATAGGTAACAAAAACTAAATACCAAATTTAAATCATTTGCGGATCAATTCATTTCAATATATATATATATATATATATATATATATATATATATATATTTTCAAATGAATTGGTCCGCAATATATATATATATATATAGAGAGAGAGAGAGAGGTCCGCAAATGAATTACAATGAGGCATTTTAGTGTTTTATTTTCTTGGCTAGTGTTTCGGACGCAGTGGTCTTTTTCAAGAGACTAATAGTGTGTTTGTTTAGACTGGGCTGTAACTCTTTTTAATTCATATTCAAGTTTTTTCCAAATCAGTAGATATGTCTGTGCATTTATACATTCGTATTTGTGCCCGTACTTACAATTATATATATATATATATATGGGAGGTGCCCATGGTGTTATGGTTATCCTCGTGGGAAAAGACACGGCGACACGAGTTCAAATCCTCCACGAGTCTGATTGCCTTTTCCATAGCACTAATACCCTTGCGAAAGGTATGGAACCAATTATTCTCCCTCTAGCTATGGGTAAATAGTTGAACAGACTATGTTCTTCAGCCTTGGTGAGGCAACTAGTCTAGGAGAAGGAGAACTCTGAATTCAAACCTGAAAAACTCTGCTTAAAAATTGACCTTGTGTCATATCCTGCTAGAGCAGAGGGGTTGGTAAATATATATATATATATATATATGTGTGTGTGTGTATGTGTGTGTGTGTGTTAGTGTATGCTGACATTCTTTATTTTCATATTACATTGCTTATGTGGACTTTTATGGGAGGGTAGATATTATTTGTATCAATGAATATGAAAGCGTAATCATTTAGGATCGTTCTATTTTCTTTTTCTTTTTAATCCTTAAAACATAAATACAACTTTTCTATAAAAACGTTTTTACCTGATTATGTGGCTCATTATTTTAATAAACCAAAGAACTTTTTAAATAAATAAAAAAGATCTACAACAAATCTAAAAGGGGTTGCTTTTTTCTGATATTTGCCTCCAACATCCCTGTTAACAACCAAACATCACAAACATAGTTTATCCTTGATATCTTCCGTTATCAAAAATTGATAAAATCTGTATCCAAGCCAGAAACAATTAAGTTGCACAAAGAAAAATATTAACATATAATTAAATCAATAGATGGATTTATTTTGTATCGTGGCCCGAATTCGCACTTACGACGCAGAACGGCATTGTTATACTGACTTGAACAAGACAGAAGACGCACTATTTACCAATCATATAAGACAAAAGTGGCTTTTAAAACATCTATATGAGTCATATTTATTGATGATGGCGGTATGAATGTTTAATTTGCTGTTAAAACAAGTAATACAATAAAGAGTTTGTTATCACCTTTAATTAGGGCTAATATAAAGAAAATCTCGTGTGCTTATTGGGTGTGTGGAATGTTTTAATTATATGATATGGATGTTTGGCCAATGAAGAATTTGAAAGAAGAATTGATGAAATTATCTAAATGTCTAAGGGAAATAACTCCTGATCTGTTCACAGCTAATTACAGAGAAGACCTTATTAATAATTATAATGTAAATTCTACAAATAGGAAGGGAATTGGCAAGGTGCTAAGTTGCAACTTTCATCTGGTGTCAAGCGATTTTATCAATAACTCTGTTTAAATACTGGATAATGTTTTTTTTTTAATCCATAACCTTTACAGACAAGAATTTTAATAGAAATTTTCTTAAGAGAAATGTTAAGATTATAATATATAGAGGGCTAGATAAGCAGTAATTAATTAATATACTCAAGGACATTCATCGTATGTCAGTATGACTGTTGAGACGTACATTTTGTTTTTTAAGTGGAGGAACTATATTGTAAATTGAATTTCCGCGACCAGAATACTTGCGCGTGACATACGGAAACGCTGGACAGCTGTTTCGACCTAATTAGGTATCATCAGCTGCGTATAACTTAATCTCCCCCACCCAAAAAATGCTCATCATTATCCTTGCCCTTGAGATTATAATAATTACGTGGATGCGTATTTCCAATCACACTGGGAAGACTTGGCCCTGGAGGTGACCGTGTCCTCTGTAAAGAGTACGGATATAACTTGCAAGACACATTCAGGTTAATTGGCCGCGCAATTACCATGACTAGTGAATTTGGCGTTACTTGTGTGCAATGTGAATTTATGTCTGAGTGTTAGAGTTTCGGTTCTGTACTCTGTGGTCGCTGGTTTGATCTCCAGTGGTGTACGCTGTTGATGAAACCTAACAAGGTCGAAACAGCTGTCTAGTGTTTCCGTATGTCACGCGCGTGTATTCGCCGGATTTTCTGGTCGTGTTAATCCAATTCATGACTGTTGAGACGTTTCTTGTCAATATAGGATTTTTACTGGAGGTTTCAGCTCGTCCATATTATGTGCTGCGTTGTCCCGAAAAAAGTTGCCGGTGACAACACGGAGAAAAGATAACGAGTTCATATTAGAAAAGGTAAAAAGCCAGGCATGTGGTCTCAAAAAAAAAAAAAATACGATTGACTGTATTATTAGTATTGCAATCTCCCTCTGAACCGGCCTTAATACAAGGAAACATAAAGTGATATTCTATTGTCGATGAAGGAAGAAATATGGTTTAACAAATCGTAGCCAAACCCAAAGGACGGAAGGGGGTTGTTTCGCTAGCATCAAGTTTTCAGTCTTTACTTCTCTTCTTGCTAATTGCTCATGAATGCACTAACTCTTTTCAAAAGTCCCTAACTATCTAGTGACTGTTTCTCGTACCTACCGTCAGTGTTCTCGGGATGACTCTTTCTCGTTAGTCATTGAGCCGGATACCAGGCTCAATGGTGGTACAGTGTTTCTTGTTCATAATACATATGGTCGCAGTTTGGATCAAAACCGATCTAGCTGCGAAGCTAAAAATGATAAATAAAAAAAGAAGCGAAAACGAATAACGAGATAACACTTATCGTTTCTTTTTTAGTCTTTGATTTTATTCTGGGACCTGGGCATACTTCCCTCACAATTACTATATCAGCGGTAGACGAATATTTGGTCTATTTTTTATATGATTTTGTATAAATTCTGACATATGTGCTGTTCTTGTTACCAAGTACAGTGGACGGTGGGCAAACTGAACCAACACTAAAAGGATTGCCACTATTGTCTTCATTGGTTATTTTGATATAATGAGCTCACTGTAAAGCATTTTGATATAATGAGCTCACTGTAAAGCATTTTAAAAAATGATACCATTGTCTACTGATTTCTGACTGTACTATCACCTAAGAATTCTGTTTAATAAACTCACCCTTTCATCCCTATCAAGAAATCCATCCCTCTATTTTATCAATAATCAAAAACAGCTGATTTCCTTAATTGTTTCTCTATCGTTTTGAGTTTATTATGCATACAAATTCATGTACATACGAAGGAAGTCCCATTGGCGTAGAAGCTAACGTGCTGGATAGGGACATCGCGGGAGCGAGTTCAATCTCCAGTCACATGATTACTTTCACTTTCGGACTAATACTCATGCCCTTTGTCTTTAATTGGAATCATTTTGAGATGAGGCTTCTTAATCTGAGAATTAATTTTTATTTATTGCGGACTTTTTGTCCTCATTTTGGTAGGTTTTTTTTGTGTTGTCTTCTTTCACAACGTTTCGGCCAAATTTCACCTCTGGCCTTCTTCAGGTGATTTTACCGCGACCTCGGATAGGAATGATGAGTCTTGTCACCGTATTCCCAGTAATTACTGCCTTCCATAGTTGTTGTCTATCGCACCACGTTTTTGACCAAGTAAACCTCTGGCCGGCTTGGGTTGGATTTGAAACCGCTATCTTCTGCCAATGCTCACCTGGAACCGTAGAGACTCAACGCCTCTATCCGCTGCGCCGAAGGGCGATCAAGGATGGACTTTTTGGTCTTAAAAATCCTTATCTGGTCTTCTTATAGTCGGGTCCGTACCGAAATTTTGTAATTGTCTTTAATTGGATCAATAAATAAAAATTAATTCTCAGATTAAGAAGCCTCATCTCAAAATGATCCTTATTTCCTCAGCTAATTCTTATACAGTACTTCTTTGGCTTTGGCATTAAAAATCCCCACAAAGATTGATATGCTTTTAAACAAAACAAAAAAAAAGAAAAGAAAAGAAAAGAAAAGAAAAGAAAAACAAACCAAACCATGTACATACATATATATACGTTATCTATGCCTACACATACATATACAGACATACTAACCCCTATATGCATATTGCAAAAATATATGCCACGCCTATAGGAATACGTACTCATATTGACATTCTTATACCTACACATGCACATTATTGCGGCTAAATGGGTGCACCCAGTAGCAGAAGAGTTTATAGTGTCACACGTCTATGAGAGCAAATTATCAGCAGATAAAAATCAGTTCAAGTTGTATTTAAGCTATTTATTAGCTTTACGAAAAGTTGACAGGAATGAGTTGTCACGAGGCTCTTATCCATATACAGGATTTGGAAGATATTTACCACAGATAGAACGGCTAACATTGTTCTATCGTTTCAGCGAAACATTCACCATAATGTTGCTTCAAACCAATAATTAGTAAATGCAAAGGTTAATCATATTCTCGTGCTGCTGTCTGTAATCCTTCAAATAGGCAAACACTGATAAATTTATATATATATATATATATATGTGTGTGTGTGTGTGTGTTGAAATGGTAGATTGGGGTGAATCTGACAATATGATAAAAATATATGAATTTACCGAAACTGTCCCGAGCGGTTTCAAACCTTTCATCGGCCATCAACAGTCGCGGTTTGCAAGAGTAAAAATTGTTTATACAGGGTGGAACGATAAAATTGTCGTCATAAAGAAAACAACACAACAGCTTTATTTTAAAACTTTTTCATGGAAAAAATCAATTCAGGTAACTTGATTATGAAGTAAACCTGGGATATATTCCATGTAGACGCCTTCAGCCTCAATCACCACCTCGATACGGATCCGGAACTGAGAGCATCCCTTTTCAACAAGCGCCGGCGGGAGCTCGGTGAATACTCGGCGGATGGCGGCGATCAGGCTGGCTTTGGTGTTGTGGGAGGTCATGTTGGTGATGTTCTCGACGTATGGCCAAACGATGTAGTCCAGCGGGTTCAGGTCAAGGGAGGTTGGGGGCAGTGAGAGAAGGGTACAAAGTCGTAGCACTGTTTCAGAAGCCAAGCCTGGTTCTCTTTGGACTTGTGGGCCGGCGCCGAGTCCTGCTGCCACACCCAGGGTCTGCCACCGGCCACCTGATTGCACCAGGGGATCACCACACCGCTGGGGAGTTTCATCAATGATTGCCTGGGCCTTTTCGAAGAACTCCTTAGTCCGGGTTTTCCAGGCGGTGTCCTCAGCCTTGGGCTTCCGCTCCACCAACTCCAAAGGGTCGTCCGATGCGTTGAGCTGTGCCCTCAAGCGTTGAACTGTCCTGATTTACATTTCGAGGGTGCTGGCAATGGTCCTGTTGTCATAACTTGGATCGGTAGAGAGCATGAGTTGTACAGCGGCGTATCTCCGATCTCGCTCGTTAAACATTGTGTCATTTTCAGATATGATAGAAGGCTCCTATCGCTCTTGGGATTTGTACACAACTAGCCAACTAGTAGATGGTCTGCAACAAAAAAAGAAAACCGGTTTTCATTAAACAGAAATGGAATCATGTCGCCTTTTCTAGGGTGACAATTTCATCGTTCCGCTCTGTATATATATATATATATATATAACCTTGTATATACTTTCCGGCGAATCTCGTATATATATATATATGTGTGTGTGTGTGTGTGTGTGTGCGTAAGTGTGTGTGTATGTGTGTGTGTGTGTTTGAGGGCCGTTCAAAAAGTTCTCAACTTCACACAAATTTTAGATTTATCACAGATTTCTCCCATTTTTATGAGCTTCACCAGCATTGAAAGGAAGACCAGAATATGAATTAGTTTTTCTACTTTCATGACAAGTTGTGGTGTGTTATCACAACAAAAATATGTAACAATGATTCTGTTCTCTAGATGAGGTTTATAACTTTTTGAATGATCCTTCTTCATAAATTTATGAATATATAAATGCACACTCATGTGAAGATCCTGCTCCCCACCCCTCAGTTATGGATATGTTATAATATTAAAATTAAACGTTTCAGGTTTTAGAATAGTTCTGCTTTATAAAAATATTAGCCACTTTAAAACATTCCTTTCAGCATTGCCCATAGATTGTTAACCATTTCAAGTAAAGTCGCAAAATTATCTTTGGTATTTATATTCTCATCAACTGAAAAGGACATCGACACGCGGCTAACGAAGGCATGGACAGCTATCGATAAGCTATCGATCATATGGAAATCAGACCTGACCGATAAAATGAAACGCAGTTTCTTCCAGGCAGCGGTCGTATCGATACTGCTGTATGGATGCACTACTTGGACGCTAACTAAACGGCTGGAGCAGAAGCTAGACGGCAATTACACAAGAATGCTGTGAAAAATATCGAACAAGTCCAGGTGGCAATAACCCACAAGGCACCAACTGTACGGCCACCTACCTACCATCACGAAAACTATCCAAGCTAGACGAACCAGACATGCAGGACACTGCTGGAGAAGCATGGACGAGCTCATAAGTGATGTACTCCTATGGACCCCCACATATGGCAGGCCAAAAGCAGGACAACCAGCTCGAACATACATTCAGCAGCTATGTGAGGATATGGAATCTAGCCCTGAAGACCAGCCAGAGGCGATGAACGATAGGGAGAAGTGGCGCGAGAGGGTCAGGGATATCCGTGCTAGCGGCACGACATGATGATGATTTATATTCTCAAACCAAACTCCTTAACAAGAAATAAAACTGCATATATATATATATATATATATGTGTGTGTGTGTGTGTGTGTGTGTGTGTGTATATATATATAAAGAGTATAGTGATTTTTAATGCTGCATATACATATGTGTCTGATGGTTGGTTGGTTGGGATTTATTGCATAAAAACCCTCGTAGGTTAATTAATGCCAAATCTTGCTTATATATATTTGCGTCGGTTTGTTGGTAACATTATTTTCTAACGAGCCAATGCTCAAATTCGTTTCACGTATTATCATTTAATTCTAACAGACCTATTCCACATTCGTTTGTAAACAGTTAAATGATTCCATGTATTGTAAATGATTAAACTCAAAAAGGTAAAACCATACCGGTTAAGGGTGTACCTGGTGTAATGTGATTTGGGAATCCGGTTGATTGTTTTAATCGTAAGTTGTGTCCTAGCTAGATTTACAGGTCGACCACAGGACAGTGGAGAACGAGAGACATATATGAGAAAGCGATTCGAGGCAGTGGTAGAGAGAATAGTTTGTGGCAGATCAAATGCGGTATAATTTGGAGAGTGCTCAATATCTGTGAGTGAACTATTATATAATAAAAAAAATATATATACTAGTTTTTATATATATATAATAGTATGGAGTCTTATATGCGACCACTGGTTTCATGCCGTCTTATGACGACAATCATCAGGCAGATGAAGAAAGATAATGGAGAAATCGAAAAAATCAAAAAATGCAGTCAAAACACACACACACACACACACACACACACACACACACACACACACATATATATATATATATATATATATATATATATATATATATATATATATCCTGTATGGGCACACAATAGATAGTATGTCATTGGCCTCACTGTATCTATTAAAGACAGCCGGTTTTCCGAGGAGAATCATGCTGTGCTTCAAGTCATATTTGAGGATTTACCTCGAATAAATTAATAAATAATCAAACAATAGCCGGTATTTTATATCATCAGTTGATCAGGCTAGAAAATCCATCTGATTTAGTTTTATCACTTGGTTTCAGCCAATGAATTCATTAAACTTCTTCAGAGCCGTAATCTACAAAATCGAAATTGCCGGCTATCAAGTGGCTTATATCGTTTTGGTAGAAATTTGATTAAAACTTATTTTATTAATCGTCGAGAAAACTTTAGAGAACAGCTAACCGAATTGCCACAAGAACTTTGAAATAGAATTTGAAATATGGAAACGCACACACAGACAAATGAGCATGTTTTACAGATATGTTTTTGAAGTGTTTAGTACGTCTTAAATGCATATATTCACCCGAGCTCCATTTTGGTTGTTTTTTTTCTTTCGTAATCTTAGCTATTTTCTTTTTCCTGCATACACATTTATCGATTTTCTTCCAGGATTTAAGCATATCGTGCGAATAAGGGAGACATTTTGTAAAGACAGATAAGTCAGGGCCAATACTAAAGAATTAAAATTATAAGAGAAAACATTAAAAATTAGATTAAAAAACAAAACAAAACAAGATGGCTATTTTTTCAAATGTGCGCATGCGTGTTAACCTGTCAAAAATGGCAAAACAGAAATAATCCAGCAAAAGCTTACAATAGGTGAATGGAAAGGAAACTAAGCTAAGCTTACGAGATTGAATTGCACTGATGGACTGGAAATCTTTTGCAAAGTTCATTCATTTATTTATTTATATTCATGATTATTTTCTACGGAAGAGTTTTTTGATTGATGCGACAAAGAAATGGTGGTCTTTTCTTTGCTTTTTTTTTTTCAAAATTCTGAAAACTGTCGTGCCAAGAAGCGTAGAAATATGCTAAACCATATTCTGTTTATTGGAAAGGAATTTTTTTTTTCTGTTTTATATATATTTGAACTGCTGGCGTCAGAACCATTCTCGCAAATTTATAAAAGAAATGTTTACAAATGTTGGCGACAATGAGGGCTGGTATTAAATATAGAAAACATGGTATTATTTAAACTGATACAGAATTTCTATGTGTAAATATAAATTCACCGTACCGTAAATCCTGATAAATTTAAATCTTTAAATGTAAGCCAAAAGTCAATTTTTTTCATAAAGGTATCATTAGCAAAAAAAAAAAAGCTTGGTAACATACACACGCGCACGCGCAAAACAGAACTGTTTCTTTGTATAAAAATGGATTTGGCCTTAAATAACCTACAAAGGTTTATATGCCATAAAACCCAAACAAACGAAGAAACTAAAGCACCGATTGGTCTATAAATGAAAAAATACAGATACAAGAATTATAGCTCCTTGAACCGATGTTTTACACAAAATCTACACTTTTTAGTATGGAAATCAATTGGTTAAATCCCTGATCGAAACATACCAAAAAGTCGAAAAATGGCGCTTGATTCCTACTTGCTTAAGGTACGTGTCAAGGGTAAAATGGAGCAATCCAGGGGGAGGAGTAGCACCCTCTCCAACACCTCGGTGTAGTAGGTAATGAAAAGACAGCGTTCGGATCGTCATCGAATACGATCACCAACTTTACTTTATATATATATATATATGTGTGTGTGTGTGAGTGTGTGAGTGTGTGATTACGTAAGAAACGGTTACTGTAAACGCGTAAAAACATTAACGGCCGAAAGTAAACGCGTTTTTTTGTTTGTTTTTTTAAATCACAAACTGCACACTAAAAATGAGGATTAACCTCCAATGTTATCTCTGTTCTTAATTGATCTGGCGTATATATATATATATATATATATATATATATATATATATATATTCTCTTAATACCCTGTCCGGTGGCAAAAACTGCTTGGTAGCGCCTGGAGTGGCCGTATCACCTTGAGCTACTGAAACTGTGTTATCACTCCTGGTTGGCGGCTGATGAGGACAGGGTATCGCACGTGCTTTCACACGTTGTATGATGAAAAAAAATTTCCTTAAATAAGTACATATCAAACATTTATATATATCCTTGTCAAGTCTTGCTGAGAGTACGGGTACCCTTGACTATCTATCACCCTTCTTTCTTATCGTTCATTGCTTCTGGCGCAGGTTTTCTAGACTCATGTCGTCACAGCGCTGGTGTTTGTAAGTTTTGCTGCTCCATCAAAACTAGTGAGGTTCATATGAGTGGAGTTCTGGTGATTTCATTGGATGTGTTTGGAAAATTCGCGGACTCGATTTTGAGTTGTGTCGAGGGAGAAATTTTATTGAGTGAGCTAATAAAAGGTTTGGCTGGTTTAGAAAAGAACATCCGGTATTTTAAGGGTGAAAGAAAGAAAGAAGATAAGAAAGAAGGGTACTCGTAAGCTGTTGAAAAGATGTGAGATAGACCGTTTGACGGTGGTCAAAAGTTGGAAAAAACGGGGAAACATGTATCTTGGTTTGATTACGAGCTATGCTTGGTTGTAGAAGGTTAAAATGTGTACATTAATTAATGACAGAGATTGCGTGAGAAGGAGATATAAAGTTAGAAGTAATGAATACGGACGTAGAAGGAAGGCAAAAGTGCAAAAGATATAATGAGCAATTGACCTGAGATTTAAAAAAAATAATAAGAGAACAAATTAAAGACTGAAAAAATATACATGCCGAACAAGTGACTGTAGAAAAAATGAAAAAAAAAAAGAGCAAACGAAGGACAATACGAACACTTTTTATTTTTATTTCAGTGACTTTTGAGCTTGGTACTGACGCATGTTTTTTGTTGTATTATTTTGTTGAAATTGTATTGCTGAAGATTTTGTTGCTCAGTTCGACATGAGGAGGAGCGGCACAATAGTTTAAGAAAATAATTTGTCATAATCGATGACAAATGATTTTATTTGCGGTTGGATAGGTATGTTATATAATAGCCGAGGGATTTCGGTTCATGCCTTTGGGTTTAGTTAGTCTGAGAACCTTTCGGCTCAGCGCATGGGTTAGTTAGATGCAACATTGTGGTAGGTGTTAATGCGGGCGCGCGCGGGCAGATGGAGGTGTCACTCAGATGTCATAATAGTCCGAGACGAAACGGGGTGACAGGGTGCGAGTGACGTCACGCATCGAAAGCACGCAGAGGTTTGTGGAGATTTGAAGAAAGTTTGAGTTGGAGTTACAGTTGGAATTATAGACGAGATGTGGTAGGGAAAGCCACACCGGGCCGAAGGGGCTCTCGGGAACCCCGATGGAGTTTGGGGACCAGAGAAGTGGCTGATAAGATGCAGTAAAGAAAGCCATCATCCAGCAGAGAGCTGGGCCGCTGGGCCTCCGGTTGAGCAGCCCTGGAGAACAAGAAAGGCACAACGCTGACGGCCATAACAATGGGGTCAATATATTGCAGTTCCGTTCGGTCTCCAGTTCCCTCTCACACGCAAACCATTGAGTAACCCTTTTCAAACGTTACAATAAAGTGAGAGGTGCATATTTCTAGAGAAGTCTTCGCATGTCCTTTATCACTGTGTCGTCGTTATTCATTGCGTCAGTATGTATATAACATACACACACACACACACACACACACACACATATATATATATATATGCATGTATATAGTTTTCTTGCATTTTTCCATTGTTGAAATCTCTAGAGACAATATTTTGCTTATCTAAAATAAATCCACACCCTAAATATAAATCTTCGAAGCGAGAAAATATTTCCGATAACGATCGATGATATTATTTATATGACACATTTCCTATTGAACAATCAATCCAGCATCCGCTAAATTTTCATGGTGTATTCGTTTACGAGATATTTTTGCTTCTTTCAATAATTAATCCCCAGGTTTGATATTGTTTCTTGTCAACTTCAGGTTCTTGACAGCAATTTTCATGTGATTCTGTATTTTTTTCTCTCAGAGAATCAAAATCATCTACCGATTCTCGGAGAATAATCTTTAATGAGCTGAATGGTTTTAACGGCATATCCACCCGTCCCACGTTATTTGATGTCAAGAGATTAGGGAATCAGGTATATTGTACTTTCATATTTACAATTTGTGTTTAGTTTCTTAATAGTTTTTTTACACATGTTCTTATTGAATTAGAATAATTTTTAGGCAGATCTATTTGACCTGTATATGCGGTCTAAACAGGTACTAAGTGGACCTGGGAGTAATAGCTAGGAAGGATTAGTCAATATTCTCAAAATCTCCAGAACTGGAGACTCATCATCAGGTGCAGTTTAATGTCAATATTCAAGACACCTCATTTTTCGGGGATCCTAACACTTCGTAGCGGATACAATCAACAGATTCTAAGCCTCACCGGCAGGGCTGTGTAGACTTTGAGAAGAGACACATGTGGCCCCATTGGTTGAAGCAGCAGAATACACTGACTGCATCTTTGCTGAGGAGTAAGACTCACCCAACGAGTGTCCTAGATATGACACTAAACAATCTGGTGGTGAGGCTCCAGTAATACTGGAACTTTAGGGATTTCGGGGTACCCCTTTTATTGTCATCGCTCCCCTGCTCCACTCTGGCTTGAATTGGTAGCCCCTGATAGGGTCCTATCTATGGTTCAAATAGAACTAAACTGTATACTTATGGCAAACTGAATTGCTTGAAATAGAACTATTGTTATGTTTTGACATTTTGACCCGGCCAAAAATGCCATTCAAGGTGATGCACCGGAAGAAAGTGACACATTCTGGTGGCAGTTATGAGAGGAAATCGCGTGGGCGGAAATTGGCTGATGAAATGGGACGAGGAAAAAAATCCCATTATACTTTCATAGACTGACGCACCGGAAGAGAGTGACTCCTGAACTGCATAACAGTTATTTCCGCTCGATGACAATCACACAGGCCATTCCAAAGATAGCGGAAGTGACACATCCCGATCGCCAGATATCGGAAGAAATTGTGGAGGCGTGTCCATATCACTGCGTGGGAGTTTGAAGGTAATATAAGGCCACCGAATTGAACAGAAGACAGGATAGGCGAGTAGAGTTGGAGAAAAAAAGGGACGAGATGTAGTAAGGAAAGCCAGCACCCAGCAGAGTGGACTCCAGGCCTCCGGTTGAGCAGCCCTGGAGAACGAGAAAGACACAGCGCTGACGGCCATGACTTTGGGGTCAAAATATTTCAGTTATGTTCGGTCTCCAGCTCCCTCTCGCAGTAAAACCCCATACAACCCTTTTCGACCCCTTACAATAAAGTGAGAGGAAAATATTTTTATAAAGAAGTCTTCCTGCGTCTTTATTCTGCGTGCATCTGTCTTTGTCACTGCGTCTTAATTATTGTGTCGTTGTGATGCTGTAGATAACGATATAACATTATTTTCTCATTTAAACTGTGTTCTTATGTTCAACTAATTCTTTGAAATAGAACTGTTTACTTGTATAAAAATAGATTTGGCATTAAATAACTTTCAATAGCCATAAAACCAAACCAACAAAAAATAGACACGTGCAATATTAATTTTATTTTGTGTGAATGAAAGCTTTGTTTATCCTGGTGCATAGCCCTCAAGTTTATATTTTACCTTGCACTTGGACTTGATCAGACTCAAGGTCAATTTTTAATCGGAGTAAAGTTGGTTTGATTTCAGAGCCTTTCTTTCTTAACATGGTTGCCTAACCAATGTTGAAAACAGTCTAATATGCCTTACTATTTACCATACACCCATAGACGATAACAAATGGATTTAGACCTTTCCCAAGAGCATTAAATCAAAGTGAAAGGCAAACATCCTCATCTATGACTTGATCTTCGATTCCATTTCTTACAATGATAAGTCTTACGTTATTTGCGCTTCCTAAAGTTGCTTACAGTACCTTGTATTCTTATCAGAGTACTGCTCAGGTCTCTCTTTACATAACTTCGATGAACTAACGGCAACCAATACTTCACTGAGATTAATCGTGTTGACATTTTCTCTCTCTATTGTCTTAAACATTTTCACTTGAACACGACTGCCCAAAATTAATCTGTTTTTTCAAATTATTTTTTTTGCTGACATTGTTTTTTATGCAAGAAGGTATTGTGTGACGAGGCATTAAAATATTCTGCGATAAAAACAAACTTATAATGGATTTCGTGATTCTTTAAGTGTTGTACATTTATTAAGGAATCTGAGGCAAAATTTTTACATTTTGTTAATCATAAATGTTTTCACCAATGCTTTCATTTGAATTTAAAAATATCCTCATACAAAATATGTCTATAGTCTACCAAGCCAGAATAATTTAAAGAAAAAAAAAAAAAATCACAAAATGAAAGATTGAAAAACAAGACAAAAAAAAGCTAGATTGTCACGAAACAAAATCCCAAAGTATAAAAAGTACGAAGAGATTTTCTTTTGTTATAGGATTTGGGCGCCTTTCTTAACTGGATGTGGGCTCTCGTGATGTTGATGGTTATCGACATTCGTTGAAAATGGACACAGTGGCTCGAATTCAATTACTGGACAAGGTTGTTTGCATTCTACATAACTTTAATACCCAGGGTAAAATATGCAACCAATTATATTCCTTCCAGCTATGAGTAAATAGTAGAGCGGAGTGGGCTCTAACTTTGTTGTGGTATCCAGTCAGGGAAAAAGAAAACTCTATATTCAAACCTGTGTAACACTATATAGGTGACCCGCCAAGCAGACGATTCCTTTGTCTGTTTTGGCGCGAAACAAGACAAAGGGTTTTTGGACCTGAAATCTCGCCGTATCCGGAAGTGGTAAGGGGACGCGAGAAGAGAGTTGGTTGGAGAAAGGAGCTGACAGAGAGTTGGCGTGGAACCACGGACAGGGGCAGTCGACTCCGAACACCCGAGCAGAGAGGCGAGCCAGCATGAGAGAGGGTCCAGCGAAGAAGACCGAGTCAAGATGTCGGCATTCCAGTTGCTTTGTGGAATTTTCGCTAGAAATCCATGCTAGCGTTAGTCCATATATGCTTTCGGAAATGTAGTGTTGCATAACTCCTTCTACTCTTGGTTAACCCCAAGTGTTTTGTTCGTGTTTGTTCGTTTGTCCTTCTATTTTATCCGGCCCCCTCGAACGTATTCTTGTAGTGGCAAGAAATGTGCGTTACCCCCCTCGGAACCACTAGTTGATCCCCGGCCGAGAAGTGACATGGTTAGAAGAAAGTTAACGTGTGTGGGGGCCGACGGGGGGTATCGTTACAATGGCGCCGAGATCAGGATAAAGAAAAAACCTGATTAAAAAAAATAGGAAAGAATCGAGGGATGGGGGAGTCGAGAGGCGAACGGAAAAAGAAGAAAAAAAATGCAATAAGGACCCGCGACCAGCGAAAAGGGAAGAAAAAAGAAAAGGGAAAAGAAAGAAGAGATAGACGTGTACAGGGAGACAAAAAAAAAAGACAAAACAAAAGCAAAGAATTACATCCTACACACGAAAGGACTTAAAAGGAAAAAAGGAAAGAAAGAAAGAAAGAAAAAAAAGAAAGAAAGAAAAGAAAAAGAAAACGAAAACGAAAGAAACAAAGAAAAAAAAGATGGAAAAGAAAGAAATCTTCAAAGGTAGGAATACACATCCCCACTGCACTCGAATATGAGAACAAAAAAAAAATTAGATTAAGGATATTTAAGATGTAGAAAAAAAACCCAAGTCATCTATTTCGTTTTTTCGTGTGTGTGTGTGTATGTTTAACCCCTTAACTGCTGATAATTTTTGTTGTATTTTTCTTAGAAGAGAAGGGAAAGTTTTCTTCCCTTACCCTCTTTCCACACTTAGCTTGACCGTTAGTATTCAAAATGCTTGTTTGTTTTTGCCTAATAGTTTTCATAGTATTTTTATACTTGAGTGTTAGGACCAGTGGCTTAAAAAAGAAAGTTAGTCCGTTCTGGGAAGTTTTATAGTATTTTTATTATGCTGGAAAGGTGATAAGTCACCGATTAAAAAAAAAAAATTTTGCTGTAAGGTTCACTGAAAGAAAAAATTGTGGTATTTTAAAACCCCAGAGAAAAGGGAAGATGAAACGAAAAATAAGAGAGAGAGAGTGAGATCGCTAAGCTAGGTTAAAATCGACTGGTCAAGGTAGGATCGTTCCGGGTGCAAAGGGGGAGTGGGGAGGAAAGCTTCTACCACAAAAACAAAAAAATGTAAAATTTAAAAAAGAAAATGTAAAATTTAAACGAGGAAAGAGAGATAAGAACAGATAAAGAAATGATAAAAAGAAAATGTAAAATTGAAAAAAAATGGCGGAAAATTTGAACAAAGAAAGAGAAGGAAGAACAGATAAAGTCATGAAAAAAAAAAAAAAGGAAGAGAGAACGAAAAGAGAAAGAAAGAGGGATTGCTAGGGAATTTTTGTCAGTGCATCCATGCCTGTCTCAGATAAAAAAAAATAAATAAATAAAAAAAAAAGGAGAAAAGAATAAGTAAACTTTTGATTTTAAGAAAAGAAAGTTTTCGTTTTTCGTTTGTTTTGTTTTTTTGTCGATTTAAAAAAAAAGGTTGGAAGCAAACGCTATCCCCTCCCACACACACCTCCTGGGAGAGGGAAGAAGTTAAGTGGACAGGAGAGAAGGAAAGAAAGAAGCAAAGAGAAATGGTGGATGCCTGACGGAGATTCTTTTGGCAATTGAAGTTATTTTATTTTTATTTGTCTGTGAATTGTTTATCTAATTATTTTTTTTGTTTTTGTTTTTTTGTTTAATTTGTGTGGATTTTTTTTGTTATCTTTTTTTTTTGTTATACTTTACCTTGTTTTTTTGTTAATTTTGGGGGACTGAGCTTGCCTTGTCATTTGCTTTATTGTTTATTGTTATTTGTTTATTTTTTATTAATTTGTTTTATTTATTTTTTTACCTTCATGGATTTTCTGGGAGGTTTTGTATAAGTTTAATTGCTCTTGGCACTTCTTCACTTTGTCTGATCGTGTTCCCCCTGGGGGGTTGGTTGCACAGCGCCTTCGTTTCGAGTACGGGTATCGAAAGGTAGTAAGTTATACAAATGATGATTTGGGAAAGCGAGTGGGCTGACTGAGACGAATTGATGGATATGGTACCGAGGAAACAGTTGACGATGGGTTGGGAGGACGATGCCTGGGTGCGGGGCGGTGTCCGGTTGCTCCCCCTTCTGGTTAGTCATGGCTGGACGATCTGGGAGATGGTGTCAATTGCTTTGTTTTTTTTTATCTTTTGAAAATCCATGGAGATTGCTGGCAAGGTGCTGGAATGGTGAAAAGTTCCTTGCTGCTGTTACTAGGTTGGAATTACGAGGCCAGGAGCCACATATGCTGTGAACCCCCCACGAAGGTTTCTCCCGATGCAACACATAAACAACTGCTGAGATTGATGATGCTCACAATTGCAGGGAGCCCTCTGGGTATGAAGTATTGTTTGGAGTAGAGCGCAAGATAGAGGTGTTTAAAAGTCCTCTGAGATAAAATGTAGCAGCAAGGTTGTGAGGGTCGGATATGTTTAGGCCCTGAGGGTGTTTAGGTCCTGACATAGCATTTGGCTAACCACAGAGACCATAATGCCCGTGACCCGTAAAGAGAAATGGTTAGCAGTCCCTTTCGACCAATTGGTTGAGAGTGGGGGAGCGGAGGAGTATGCCATCCCAGCACATTGCAGTTTGTGGTAATTTTGTGGAGTAACCTCTATTGTGTGTGTTTTTGTGAAAGAAGCAAGGAGGGCTCCGTTTGAATTGTGAAATTATGTTTGTATTATACCTTTATTTTGTTTTATTTCTGTGTTGTAATTTATTGAGAATAAATGACAAGGATAAGAGGGGGGGGTATGTAACACTATATAGGTGGCCCGCCAAGCAGACGATTCCTTTGTCTGTTTTGGCACGAAACAAGACAAAGGGTTTTTGGACCTGAAATCTCGCCGTATCCGGAAGTGGTAAGGGGACGCAAGAAGAGAGTTGGTTGGAGAAAGGAGCTGACAGAGAGCTGGCGTGGAACCACGGACAGGGGCAGTCGACTCCGGACACCCGAGCAGAGAGGCGAGCCAGCATGAGAGAAGCTTCAGCAAAGAAGATTGAGTCAAGATGTCGGCATTCCAGTTGCTTTGTGGAATTTTCGCTAGAAATCCATGCTAGCGTTAGTCCATATATGCTTTCGGAAATGTAGTGTTGCATAACTCCTTCTGCTTTTGGTTAACCCCAAGCGTTTTGTTCGTGTTTGTTCGTTTGTCCTTCTATTTTCTCCGGCCCCCTCGATCGTATTCTTGTAGTGGCAAGAAATGTGCGTTACCCATCTCGGAACCACTAGTTGATCACCGGCCGAGAAGTGACATGGTTAGAAGAAAGTTAACGTGTGTGGGGGCCGACGGGGGTATCGTTACACGTGTTAAACTCCGCTGACAAATGGATCTTTTGTCGCACCCTGCTTTTAGCTGAGTCTCTGAGTAAATACACACTGAAGCTAGATGATTCGTAAACTCATGTAACATCTTAAACAAATGTCACTGTGAAGTTTTCAAAAATCATGCAGACGGAAAAAAGACGATCTGATAAAGTTGCCATCCTTTCTAGTGGGCTAGATGTAACAAGATAGGATTGATCTACCACATCGAATCGAATCAGATTTTTCAAAAGTCTCCAGATATGACCATCTAATTAGTGTTGGACGAGGGAACCATATCTTCTCCATGGGCATTAGCACGAAAGTAAAACGGAAATAACTTCGAATAGAAAACAGATTTTGAATTTCAATCTCAGAAAGCATTGTATATCTTGAAGAATTACTTTGCGTTGCCCTGTAAAAAGGTAATTCTGATAATTAAATGAAATCCTATGAATGCAGAGATATGAACACGATATTAACAGAGAAAAGGAATAGCTTTTTCTACTTGAGGTTTTTTTTTTCATCGTACATTTCAGTTGATATAATTGTTTTATATTGCCCATTTTAATTTTCTTTTTCTAACCTTACCAAAGTGAAGATTATGTACCTGTAACCCTAACGACGTCCTTATTTCCTTAAATGATTTATATCCCAATTCCCATGCTTTCATTATCTCAATTATTAAGACAATTGTTTCATAAGTGTTTATTTTTAGGTGAGACCAGGCGCAGGGCCGTAGCTCAGACACGCCTGGCGAGCGCTAAAATTCCTAGGACCCTGTCGTCGTTCCTTTCAAAGGACTCTTTAGGCGCCAGATGATAAACCTAGCCCTTACGTTAAGGGTTAGAGCCTGGGGACATGGCCCCCTGAGGCTCGAAGAATGTCAGTCTTGACTGCGTAACGTGACTGCTGGACACTCCCAGCATCCATGTCAAGCAGTCTAACCTGACTACAAACCACCAAAACCAAAACCTCACTCAACCAAACTGCGTACTCCAACACGTTTAATCAAATAAGATTGAAGGTGAAGTCCTTTTTTATAATATATTAAGTATATGTAATTCTATTTATATATACAACCAAATGGTGATCTACAGTTTTAATGGGAAGGCTAATTTGTGTATTTATTTTTTAAATTGATTTTAATAAATAAATTTCTTGTTATTATTCATTTCAACTTGTTTAGTTTTAGCTTAATAAATATAAGCAAAAGTCTCGTCAATAAAACTTTAAAGAAATTATTGTAATTTTATTCTTTACTGTTTAATTTAGCTAAATAGTTAAACTACGAAAACTGAGACATTGAAGGAAGACAGTTCAAAATAAGTTCTAATTTTAAATGATATTAAATACTATTCTTATTTTATTTTATTTTATTTATGTATTTTTCTGCTTTGTCTATTAACACTATATTCTTAATATCTACACGCACATATATGGAGAACAAATGATAAAATTAACTGATATTTAAAAAAAAAAAAAATATATCTAAGTAAACTAGTAAAATTGGTGACCTTAGTCGAGGGTGACCCGAAGCCTCCCTTTTCGATAGCTACTACACCAAGGTGTAGGGGAGGGCGCTATTCCTTTCCCTGGATTGCTCCACTTTACTCTCGTTCCTTACCTTATAATACTGAGTGTTAAGCCAGTACCATTTTTTGAGTCTTTGGTATGACTCGTCCTGGGATTGAACCCAGGTCTACCGGACCATTGGCGAACACTCTAACCATTATGCCAAAGTCAAACTACTATACAACAAATAATGCTAAAACTCCACAGAAGTTGAAATTATTTTCATATTGAAGTGGTGGTGCTTTTGCTTTCATTAACAAAATAATATTCATTCCCCCCCCCCTCTCTCTCTCTCTCTCTCTCTCTCTCTCTATATATATATATATATATATATATATATATATATATATATTACCGAATTTGACGACATGAAAGACACATAGGTGTATAAAAAGCACCTCAATTTCAGCTGGACAAATAAAGAAAAAAATTGGTAATAGGTAAAATTTTTAGCAAATGACACAGATCGGGCTATATCAGTTTTAGGGAAATAATTAGGGTATTAAAATTCTGGTTGTATTTATAGCAATGCAAACGAAAGTTATAGCAAGAAAAATATTAATTAGACAAATATATTTTACAAATATTTATTTTGAATTTATTGCATATAATTTAGCGAAACAAGGTGCTAATATTAAACGTGACGAAATTAATATGATGAATATCATCAATAATAACACTTTTTATCTGCATAATAGCCTTTTAAATAATGACCATAGGTATATCGGAAAAGACGCTCCAAAGTTGAGCAGCAAATAAGTTTCTCAGACAGAATAGCTGAGGAAATTTCATCTGAGTGACGAAAAAAGGAAAAAGACTTATTTTTACAAAAAGAGACTTTTTAAATAAAATTTTATGTTGGGATTTTTTTTATGTTGGTTTTATCTTTAAAAAGTCTTCTCATTCAAGCTCCACACATTGTATTTTATTATTGACTTTGTGTACGTCTTCTTTTAGAAATTATCCATTGTACCACATACACTGTTCAATTTCATTTTTTTCTGAAACATTCAATTCAGGATTTTCTTTTAATTTGGATTCTAGTAGGTTACATTGTTTAGTGTGGTAGGATAAATTTTAAAATTTGATAATGTTGTTTTTTCTATCTATCTTTTAATCAAAAATTAAAACCTACCTTTAATGCAAATCTCATGAAGGGAAATTCGGTACCAGTATCTTATTTAGTAAAGTTAATCTTTCTAATTTAAAACAATATTTCATTCCATTAAAACTTAAATACTTTCGCCTGGGGTCACATATTTTACGAGTTATAATAATATTCGTTACATTATATAGTGTGCCATAGTTTTCTTATTTGTTAATATTTCAATTATAAATCTTAGTATCTTCCTTGATTCTCAAAAGACCTTTCTTTATGAGAATTTTTGGCCTCCCACCCCTTGAATTATTATTATATTAATAAATATCAATACAATATTTTTTCCGTTATATGACATACAAGGATTTTCGTATATGTAATAATTTTACAAATCTCATACTATTTTTTCTACAAAGAACATTTGTATTAGGGCTTTTGTGATCTTACTACTTGAAAGATTATTATTTTGATACGTTTCAATATAATAATAAACGTTTCATTTGACAGATTTTTTGTGATGTGTTAATTGAACTCTGGTCACCGATACTATTTATTCTTTTATTATTGTTCTCGACTGTATCATTACATTCAGTTACTCTCAGTATATATATATATATATATATATATATATATATATATATATATATATATATATATATATATATATATTGCTTTTTTTTCTTCCTAGGTTTCATCTCCTAAATCATTTCCAATCGTTTGGTCGTAGTAAGTTGTTAAAGTATTGAGTCATGTTTCTTCAACAAAAGTGAATCAGTAAATTCATATTAAATAACCCCTAAGGATTTGACATGCCGCTAAACAAACTTCATCTTTCAAACCAATTTCTATCATAATGTCTGCTGAAAAGTTTTATTTATATCTCGGAATTTTAACAATTTCAGTATCCTTGTAAATGTCTAGTCCAGTCAGTTAGGGCAGTAGAATACACCGACTGCATCTCTGCCGAAGGGCAAGACCCACCCGCTTCAATGAGTGTCCAGGATATGACATTTAGCCATCTGAAGACAAGGCTTAAGCCTTGGAGCTTTGGGAAATGTGTAATACCCCTTCATTGCCATCATTCTCAAATTCACTCTGACTTGAAGTGGTAGCACCTGATAGGGTCATATCTATGGGTCAAATTGAACAAACTATGTGCAAAAAAATGATTGATATTAAATTATGAATGTTATACAGCAACACTTGAAACCATTTAACTGTGTGAAAAGAATAGCTTAAGTTCGCTTCAGAATGTTATCTACAAAATGTGTTTACAAATTATATATATATATATATATATATATATATATATAAAGAGGATGTGGCATTAAATAACCCACAATAGTTGATTTGCAATGAAACGAAATGAAACGAAACCAAACCTTGAAAATATCTTCGGGGCACTTTCCAGTAAATTGCTAGATAAGATATTTTAGAAATTGATTTTCCTTTTGTAAATATCAGCTGGTTTAATTAGGTTATATTGTCAATTTGAATTTTCTTTCTCAATTTGAATTTTGACATTTTCTTGTTAATGTTCCTAAGGAAAAGAATTAATTACTTTTTAAAAAATTGATTGGTTGAGTTCTCTAAACTAAACTGATAAGACTTCATTTCATTTCTATAAGATTCTTACAATTAACGATCAAATTCTGACACTCTCCATATTTTCCAATTGAATTTAGGAAATATTAATACTCTGAATTTATACATTGCTTTAAGTATAGTTGGGGGACATATGGATTCATGCCTTTCCAAAGGGTATTATAGGAAAGGGAAATGCAAACAGCCTCGTCCAAGATTTGTTCTCAGATCGCCGATTCAATTTCCTATGAGGATAATCATTACGCTAAGCGTTACTCTCGCCTAGTGAGTATATCTAACAATAAACAATAATTGGGAGGAAAATATGTTTCTGAAATTTGTAAATAGTCTTCATAAATGTTAACCTGTATGGTATATGTATGGCAAAAGTTTTCTTGTTTGTCTGAATTTGAATTACCGATGGAAATTATATCATAGATGAAAATATCTTTACTCTTTTGCAATATTTCGAGAAGAAATTGTTTTTGAGTTCGATCAGATCAGTCGCTTTGTAAATCGATATAGAACACAAATTTTACTATACAGTTTCATATCTGACATTACTCCACAGGTAAAATGGCTGGCGCTCTGTAGGTTTTTAAATATATATAAACATAATTTAAGATCACCAGTGAGTAATATAATGAAATGTTTGCTTTGGTTTTATGGTGCATCAACCATTGAAGGCTATTTAAGGTCAAATCCATTTTTATTCATATAAATAGTTCAATTTCAAACAATTCGGTTTAGTATGATTATAGATTTTTATTTACACACAGTAAAATGTCAAAACAGTTCTATTTTAAACAATTCAGTTTAGCATAAATACACAGTTTAAACCTAGTTAAATATAAAAAAGAGTATAATTCAAACAGTTCAGTATTGCATAGATATACAGTTTAGTTCTATTTGACCCACAGATAGGACCCTCTCAGGGGCTACCACTTCGGGCTAGAGTAGACCTGGAAGCGATTGCAATGAAGGGGTACTCTGCATTCACCAAAGCTCCAGCATTACTGAAGCCTCACCATCAGATTGTTTAGTGTCATATCTAGGACACTCGTTGGGGGAATTTAACTCTTCTGCAGAGATGCAGTTAGTGTATTCTGCAACTCTAGCTGACTGGGCCACTAATGAGATGTGAAGGATTGTTTTCGTGTTTGTGTTGTACAAATAGGAATGGACATGCCAATGTTCTCTGTCTTGTGCTAAAGTAGGCAGACACATTTATTTGATTTGGACACTTAATGTTAGCTTATCTTTAGAGTTGTAGAAAGAGTGATCAATACACAATATCTGACAGATTTTAAATAAAACATCACTACTCAAACTTTTCCAAATATTATACATTTACTGTATCAATACTGATCGTGGTTTAATATTGGGCTCCCATCACTTTGATCTCCGAAATATCTCTCAATCTCCTTATATATCCGACAATATCCTTATCTATCTATCATTCTTTGTTCATTGGTCTTTATAATTCTGTCAGATTTTTAAAGTACATTTAAATATAGGTTTTTAAAACTGTATCGATATTTATTACAATCTTTATTTCATTCATTTCCCTCTCACTTCCTCCCTCTCTCTCTCTCTCTCTCTCTCTCTTTACCTATCTATCTCTCTGACACACACACACACACACACACACACACACACACACACACACACACATTCATATATATATATGTATATATATGGGGGGGGACGAAGAAAGAGTCTCAATACTGGAAAGCAGAAAGGAAACAACAGGTACGTTCAGTCTCGAAAACCAGCTCACATTTATTCGATCTTACATTGATAGGGACCAGCCCCCCCCCCCAAGGAATACGTGGTTTGCTCTTTAGTTGAGGACAAAAGAGAAATTATTCAATTTATAAGACATCACCTCTTCATGGGGAAGGTTTTTCTTTAAACCCGAAATGAGTCGGCCTTTTCTACTCGGGTTCGGAACACGACTAACTTTTCATCATAATCTTGTCTTGCCATCGGCATGGATATCCCTGACCCTCTCTCGCCACCCTCCCTATCGTTCATCGCTTCCGGCAGGTCCTCAGAGCTACATCCCGTATCCTCACAGAGCTGCTGTATGTAGGTTCGAGCTGGTCGCTCTGCTTTTGCTCGGCTATGTGAAGGGTCCATTGGAGTACATTACTTATGAGCTCGTCCCTACTTCTCCAGCAGTGTCCTGCATGTTTGGTTCGTCTAACTTTGATAGATTTCATGATGGGTGGTAGGTGGCCGTATAGCTGCTGCTTTGTGCGGTGTTGCCTCCAGGACTTGTTCAATATTGCTCGCAGCATTCTTGAGTAGTTGCCGTTAATCTTTTTCTCCATCCATTTAGTTAGTGTCCATGTAGTGCATCCATATAGCAGAATCGACACGACCAGTGCTTGGAAGAAACTGCGTTTCATTTTATCGGTCAGGTCTGACTTCCATATTGATAGCTGTCCATGCCTTTTCTAGTGGCGCGTCAGTGTCTGTCTCGGTTGATGAGACACTGCTTCCTATGTAGGTGAACTTGTCAACTAGTTTCAGAGAGCTACCGTTTAGTGTGGAAATGTCACCTGTTTGATTAAAGCACATATATTCCGTTATGTAAGTAAAAATTTCATATGCCATGTCACCGCCAATAGCTATTCATCTGCTTCCCATGGTAACCTCAACGAAGATTGATCCTTTCAACTTCCCTTGCCTGTGTCTACTAAGAAAATCTCTGAGTATATCAGCCATATCAGAAGTTGGTGGTGCAGATCGGTGCTATAAATCTGCCAGCTAAGAAGAACGAATACAGATTTGGAAACAACATTTCAAAAATCTGTTTGGAAACTCCCTTGAAATCAGAGATAAATTTATCACACAGATATTTAATAAATAATTTGACGTCAAACAAGTTGTGTTTGTTCAAGAAGAACTCAATGTTGTACAAACAAAAATTAAAAACAGACAAGATGCCGACCTCGACGAAATATCCCCTGAAGAACTGAATACAAGGAAATTCGATGACTTACTACTCCGATTCTGCAACACTGTATATAACCAAAACATAATAAAGAGATGGACAAAAGCTGCATCCTCCCCTTCTCTAAGAAAGGCGACCTCGGAATCGCCAAGAACTACCGAAGCATAACTCTTACTTTCATGGCGTCTAAGGTTTATAATGCTCTGCTTCTCAATCGCATCGAACCAGAAATTAGAAATGATCAAAATGATTTTCGGAGAAAGCGATTCACAACATCACTGATTCCTACAATCTGTTGAATCATTGAATGAGTTTGTGCAAAAAAACAAGATGTGACATCTTGGTTCGTACATTTATCTAAGGCATTGGACTCCTTTCACAGAGGGAAGATGGAGCAAATACTTCGAGCGTATGGTCTCCCCAAAGAAACTATCGTAGCCATAATGATGCTTTATAGTAGCACGAAAGTGAAGGTATACTCACATGATAGAGATGATGACTTCTATGACCTTGTTGGTGGAATTCTGCTAAGGGATACCTTAGCCTCATATCTGTTCATAATCAGCCTAGACTAAGCAGATGATACCTCGCGGAAACTATTATGGACGCAGCTTCTTGCAGATACACTTACACAAGTCGAATTCTTGCTGCATAGCTTGGAGAACGTAACTGGGGGCATTGGCCTCCACGTAAATGCAGACAAAATGGAGTACATGTGTTTTAGTCAAGAGTGAGACATTTTCCTGGAGCAATATGTGATAGGAACGAATGGCGAGAGAGAGAGAGAGAGAGAGAGAGAGAGAGAGAGAGACACACACACACACAGAGAAAGTCGGGGAAACCCGTACTAGCGTGACTTAATGATGATATATACAACAAAAATGAGTGATTGTACAGTCCTATCAGGACCAAAATAGAAAAAAAGACCTGTATCCTACATTGGTTTAGCATGAAGGGCACACATGATTGAATTCACTTCACAGTTATATAATTCGAGACTACTTCCCAAAATATTATACACGCTGTTTTCAAGGAAATCAATAATGATAAAACCTTTTATACCACGGAAGGCTGCAAACACAACCTTCTTTACTGAATGCTGCACCCGGAAATTTTTTTTTCTTGGGAGAGTTTGTATTTCTTCGTCTTCGCACGAGTAGAGACTAATGTGTGGTCGGTGCAAAAATAACTTGATCCCATTGACATTCTCCTAATGAAGTGCCTCGGGCACCAAGTAATCATCTTAGTCCTGCTAGCAGGTAAAAAGCTGGGGTGACCGTCCCTTGAGGCCAAATTTCCAAGGACTAATATAACCACCAATACCAGGTTATCAGTTAAAAAAATCGTTTACTGGAGAGTCACTTTGTTTCAACTTCTTGAACTATCTTTTCAACCAAGGCTGGGAGTAGCAAGCTCATATAAATTCCATTTTAAAACATTTTTTTACAAAAACATGTTTCAGCAAACACATCATATAATGTTTTATAAAGTTCCCAAACTTTGTATTTCTTAGCTACTAAAGATTTGACAACAAACCTCTGTTTAAGGCAGGAGCATTCTGTTTTGCTGCCATTTTGAATTGATTAAAAACAAAAATTTTCTGCGTGATTAAAATAAGTTTTGAAATAAATCGATTCCAAACAATGTGGAATTTACATTGATAGTGAAAAAAACGAATTATTTATTTATCTTATTTTTTCAAAAATATCCTTTGAAATATTGTTTCGGTTAATTTTTCTTCTTGGCTGAGTCATAAATATTTGAAACCATGCATTTCAAGCTTTTATTGTTTTAAATGCAGCCGGAGATTATCTGACTAAAGAGTGCTTTAACTGGTCATTCTTATATTCTTGTAGCGAAAGAATGGTCATTCTTATATTCTTGTAGCGAAAGAATGGTCATTCTTATATTCTTGTAGCGAAAGAATGGTCATTCTTATATTCTTGTAGCGAAAGAATGCGCATCATAATCTAATCTATGATCTCACATCCCTAAAATCGAGGAACTGAAAGTTCGTATTCGACATGTACAGTTGTGGGAGTTTAAGAATTACAAAAAATTTACAGAAACAACCAAGAAAATATGTTTTGTTTATAACCAAGTTGTCATTACTGACCGCCAGACCCGTAATTGGTTTTCTAGGTTTCTTTCTGGCGATACATGGAATGCAAAATTCAACAATAAAAACACTGTCATCTTTCTTTTATAATTGAGCTCATATAACAGAACTCTATAGATTCGTCAGTGGATTTTGATACCAAATGTCTTGTTATTAAGATGTTTGACTCTTTCAAAGTCATATACTTTTAATCAGACTCGTGGCTGATTATTTTCCCGTATATCACCAAACACCTGTTGTTAATACTTTTCTTATTTGTTTGTTTGTTTGTCCTTTGTTTTGTATTCATTTTTCTTTTCTCCTCTTACGCATTTGCCATGAGCTGATAGGGTAATTTATACCACAAAAGAAGATTAAAAACTGAGAGGTGTGTAATTCCATTTCAACTGCGATATTGCTCATTTTGCATGAATAAAGATTAATTTAAATGGCTGTGTTTCTCACAACTTTTCTTTTTCTTTTTAACAAATTCTTCGCTTGGATTGTTCTTTACTTTGATATAAATCGTCAATTACACGCATAATTAATCCTTTTCCATCCGGAAATTACTTTCCTATCTCTCGTTACGGCAGTTTTATTTATTTATTTATTTATTTATTTGTTTATTTTTGCATACAATTCCTCAGAATTCATTCGTCATTTTTCATATTTCATTCGTCATTTTTCCTCCCAAATATTTTCTATCATTCCTCTTTCTATTTCCTAGGCTAACTTTAAAAAAAAATTCTTTCTCCACCTAATGAATATCAATATTCCTGTTCTCTCTTCTCGATCAAGAAGAAGAAATGAAATTGCTTTCAAACGAGGAAAATTGTCGCTGGCAATGATTTTAAAGGAGGAAATCTCTTATCATTGCTTTCATCCTAATTATTATCCCTGTCGGTATTACGTATCTTAATTTAACTGAGAATAAAACTGTTATTTCTTTCTTACTTTAACGAAATAAATCAATCAACTCTTAAATCATACTGACAATTTTATTATGTTACCCCATAACTGAGACGGCGTTAATGCAATGACATCTAAGATTTTTTTTGCTTTATTATTCACTGCAACTAAATGAAAATGTCAAAGACGAAAGTGAGACGAGCAATTGCTATTTTCTGTATGAAACTGTGAGATGGGGAACTGTCATTATTGTTCACTGATGTGTTCAGTCTTGTGTCTTTGTCTTCCTTGTGTTCATAGTAAGAAGGTTCAGTCGTTCGTTCTACTGGCCTTCTTCATAAGTCTTACTTGATAACCTGGAGATTTCGAGCCGAGTATAGATTGTTCTCATTCCGCTGCTCATGCTTAATGGATATTTGTATTTCCTGATTCATTTAGTGTAGTCTTCGTGGTGTTGTAATAGATGGCAACATCGTAGTTAGCGGGTTAGAACTCAAGTCACGATTTTAATTCCTCTGGCGAAATAAAATCTTTGGGAATGGTATTGACTTCTCCTTTATCCCCACCAACAATGGGTTTGATAGTACCAGTAAATTTTTTACAAGATGGCTTTGGCAGTAAAAAACCCCCCACGAAGGTTTATATGCCATTAAAAACAAAGAAACCAAATCTAAGTCTTAATTTCAGATGTCGCTCATCTCCTTTTCATGTCACTGATCCGATGACTTTTCATATTCATTCTGATCTAGAGATTGCACTCACAACTGCTCGGTAACTACAGAAGCAATGCTTTTATCTACTAGGTCATTTTCAGATAGATACTATACTCAAGCAACGAAATCGGGATTCTTAGTAGGCTTCAAAGAATCTACACTCATCCTTGTAGGTAATTTATATTGAATGTATTTACCAAACCTCTCTTCAACAAGCAGGATGTGACAAAAAAGCAATTTATTAGTGGCATACAAATGGTTTGAATTCAAAGTTTTTCTTCTCCTAGACTGGTAGCCGCAGCAAAATAAATGAGTCTACCCTACTCTACTATTTACCCATAGCTCGGTGGAGAATAGTGGGATTCATACCTTTTCCAAAATTAATTGTGGAATTTGAAATCCAGACTGTCTTATACAGGATTTGAACTCGGATCATCGGATCCCTTTTCTAAGACGACAACAGTTATACCACGAGTGCCTCCCCCTTACACTATAAGTCATATTGATAGATCAGCTGCAAATTTTATAATTAATCTTTTACTTTTGTCAGTAAAATTATTGGTATTCATTGATAGGTATTTATTTTAGAATATCATTCGTTAGATAAAGTTTGTCCCACACCATAAACCTTCAAATCTTTTGCTGTCAGTTTGAGAACAGGCCTAGGTATTTTGACAAACTTGAAGTGGTTAAAAGCTAAACTTGATCTGAAATGCGATGAGAAAGGGAATTTCTAGTTTTTAATGTTCATCTTCAAACGAACTAAAAGAGGAGACATTTCGGATTAGAGTACTTAATGTCCCCTTTGTGAGGGTGGAAGTAGATATAGAACTTTATAAATTACAATTTCATCCTTTTACTGAGAGACCCAGAAGGACCTACAAAAGGCCATCATTGTAATTTAAATAATACACGTGGGAAAAAAACTGAAAATGCTTGTTTCTTCATTTCATTTACCTGGAGAGATCAAGTGACAACCTCTTCGGCTTTCCACTTTCTTCGATTTTCAAGATTCATCATCGCAACAGTGCCTAATTAGTCACAGCAAATACTATTAGTAACCTGTGACATGTGTTTGACTGACAGTGTAGATCAGAGCGATTACCTTAGTATATAACGACAATTTATGATAAAGTTTTAAGCTGTTTTGTATAAATATGAAGGCGAAAAGATTATGCCTTAGATTTTAATTACATTTCTTTAGCTCTGATGTTCGAAAGAATAAAGAGAAGCTTAATAAAAAGTCAAAAAACTATTTACCCATAGCTGGAAGGAAAATAGTTCTTTATTGAGAGTATTAGCGCTATGTGAAATATAAACACTCTCGTCTAGGGTTTGAACTCGGGTCGCCGTTATCATTTCCAACGACGATAGCCCTTACAGTTTGAGTGTTTCCGGTTAGAACGACAGATAGCTTTCTCATCTTTTCAACTTTTATCAACGACCTTTGAGAAGCCAGAATGTAATTCTTTGCTTTTTTTGGGTGGGGGTTAAACAATTTAAAGATTCATTACTTTAAGTAAAGGCATAATTTTTCTTCTGTCTTTTGGAGTTCATTTCATTCTTTTTCTTCAATTCGCATTTTAAAGATGATTTAATAAAGAAATATAAACTTGATTGAAAATTTCCGACTAAAAATGCCGATTGATTCATTAGCATCAGGTTATCAGCAAAATACATAGTATTTTATTAATTAAAACTGATAATAACATTAACTGAATGAAATGATTTTAATTACGTAACATTATGTCAATGAGGATGATATTGCTTGATATAAGATTTGTTTTAGATGAAGAAATAAATAAAAGAATGACTAACAGCGTGTTGACGAAGAAATGGATGGATAAATAAGTAAATAAAATTACTGGTCAGTCCAGACAGAGAGTTAATGAATAAAATCATAGACAGCTTGGTCACTTCAAAGTACGTCCTTTAAAGTAACACAGACGATCTGGTTAAATTAAGAATAAGAATTTTTTTTAGTGTTATAGGAATCCATCTATTCAAAGATTTATAATAATTCTAGAGTCTTAAAAAGAAAAAAGACCGGTCACTATCTAAAAATGGGATATTAGCGACTTCAGGGATCCTTTGAAGTTTACGTAGATGTAGACGAGAGAAAAGGTGGGGGGATAGTTATGATTAATGAGCTTTTAATTACTTGGGTTTCTTATATATACTAGTCCGTATCCTGATACCGTGAGTGTGCATCCAACCACCAAAGTCGAAAGATTGAAAGGATTCGACCGCTGAAGTCAACAAACAGAAATTTTTGATCTCCTAAATCGAAGAGTCTCGTTCATATCAGAAATGAGCCTCAAGAAAGACCTATCAGCCTTTCTCTCTCTCTCTCTCTCTCTCTCTCTCTCTCTCTCTATTTTCCCTCTCCCCCTCTCTCTTTCTCTCTCTCTCTCTTTCTCTCTCTCTCATTTTTAAATGAATCGTGGACCTGATTATTTGTCAGGGAAACAAGGACCAACCACCCTTTCCAAAAAGGATAGGTGAAGAACCGAGCAGTGCTTTGTGTGTTTCAATCCCTACTACTCGATAGCAGCCCAGCAATAGCAATGCAACACAAATTCCTCTGACCACAAGACATAGCCATTGATTTCCTGTGGCTATTACAATACAGAAATGATACGGCGACTCCGACACATATATTAATTTGGTAATAATTGTCACAGAGAAGGATATAATAACACAAATTAATAAAATTAGTTTTTGAGGTTCCGAGGTAGAAAGTGTTATTTCCCAATTTCTTATTTCTAATGAAAATAGAAAAGATCATTTTCTTTTATTACACTTTGCTTTTTTGACCTGGATAATGACATTTCTTGATTTACCTATTTCCATAACATTCCAGATAAATTTATGGCTGAAAGTTCATCTAAAATTTTTTGTCTAAACATGTGAATTTTGATGCATATACTGTTTTATAGAAGCTTTAAGTCAATTGAAATATAAAAAATTCACTATTTTTGCATTTAAATTAGGCTAATTACTAAATTTCATTAGCCAGAACACAAAATGAAGTTGGAAGAAGTAAATAACTACAGCAGAATTTAGAATTGACACATATCATCTCGGGAGAAAATGTGTGTTGCATAGTATTATCTATACAAAGGGTCTCAAACTAAAAGAATCAGGACGGCTATTATATCCTGGGAAGAAATATTAAGGAACAAAAGTGAGATGAAGTGCTGACTGATTTCCACCAATTATGATGCTAATATGTTATATTGTTGATAGGCAGTCATTTATTCATTTTTACATCAAAATGAATATACTTACGAGGTGCGTACGATAAGTTTCCAGACTTTTTTCGTATGGGCATTTAAAATTGTCGTAGACTCTTGAAAATTTACTATGTTATTGCTATACATGTTATGAGATGACTGGCCAATTTCTATGATTTCAACTTCAAATGAATAGCTACAGCAGCAATCGGAATACACCCTACTAAAGCCGGATTGTCACAGCTGGCTATTTTCAAAAATGCAATCTGGACGTGAGGACACTTTAGAAGAACGATATGCGATAAAATTCTGTTTTAAACTTGGAAAAATGTCACAGAAACGTATGGAATGCTTCAGACTGCTTTTGGACCATCTTGCATGAATCGAGCATCAGTTTTTGAGTGGCATAAGAGATTCAAGGAAGGCAGGGAGTCTGGGAGGGATGATAAGAAGTGTGGGAGGATAAGGAAGTCAATAAACCAGAGTTGATTGGCCGCAGGGTTAGGGTTAGGGTATAACAGTCGAATATGTGAATCTGTACCAATGTAACGGGACAATTTTTCCGTAATGACATTTTTGCTTTCGGTAACCTTCACTTGTTTCTATTTTCACTTCTTATAAATTCTTTTTTTTTTTTTTTCGATTTTATAATAGAGTAGCGAGCATAAAAAACATATGTACCTAATTTGAGAACTGCAATTTATCAACCAGCTGTATTTATGCAAGATAACGCTTCGTGTCACACAGCGAAGTATGTCAAGACATTTCTTTCAGAGGAAGATGTTCCTGTTATGGAGTGGCCTGCTCAAAGCCCAAGCATGAATCCTATTGAGAATGATTGGAAGTTACTGAATTAAAGAGCTAAGGAAAAGAATCCAAGAAACGTCGAAGAACTATGTACTAATTTGAAAGGAGAATGGAAGAAAATATCCGTTGATGAATGCAAGACATTAATTAGCTCGTGTAGCAAAAGATATCAAGTTGGTATTGAAAGTAAAGGTCTGCACATAAAGGACTAATGAATTATGAATGCAATTTTTATTTAGATATGATATATCTATTATAATAGTATGATTTTGTTAATCGTTCTGATGTTTTTGATCGTCTTTTTTTCAAATGTTATATAATTATTCTTATAATTTTATCAAAATAAGTTTATTGAGCTTTATATTTTGGAATCATATAATTTATCTTTATATCCTCCTTTTTCGAAGATAAAATGTCCAATTCATAAATGATGGATGATTTGTTAAATCCTACATAATCTCTTGATTACTTATAATTACCATTATTCATCATCAAGTTACGCTTACAGCACGGAGTTCTCTTAATCTCTTCCGCCATACGTCCCTATCATCCATTGCGTTTGGTTGTTCCTTTAAGCTGCATCCTGTGTCTGTACCAAGCTGGTGTATGTCTTTGCTGGTCGGCCAAGAGTCCATAAAAACGTCGCTGTTGCGTTCATATAGTAGTACTGACACAGCCACAACTCGGAAGAAATACCATTTTTGTTTAAAACACATGAACTTTTTTATTTGCATTCACGTAGACTGCTGTTTTTTACTCTCGGCAATACAGTGTGAATTCTGCTTGGGCTGATGAATTTGTTGGAAGCAAAAGATCATCTGCGTAGTCTACGTCTGTCATAGTTTCTGCGGGATATTGTTTGATTGTTATCTTTTAAATGTTTCTTACAATTAGCGTATATTTATTGTTTACATAGCTATTGGCAAGGACCAGTCATAACGTGTGGTTTTAACTGTCTGTTTCTTATTTCTGCGTGGACTCAGGTGTATCTTTGCTGAGATGATTCTGTGATCGGAAGATACTCCTTCAAAGGAGGAATGTCCCTCACTTTTCAAAGAGCTATTCATTCACTTGTTCATAAGTATATAATCTAACTGTGCTTTACCGTTATTTGGTATGTATATAGGTGTTGTATATTGACCTCCGACCCGGTCGGGCTGTCAAAATAGGAAATGCACCTGTGTAAATAACAGGTGAATCCGGTCGAGGAATATCAGAATATAATCTAGACCGTGAACGGATTGAATAAGTGCGATTCGTGACGCCCACAAGTTGAACAATTATATAACTCGGTGCACAGGAAGTTAAATCAGTTGGAGGTAAGTTGCGGTCGAGAAATGCAGCACCCAGAGAGGCTGGGGCCCCAGGCCCCCGGTTGAGCAGCTCAGGAGAACGGGAAAAAACGCTGTTGTGGCAATAGGAGTGGGGGTCAATATGTTGCAGTTCTGTTCAGTCTCCCACTCCCTCTTACACACAACCCTTTAAAATAAAGTGAGAGGTATATTTTTCTAAAGAACTGCGTCGCTCGTCTTTATTGTGTCGTCGTTATGATTCTGCATGCAGATGTATATGTATCATGTGGCTATACAATATAGGTCTATAGTTTTCCTTCCCTTTTTGAAATTTAGCATGTAAGACAGATCTCAAGTAAAAAAAATCTGTTTGATATTCGCCATTTGGCAAGTTGCTAAAGCAAAGTGTTTTTTTTATTTCCGCCTTTGTCAGTTTAAGCATTCATGTCTCCTCTGATGACTTAGAAGTGCATCTAGCAAGGAGAGTTATCTTAGCTTATTTGAGCAATCATTTCTTCACCGATGATTAGAACGTTATCTTTGGGAATGTGTCGAACAAGGAGAGTAAGCCTATTGTAGAAGTTAGTTATATCTGTTTCATCTCTGGCATTGATGTGACAGTAGAAAGAAACGATTGTCGTGCAGCAGTTGCCATTAAATGTAGCAGACATAATTTTCAGTTGAATTCTATCAATGCGATTTCGTGATTTTAAGGCACGGGGACTGAGAAGCATTCCTAAGCTTCTTATGGCGGCATTGACGGGGTTTTTCAATGCAGATACCGAGACAGATGTCCACCCATTACTGGTATCATCCTAAGTTAATTCTAGTTCGTTAAAGTAGTATCCATGTCCTTGCACGAATAAGATGTTTGTATTGTACTAGACTATGGAGACTGTAAACTCACGTAAGTGGTTGATTGTGTTTAAAGTATCAACGTTAAAAGACGCTATATTAACAATATTTTTGCTTCTAAGTTAGTTGGGTTTGGACTTGGGCTCTGTAGCGGACTTTTCGAAAAGTAAGGGCTGAGTTCTAATCCCAGTAGCACTAGCTCCGTGTTTGCCAGTGTGAAGGGCAATACGGTTTGCATATACGCTTTGGATTTGACTCATGAGAATCTCTAATATTATTTTACCTAATTACTATATTAATTTCATTATTGACGGCGTGTCGTTCATTTGAGCAATCTAATCTCTCTTGATAAAAACGGGAATTCTTCCAAGTTGTTGTCGCGTAAGATCTACTGTATGATTGCACCTCTTGGACCATGTAAGAAACGCTGGGAGGAATGGTGAAATAGGAACTACAAAACGATGCTAAGTGCTGTATTGAACAAATCCTGAAAGCAGCACCCCACAAAAAATAAGCTATACGACCATTTACCTCCCATATTACAAACTATCCAAGAAAGACGAACGAAACATGTTAGGCACTGCTGGAGAAGCAAGGACTTACTCGTAAGTGACCTTCTCCTGTGGACTTCTGCACATGGACACACAATTATTATCCACCTAGCAAAGGCTCACATTCATATGTTTTGTGCGGACACTGGATGCGATCTAGATAATCAGCCAAGATCAATAACCGGTAGTGACAGATGATGCGAGTGAGTCAAAGGAAATCTTGTTATTTATACGATTTGACGATGCTTATTATTATTACTATATAATTGATTTAAACAGTTATCACATGCTTTAATTTTACCTATAATATTACAATTTTATAATCGTTATATATATATATATATATATAGTCATTATCAAAATTATCAAGCTGTACGTTTTGTTTGACAAGTTACCATGTCTGATCAATATATAGTGGTTTTTATTAGTTTTAAGCTTGACCACAAATATTTGAAGTTCCTTCGGGAAGTGAAAAGAAATGGAAGTACCTCTTGTCATTCTATCCCAAACAGGTTTAAGAAATGTAACGGTGGGGATATGTCTTTTAAATTATTACTTTGAAGTGGATGATCATCAACTATCGGTTATGATGCTTTAAAATCCAAAGGAGTAGCTAACCAGCCATCCTAAACTTATGCACCATAATCGAACGGCTAATAGAAAATAAAAATTCAATAAATAAATAAGTAAATTAATAGATAAATAAAGCAGACAGTTGTCTCCGAATAGGAAGACCAAGGCACTCGTATTAATTAAAAATAACAAAGGAAAATTTGAGGTTCGAAATTCTTGTACGCATGCATGGAAACGAGGGGATCCAGATGTCCCTCCTGCTCGACACGACAGGCGGAAGTGAGGGGACAACTAGTGTCCTTTCGTGAGTCGACGGCGAAAAGTGAGAAAGTGAAAACGTCTGTAGAACACAAGCCACGAAGATGTAAGGAGAAGAAAGTTTACGAGCTCCAAGTTAAAGGTGCGTCCTAACGGGGTCGTTAGGCTGCGCTCGATCCAGCAGATAAGTACGTCAGAACCAAGAAAAAAATCAAGGTCTGTGTCTGCTCATTTTTTTCTCACAAGAATATGTTGCTTATAATTGTCTAATTGACGGTTGTTTCATGTTTCTATACTCTCTTTTTTTCTCCCGGTGTCAATTTGCTGCCTAGTAGTTGAAAAATCTTTGTGTAGTTTAACATAGTTTCGCGTTCGTCAACTTGTTACCACTCACAATCACAACGGGATCGGAAAAATCTCTTTAGTATCACGATGGTATACTTAGGCAAAACAGGATCATTAACATATGGCAAACGTAAAGTATTTCATTAGTTTCAAAAGACATAAAAGCATTGACGAAGTTTTTTTTTAATTAACTCTTAGTTGATAAAAACAATCTTCTCCAATAATGGTTTGTTTAATTCTGTTCATAGTGTTCAAATGAGGCCCTCTTTGTGTTACAGTTATCAACGTAGAAAATGGACTGAACGTACAAAATGAACTAAACGAGATTGTTTGCACTTTCTCCCTCCCGTTGTGAGGAAATAGTAAAGCAGATTGGGTTCTAATTTTGGCATGGCAACCGATGTAGAAGAAAGAAAACTCAAAATCTAAACCAATCACTGACCTGAATTAGCGCCCTATCCCACGGCCAAACAAGAGAAAAACTCATAGACATATAGAGTACACCTTCATTGCCAAACCCAGTCGGCTGCGGCAGTAGAATACACCGATTGCGTCTCTACAAAGACTAATACTCTCCGAAAACAGTGTTCATGATATGACATCAAACAATCTGGTGGTGAGGCTCTAGTCCTGAAGTTTTTGGGGTATGTGGAGTACCCCTTCATTGCCAAACCCAATCGGCTGCGGCTGTAGAATACACCGACTGCATCTCTGCATGGGGATAAGAATGTCAAAACGAATATGGAAGATCTAACATTGAACAATCTGGTGGTGAAGCTCAGTCCTGAAGTTTTGGGGCATGTGGAGTACCCCTTTATGGCCAATCCCAGTCTGCTGGCACCGTAGAATGCACCGACTGCATCTCTCTATGGGGGTAAGACACCCCACAATGGGTGTCCAGGATATGTCATTAAACAATCTGATGGTGAGGTTCCAGTTCTGGAGCTTTGGGAAATGTGTATTATCCCTTCATTGTCGTCGCTCCAAGATACACTCTAATCCGGAGTGAAAGCATCTGATAGGGTCTTATCTATGGGCCAAATAGAACATTTTGACATTAAAACCGCGTGGAAACCAATGACTTATGTTAAATTGAATTGTTAGAAATAAAATTGTTAACACAGTTACCTGTGTGTCAACAAATGAATGATGTTTAATTGAATTTAGTATTATATAGTAATTCTTAGAGTGATTTAACTGTGTACAAACGAATGTTGAATAGAATTATTAGTGTTAAATACCATTGCTTGAAACTCTTTAAATGTTTGCCGAAATTGAATTGCTGCTATTACATAGCAATACTTGGAACCATTTAACAGTGTGCAAATGAATGAATATTGGTAAATAGAATAATTAATGCTACATAGTAATCATCATCATCATGTCGCGCCGCCAGCGCGGATATCCTTGACCCTCTCTCGCCATTTCTCCCTATCATCCATCGCCTCCGGCAGGTCTTCAGAGTTACATCCTGTGTCCTCACATAGTTGCTGTATGTATGTTCGTGCTGGTCGTCCCGCTCTTGCACATCCATATGTGGGGGTCCACAGGAGTACATCGCTTATGAGCTCGTCCTTGCTTCTCCAGCAGTGTCCTGCGTGTCTGGTTCGTCGAACTTGTACAGTTTTCGTGATGGGGGGCAAGTGTCCGTATAGTTGGAGTCTTGTGGGGTGTTGTCGCCAGGACTTGTTTATGATTAATATTGAGTATAATTATAATGTTAGATATCAATAATTGAAACCATTTAACTGTGTATAAATAAGAGTCATACTCGTGAGCAAAGGAATCAGCTTTAACTCATTTAAAAATGAAATTACCTACAAACTATTCACTTACATATCATTTGTAAATTCATTTAGATGTGAGGAAACAAATGACTGATGTTAAATTGTTAGTGTTTCAGAGTAATACTCGAAATCATTTACGTTTGTTCAAATAAATGATTTATCGTAAATAGAATTATTTGTATTAGATAGGAATACTTAAAACCATTTAATTGTGTGAAAATAAATGAGTTTAGACGCGCTTAAAATGTTATCTACAAAATAAAATAAGAAATTATATACATTTAATATATATGAATAAAAAGTATTATACAAACTACAATGGTTGATATCCCATGAAATCCAGCCCGACCAAACCAATTAATGGCATATCAACCCTTGTAGCTTATTTGATGCGAAATCCTCTTCACACACACACACACACACACACACACACACACACACACACACACACACACATATATATATATATATATTATACGTATGATTATAAGCTAATAAATTATAGGTAACTTCATTTTTAAACGAGTTAGAGCTCATTTATTTGCACACAGCTAAATAGTTTGAAGGATTGCTATTTCAGTGCAATTGACCTTCAACCACCGGTGTCAATTAACTTCAAGATGAAATAAGGCATTCATCACCAGTTAACAACTGTCCGTTTCTCGCAGATGTGATAATAAAATCAAGACTTTTATATGCTTTATCAACTATGTTGAGCACTCTTTATTTATGAATATCATAGACAATATATATATATATATATATCATATTTACCAACCCCTCTGCTCGGGCAGGATATGACACAAGGTCATTTTTAAGCGGAGTTTAACAGGTTGGAATTCAGAGTTTTCCTTCTCCTAGACTAGTCGCCTCACCAAGGCTGAAGAACCTAGTCTGTTCAACTATTTACCCAGAGCTGGAGGGAGAATAATTGGATTCATACCTTTCCCCAGGGTATTAGTGCAATGTGAAATGCAATCAGTCTCGTCCAGGATTTGAACTTGTGTCGCCATGTCCATTTCCTGCGACGAGAACCATTACATCACAGGCACCTCCATATATATATATATATATATATGAGTGTGTGTGTGTGTGTGCGTGTGTGTGTGTGTGTGTGTCACTCTCTCTCTATATATATATGTATATAGATACACACACACACACACACACACACACATATATATATATATATCGATATAGTTAATAAAAATGTCTGTAATATGTAGATAAAAGTATTATACTTTACTGGGACGAATTTTTCTTGGCTTTTGCTTGCAGACCTCGTCTGTTCCAGCCCAGTGCTATACTTCATGAGTTAGCCCCGTTATCACTGAGGAGATCTGCATTGCTAATTAAAAGAAAGAAGAGCTTATTTTCTTATATTGTTTTGATAATTCCTTCAGTAAATTAGCGTCATCAAAATAAGATATGTATGTGTACGTGTGTGTGTGTGTGTGCGTGTGTTTGTGGGTGTCTGTTTATGTGTGTTTTTCTTTATCTTTTGCTTTCATTTGATATTTAATAGCGCCGGCCAATCAAAGGAAAAATCCTTCGCAGCAGAAGAGGCACACAACATCTGTATATTACCACGCTTCGTTTGTCGATTTGTTTCGGATAGATAATTGTTTCCATTGATTATCTTTTGTTTTTTTCTATTTTTTTCTGTCTCTTTCGAGATTTCAGAAATAAAGACAAAAGATTTGTTTTCAGATGCAAATTCCTTTTAACGATAAAAAAAAACGTTTAGGGTAGATAAATCTTTATGAAGAAATTAAACGCATATAATAAATAGAAAAACAACTTTCCTTAGAGCAAATGTAAAGTTATCTATGGTTGCAGCAGGATAAATTGCGCGTCTCATAGATCGGACCATTATTTCATTTTTTAATGTACAATATTGACTGTTGTTAAGTTTTAGTAATTACAAATGAAACATGTAACAGAAAATTCTATATTCAGTAAATTTTAAACAGGAATTAAAATGAAATCATATCAGAAACTGATCGGATAATCGAACCTCTTCTTCGTCTTCTTGGTGTTTGAGCCTCACCAGCTGATGCAGTTTAGTATCATCCCCAGGATACGTTCTTTTTGCAGGGTGTGGTTTTACTCCTCTACAGGAGATAAAATCAGGATATTACAAACCCCATTGACAGGGGTTCGACAATGTTGATGCAAAATTGGTTGCTTCAAAATTTTGTTTTGGTTTATTTGTTTAATGGCTTATCAACCTTCGTGGGTTATTTAATACCAAAGAAATCTTTGTAGAAGAATTTTAATGGATCTAGCCACCCAATGGCTGGGGCGGGGGATATGGGGGTTTATACATTTTCAAAGAGTATTAGTACGAAAGTGAACGCTATGGAATTCGAACTCACTTATTAGGATGGCACAATTTAAAAAGTTAGTCACAACCCCACGGGGATTTCCACCCACCAGAAAAATTTGTTGAACTGAAAAAAAAATCAACGTTATGACTGTTTTATCTGGTCCTTCACACTGATTAGTTGTACCGGTGATAAATAGATAAACAGATAGCTAAGTAGGCAAGTTTGCAATTCAAAGATAAAAATAAGTTTCGGACTCTAACATTTTCACTAGGGAAATCAATAGATGAGTTTCAACGGTAAAGAAACACAGAAAGAGAGAAAAAAAAATAAACAAAGAAAAAGAAAAATCGATTTCTTTTTTTCATCATCACAGCATGTACATAAAGATACCATTGTCGTAATGAATATTGGCGCAGAAAATGGAATAGGCAAGATGAGTTTAAATTCCAAACGAAGTTGTTTGAGTTCACTTTGAACTAATCCCCTCGAGAAAGATATGGATCATTTTCTCACCACAGCATCCTATCAACAGGGCTTAGAATCCAATGACTGTATCCCTAAAAAAGAGGAGGTGCCCGTGGTATAATAGTTATCGTCGTAGGAAATAGACACGGTGATACGAGTTCAAATACCGGACGAGCCGGATTGCATTTTGCATAGCGCTAATACCCTTGGGAAAGGTATGAATCCAATTATTCTCCCTACAGCTATTCGTAAATAGTAGGGCAGACTGGGTTCTTCAGCCTTGGTGAGGCAACTAGTCTAGGAGAAGGAAAACTCTGAATTCAAACCAGTTAAACTCCGCTTAAAAATTGATCTTGTATTTACCCATAGCTGGAGGGAGAATAATTGGATCCATATCTTTCCGAAGGGTATTAGTGCTACGTGAAATGCAATCAGTCTCGTCCAGGATTTGCACTCGTGTCGCCGTGTCCATTTCCTACGACGATAACCATTACACCACGGGCACTGTTTACCAAGGATTGTCATCATTTGTTACTTGAAATCCTCTAAAGCATTTTCCAATAAATAATTATTATCTAATAGAAATGATTTTTTAAAGCACTCAACCGTGGGCAAATTACTTTTATTGAATAGGAATATTTGATATTATATAACTGTGAGCCAAAAACTTCCAATAATCAACTATACATCAATGAAAATATAAATATCTAATGAACAAAATTCGTTAAACTCTAAGCATGAAATAACCCTGAACAGGTTGACACGCCGTGAAAATCAATTGTCGTAGGAAACTGACAAGGTGATCCAAGTTCAACCCCGGAAAAAAGGCTGTTTGGCTTACCCTTAGGAAAGGTATGAATTCGATAATTCACCATTTTGCAATGGGTAAATAGTAGGGTAATGTGGACAATTTATTGTCGGTATGGCAACCGGTTTTGAAGGAAATCCATGAATTCAAACCTGTTAAGATCCGCTAAAAATTAAACTTTTGACGCATCCTTCTCGTGGCAGTAGGGATATATATATATATATATATATATATATATATATATATATATATATATATATATATTAAAATAGGTAGGTCCACAAAGAGATTTGTATCTTTTAGAATTATATTCATTCTTTATTTCTTTTATTATTGTAAGAACAAAATAAATAAATTCTAAAACATCAAAATCTCAGCCTGGACCTACCCACTTTAAAATATTTTTATTCTCTCTTTGGACCTACAACAAAAAATTATGCACACACACACACATATATATATATATATACATATATATATAACATTTTTTTGTAAAGAGTTTATGGTATATATATATATATATATATATATATATATATATATATATATATATATAATGTATGCCGCACTTCTTTACATATAGACAATTTGACAACAAAAATAAACAAGAAATAAATATTATTTTACTCATTTATAACTTAATGAAAAATATTTTTGTAAAAGTAATTCATTTAATGCTGATTTTCTTCGTTTCTGGTTTGTACATCTTTCACTTCATCTTGTTCAGTCGATTGGGCTAAGAAAATGCGGACTGCACCCTCTCGATAGTGGTAAGACCCCATATTCAGTGTTGGGGCTTCAGTTCTGGATCGCTGGGTATGCAAGTATCTCTTCATCCCCACTACTTCCAAATACACAATTAGATGGTTTATTCATAAGATTTAGAGAGGTTATGAATTAGATTAAAACAGTTGATTCATTCATCGGCAATTCTAATTTATGGCATGCAAAAAGAGTGACCACAAGAATTGCAATTACATAATCACAAAATATTTTCGACCCAGGGAGAAATGAGGAGCCAAAAGTAGAGTCACTAGACGTCACGCTGTTCTGGCCGCTAACTTTGCTTCAAACTGCCCTGTGTTGAGAGGTAGACGAAAGTTTGAGTTGTACGAGACTCGCGAAAGAAAAGAACTGGGTGGAAATTGAGATGATTAAATACCTCGAGATAAGCAAGACTCGGAGAAGTGAGAGGAAACTAAAGGCTGTTTGGCCTTGATATGGCTTTGTACGCGAAAACGAGACGCGTCAAGAAACAGTCTGGCTGAAGTCAAAAGCCGGTAGGATTCCCGAAGAAAGAAGATGGGTGCTTTGAGAAGGCTCTAAAATCGAGAAACGTGTGGAATTTGAGATTATTGAATGTTTTGAGTTGGCCCAGTACCAATTTCGTTAAAGAAGAGCGAAGTAGAAATGGTTCACTGAAGATTCGTATCTCGTCTCTGTGTGTATGCAAACTCAGCTATCTTCGACACTATTCTCCACTCCACTATATTATACATTTCTTAATAAAAGGAAGAGAAAAGAACCAGATTATATTCTAATAGAGTAACGTTGTTGTCTGTTCTTCCATATAAACAACAATTTGATCTTTCATATTATCTGAGGTAATTCAAATATTACCATCTGCCATCTCAAATAAATTGAAAAAAAAAAAAAGATCGGATTGGTCTATTAATGCAAAAATACAGTCCAAAAAGTAAGGTTCTGGGAGTCTCTTTTTGTACATAAATAGACACTTTTTATATGGTTATAAATTGATTTTACACACACACACACACACACACACACACACACACACACACACACACACACACACACACACACACACACACATATATATATATATATATATATATATATATATATGATAGAAATATGTTGAAAGTTGGATAAATCAAACACCAAACTCGGATTTGGATGTGTGATATTTCGTTCGAGCTTTATTTCATCTGCACGAACTTCTGCAAGACTGAGACCGTTTTCTGAGTTTTTCTATTTCAAAACGTTTGAGGAGAGAGGAGGGGGTATGTTTGTTGCAGGAAAAGTTGAGAGGGGGTTCTTACAAAATTTTACTACACCTGGCGAACATCATACTGAACGAAAACAAAATCAAGATAGAAAACGGATAGAAGAAAAAAAATTCACTCTGTGCCACCATACTTTTGAAAATTCTTTTTGCTTTTCCTGACCATCTACCTCTTAGCCTTTCCTCACCCCAATTACAACCCAGACACCACAATATAGACAATTTTCTGTGACATCACATTATAGTCAATATCTTTTCCATAAACTAAGTTATTACAAAACCCTTTTTCACACAAACGATTCCCTATTTCTTTCTTATCATCTCCCTAAAATCAATCTCCACTTTCAAAACAAAAAATATTTAATGAAACCTGATACATTTGGTTTTAAATCCCTCCCAACTTTTCCTAGTACAACTATACCCCCTCTACTCTCCTAAAATACTTTGAAATAAAAAAAATCAGAAAACAGTGTCCGTCTTGAAGAAGTTCGTGAAGATGAAGTAAAGCTAAAACGAAATATCACACATCTAAATCTGAGTTAAGTGTTTGATTTATACAACTTTCCACATATTTCTATCATACTGTCAGATTCACTACAAATCTATCTTTTCAGCACACACACACACACACACACACACAAGCGCGCGCACACACACACGCACACACACACACACACACACACACACACACACACTTCTCTATTACGTGAAGAATGTTATGAAACGTCAATTTTTAAACGGAATTAACTTGTTTGAATTAAGATATTTTTATTCTTCAATACCAGTTACCGGATTAAATTTAAAGAGGCTAATCAGCCTTGTTATTTTCCATTGCTGGATTTGGATTCATTTCTTTTCCAGGTGTATTTGCCCTCTGTGAAATGCAAATAGTCTCGTCCAAGAGTTGAAATCGGATCACTGTCAATTTTCTACGACGATAACCGTTATACCACAAGTACCTCAGTATATATAAATGTGTATGTGCATGCGTGTGTGTGTTTATGTGTGTGTGTGTAGTTAACAGAATACTTGTCTAGTATCAAGTTGGATGATGATAATAATAATAACAGGATCAAAACTCAGGATCTCATAATTTCGTTCCTCAGTCGAGCTTGTATTTGACACTTTTGATTTCTGTTATGCTCAATCGAATAATTATGTACATTTTTTATCACGTGACTAATGTGTGGTTGGCATACTAAGTCACGTCCAGTTTTGTTAAATCATTTTGTGTCTCGTGACTACTGTGTGGTTTGCGTACTAAGTCACGTCCAGTTTTGATAAATCATTTTGTGTTTCGTGACTAATGTGTGGTTGGCATTCTAAGTCACGTCCAGTTTTGTTAAATCATTTTGTGTCTCGTGACTACTGTGTGGTTTGCGTACTAAGTCAAGTCCTGTTTTGTTAATCATAATCAGATTACATATTTCTAAGTTTTTGACCATAAAACTTGTTATGTGTATTGCCTGGATTATTCCTTCTTTGACAACAAAACCTTGATTCTTTAGTAAAATGCGAAACAGAAATAACAGTATGATGTATTTTTATGTTTTTGTTTTTATTCTTTTATTTTCTTGATATCAGTTTTGATTATTTAAGAAGAATTGGTAGCTAAAGAGAACTGTTTAGCTGTCACCATTTTATCAACGACGCAAAGAAATAAGGGTAATATTAAAGGAATAGAAGTCTGATCTTGATAAAGATTCTCAAGAAAATAAAATCAAGTATAACAAAATATAAAGACAAACCCAAAAGTAATGATTAGCTGAATTTTCAAAAATGTAAAAATTGACAAAATAATTACGTCAGAAATAACGCAAAATTAAAATAAAAGTAACAGAAAATTAAAATATGTCGATAAAAATAATAAAACCTATATAAAACTTATTAATTATTCAATATTCTTGGTGACAGTAATACTTTTGCATATTTTATACTTTCTCTTTTAGGATACTTTGCGATGACTAACAGCGAAATAAAACACAATAATATAACTGCAAGGAAATGAATAATTATATTTGATTTCAGTCGTAAATTTTTGATCATCAGCTTGGCTGCAAAAAAAAAAAAAAAAAAAAAATACACATTTAAAGAGTCTCAATGAATCTATAGCTTGGTGACAATCAAAAATCGAAATTGATTTTTCTAAAAAGAGACAAATAAAACCGTAATTCAGAAAATAATGTCAATAAAGTTTTGGAATCTAAAATACATTTAAGAAAGATAAGGTGTCTTCCTCCTAAAAATCTGGAGAGTGTTATAAAAATATCGAGATTGAAACTCTAAAATATAAATGAACAAGGAATGTAATATTAATTTTCTTCATATTACCCCTCTTAGCGTTCGCCATTAAAATGAGTTTTCAAGTGGCCTAAGAAACCTCATTTGATGTAGCAGGTAGTTGAGTTATTGTATTTCTTTTAATGTCGTTTATATTCATAACTCTTAGTTTTAAAATGAATTTTCACTTTAGGAAAAAAAAAAGATGTACAGGTTGACGTCTAGTGAGAATGGAGGTTGTTGCACTTGCATAATACCGTATTTCCTATGCATTGTCAATTTAAAATAAATCTACCTATTTACACTCCAACATTTTAAGCATCTGAAGGTTTTGCTATATTGTTAGATAAGACTCTTTGCAGTACAATTACGGCTATCCTCAGGAGGGAAAACTCATTATTGATGGCGATTTAAATGCCTGTATTAGAAAAGAACACGAAACCTGCGATGCAATTGGTCAATTTTGGCATAAAGATGATTAATTATAGTGGGCTTACATCACTAGAACTCTGCTATGAGTTCAGTCTCTCAATCTCCAATAGTTTCTTTCATCAAAACCCCAAAACAAAGCAAAGTAGTACCGTCTTCGCTTCTAGCAAGGGCACATAATTGAGTTCATACTCACTCGTTAGCAAGGTCTTTCTGATGATTGTTGTATCAGAGTGCTATGCAGTGTTGTTTATAACACGGTTCAAGAGGTGCCCGTGGTGTAATGGTTATCGTCGTAGGAAATGGACACGGCGACACGAGTTCAAATCCTGCACGAGACTGATTGCATTTCACATAGCACTAATACCCTTGGGAAAGTTATGAATACAATTATTCTCCCTCCAGCTATGGGTAAATAGTAGGACCGACTGAGTTCTTCAGCCTTGGTAAGGCAACTAGACTAGGAGAAAGAATACTCTGAATTCAAACCTGTTAAACTCCGCTTAAAAATTGACCTTGTGTCATATCCTGCTCGAGCGGATGGGTTGGTAAATAGGATAGGATAACACGGTTCAAAAATTTGGTGCATTGTAAATTTTCCCTATGCATCCACAAAAAAAAGCTCATTTGAAAAGGGTAAACCCTCTTAATAGCATCAATACTAAAAAAATCATACAAAATGCAGATCTATATCAGACTTCCTCAACAATCTGATTTTTGAGGAGACAAGTGAAAACTTTTAGTTACAAGTTTACACTTATGGTTGTGACACTCTAGGTTTTAAATCAATGAAACATCGAGACTAGTTTTTCTGTAAAAAACTTCCTTATTTATGAACTCTTGGAGAAAAAGCGCATGCTACATGCAAAGCTTCTTTATCAAAAGGAACCCTTTAATTATTCTTTTGATGTAAAGAATTACAAAGAGATAAGAACAGTTTTGTAGAATAAAAAAGAGATGTGGATGCAAATCTAATGTGAGATTCAGCAGATGTTTGAAGCAAAAAACTGCGAATTGTTAAATAATCTTCTGCATTTTGTTCACATTTTTAAGAGATGATATTTCTCTAATTTAGAGGTCAGCTAAAGTCTTGAAAAATGGAAAGAACATTTTAAAGATGTTTTTCATAATAGCCATACAGTTGACATAGAAACTATACATAGAAACTATACAAAATCTTTCTCCGTGAGATATCATTACTAGGATTGATTGACTGTCATGAATGCATGAAATTAATTGGTTTCTTTGTTTAATGGCATATCAACCTTTGTAGTTTATTTAAATGCCAAAGCTATTCTCCTAGAAGAACAGTAGTAGTACTATTTAACCCATAGCTTGGAGGATAAGGGGGTTCGTACCTTTCCCAAGGGTATTTGCCCAAAAGTGAACGTAATAGCGCGACTGGAGTACGAACTCGCGTACTACGATTCCGCAGTCCATCGTTTTAACCATTACACTACGAGGGCACCCCCTCATGAAAGTAAGTTTGCTAACAAAAGAGTTAACATTGGCACAGAACGCGTCCTGAATGATCCAACAGCTGAACAGTTAAAAACTGGTAGTAATGGCACATATCAATCCATACATAACCTTTTCATTGCAAGCTGGTCTGGAGCCTGTATCCTTCAAAATTGGGCTGATTTTATCTTAGAATCGTTGTATAAAGTTTAAAGAGTCTGTGACCATTATTGTGGAATCACCTTTCCAGAAGCGATTCGGAAAGATGTTTGCCAAACTTTTTTTGAACAGGTTGTTCGAAGAATTTTAACTGGCTGTAATTTCTGAGATGCACAGTAGTTTTAGGTCTGGTAGAAGGCACAGTCAACATGATCTTTTCTGTTAGGAATATTCAGGAAAATCCCATAAACAACAGGTGCCTCTTTATCCAATCTTCACTGACCTAATGAAATCATTTGATACTGTCAACCGTGAAACACTTTGGAAATCGGTTGCCATCCAATTTTGTCAAGAGATACACAATGGTATGGAAGCATGTGTTGCATTCAATGGACAACTGTGTAACGTGCTTTCAGTTGATAAAGCAGAGTAACATTTTGTCCTCGGAACTTTTCTCAATCTTATTTCCTACTTTACTGTCTCATGCTTTTCGCAATTGTGACAAAAGAATCCTTTTGTAATTTATTACCTCTGGTTGAGTTTTTAACCAATGAAGATTCCAGGCAAGATTTCAGGCAAGATATTCAGTATTTCAAATCTAGGAATTCCTTTATGATGACAATGCTGATTTGCTAACTCGGAACCCAATATTCCACACCGCATGGATCGGTTTTCAAAATCCTGTTCTATATTTGGGCTCAAAATCAGCAAATCAAAGATTAAAGTTATGTCCACTCTAGCCCCAAGGCAAGTAAATATTGAACTAAATATTCTGGTTAATGGTACAAGTCTAGAAAACGTTTGTGTCTCTTTGTAGTAGACTGGCTGGAGATGGCTCTCTTGATTCTGAAATCTTTCTGAGCACACAGAAAGTATTTGGAATCTTTGAAAAAAGAATATGGGCGAACCGTGTTACCACCATACAGACGGTCTCTATTCATCGAGCATGTGTATTGACCGCTGGGGGGCAGTTTATGAAACCATGCCTTCTCTGTCGAGTATTCAGTCGCAGGAGGATTATGGGTAAAAGCGAATGTGTTCCATTGTTTTATATCATTCCCTGTTTTTCAGCCAACCTTCATTAATTTACTGCAAGTAAACAATAATCACAACAATAACAAACAAACAAAAAGGTAGTGATCAATTTCTTTTCATTGGAAATCAGTTGTTCGAAATCGATTCTGAAATTAATTTCTATACTGAATTCCTGTGCTTCTCAATTAGTTCCATCTTTAAACTTTTTAGCATTTTGTTTTCCAAAAATCGTTTGAATATTTCCCATTCATTTTCTTTTTTACCCTTATTTTATGGCTTCAGGCAATAAATAAATAAATAAATAAATAAAACAAATAAAACAAAAAATCCTAACAAAAACAAAATAAAAAACCTAAAAAAGAAATAGAAGACCAAAACAAACAAACAAAAAACTTTAAGATTAAATAGAATGAAAAGAAACAATTACAAAGTCAGCATTTCCCTCACTAGAATATAATGTCAGCAATTAAATGTTGTAGTTTAGTTTTTAATAATCAGCTCAAATGAAATTCCTTGTAATAAATTCGAATCGAAATACACAGTGACCTGTGCGTGTAGCTTACCTTTTGCAATGGCAGTTATTTTTATTTATACAGCATGTAAAAAAGATCGTTGTATTTCATACGAGATTCATTAATCAAGGAACAACTGAAATACACTTATCAAATTCATTATGAAACCCAATCACGTGACATCAACAAATAAATCACGCCAACTGCAGTATTAATTTGCATAAAGGTTTCTGAAAATTTCTGTAACAAACTATTAGCCTGATAGCGAGTGCTCTTTACAAAAACCATAATATCCTTTTAATATCAAATTCGAAATGCCTTTTGTCATAGAAACGTAATTATCTACAAAATGCCTGTATGGGTATATCATTATCTATAAAATCTAACCCACAGGAATGTCATTATTTATAAAATGTAGAAGTAAAAGATTATCATTTTTTTGCTTTGGTTTCTTTCTTTGATTGCATATCAGTCTTTGTAGGTAATTCTATTCCAAAGCCATCTTTGTAAAAGAGTAACAGCAGTACTAATTACCCCATAGCAGGGAGTATTAGGGAGTTCATACCTTTTCCAAAGGTATTAGACCGAAAGTGAATGTAATAGTGCGACTGGAGTTCGAACTCGCTTACTACAACGTTGCAGTCCAGAACGTTAGGCTCTACGCCACTAGCTGTAACTCAAATGCCCTTCTCAACAGACTAATTTTCTAAGTCTTTAATTTTTATATATTCTAAAATTAAGTATTTCATTGGCGTGACGTCATCTCACTAAATCATTGCATCATATCATTATGATCATCCCATGTGTCACTAACTTTCATTATTTTTAACTCCCATCAAACTTATTACACATTTTATTGACATGTGGCTTCCCTGTCCTGAGATGACACGTGTCCTTTGTCATATCGTCACACGTGCATGCGCACACCATCCGATCTCGGGACCGAGTACAACTGAACTAAATGTTTTCCTAAAAGTTAACAACCTCACCAAATTAAATAACAAAATAATTAATACAATCAATTATCAATAAAATAATTAATACAATAAATTACCACGAGACACAGAATACTTCGACATTGTAGAAGGAGTACTACAAGGGGACACGCTGGCTCCGTACCTCTTTATCATTTGTCTAGACTACGTACTTAGAACATCGATTGACAAAATCAGAGAGAATGGCTTCGAGCTGACGAAGAAAAGAAGCAGAAGGTACCACGCAAAAACAATTACAGACGCCGACTACGCCGATGACATAGCGATACTGGCAAATACACCCGACCAAGCCAAAAAAATACTGCATAGTTTGGAATGAGTAGCCTCAGGTATAGGCGTCTATGTTAATGCACACAAAACGGAATATATGTGCTATAACCAAACGGGGGACATCTCCACTCTAGACAGAACCCCTCTTAAACTAGTAGACAAATTCACTGACCTAGGAAGCAGCGTCGAATCAACCGAAAAGGACATCGAAACGAGGTTAACGAAAGCATGGACAGCTATCAATAGGCTATCGATTATATGGAAATCAGACCTAACCGATAAAATGAAACGCAGTTTCTTCCAGGCAGCGGTCACATCGATACTGCTATATGGGTGCACTAGATGGACGCTAACAAAACGGCTGGAGAAGAAGCTAGACGGCAATTACACAAGAATGCTGCGTGCAATCTTGAACAAGTCCTGGCGGCAACACCCCACAAGACACCAACTGTACGGCCACCAGCCTCCTATCACGAAAACTATTCAAGTTAGACGAACCAGACATGCAGGACACTGCTGGAGAAGTAGGGACGAACTCATAAGAGATGTATTTTTATGGACCCCCACACATGGCCGTGCAAAAGCAGGACGACCAGCACGAACATACATTCAGCAGCTATGTGAGGATACGGGATGTTGTCCTGAACCCTGCCTAGGGTGATGAACGATAGGGAGGAGTGGCGAGAGAGGGTCAGGGATATCCGTGCTACCAGCGCGACATGATGATGATGATGAGTTAAAGGAATATAATTCACTATGAAACATAACAGCAAAGAAATATTATCTATAGAATATTGCACTGTAAAATGTCTGAGTTATTATGCTAAGTTATGTGAGAACTATGTTTGAAAATATGCAATAATATATTTTAAAAAAAGATGAATTGAAATAATAAAAATGAATTGAAAAATATTTTTTTAAATAAAAAATGAACGGCCGAGAAAAAATGGAGCATTTCACACACCAGTAAGTTTATAGTCTGGTGAAGAGTCGGGAACGGAAGACACACAAATTCTACCAAGAGTTTATGGAATTTTTTTCTCTTACGTGGCTTGCAAGAGACGTACAACATTGTGGAGGGATGTCACTGTGGTGTAACGGTTAAAGCGTTTGTCTGCGGAATCGTAGTACGCGATTTCGAACTACAGTCGCGCTATTACGTTTACTTTCGGACGAATACTATTGTGAAAGGTATGAAACCCGTGATCCTCGCTTTTATGGGTTGAATAGTACCACTACTCTCCTTCTAAAAGTATCGATTTGGCAGTAAATAACTCAAGATAGTTGATATGCAAAAAAATAACAAACAAACCAACAACACTGTGACAGCGTTCTCATCATTAAAACAAATAAATCTACTGGGTTTAGTCTTACAGAACATAACCCAGAATAGGATGGGGTTTTACTGTGATCTTAGTTCCAACTTAAAGGAGGGAACAAAATGTGGAGTTGCGCCTTCACTTAATTCTCGATGACTTTATCTCAAAAAAGCCCTTAGGATTCATTGATCGTGCTACGATGTATTCTTCAGCGACGGGACCAATATCGCCCACCAATGCCTTCTTCAAACTGATACGCAGATCACACCTGCACAATCGGAATCATGAGTTTCATCCCAAGCATCATCTACATTAATGTAAAAGATTTTATGAATTAGGCTTTTGGTTTTGGACATCATTAGCTCACAAGTATGGCAATCACTAATAACTTTTTACACCGATTCTAGTTTGAGCTTGTAGGTTCCGTCACCCTGCCTTTGTTGTGGCATTAAATAAAGACAAATAGCAGAGAATACATACAGCAAACAACGAGTTGAATTTGAACTTTGTAAAATATAAGCCGGTTTTGTTAGGTAAATTTTGATCCCTCTAAAGAAAACTTCACGAACATTTGGTTTAATTCATTTATTTTAGATTACATTCATTTCTTTTTAGTCCCTAAAAGAATGTCAGGGAACTGAAATGAAAGCGGTGATGATATTAAAAAAAAAGGGGGTAAAAAAAGTCTAACGGAACTAGTATGTGTCATAATTAGTTTTATCTTTCGTCTTCTTCGTCGTTTGATAAATACACTTTGGAAGTTCCGGCTCTTTTTGTCGATTTTATTTTTCACAAGACCCACGCTTATATACATTTTATTATTTACTCTATCTTGTCTCCTCCCGTCTTCGATCTCTGTCGGTGAGTCCGAACGAATAATAAATAAATGAGGGAGGTCACACTACAGCCCCTGGGACTTTATGTCATTATAATCACAATGACTCTCCATAATGCTAAACAGTTTAAAAGTCATTTGTTGGGATCACCATCACCTACCTCATCGCGTTCTACTTAATCTCATGTACAATCAAAAATAATTCTTAGATGTATATTTGTTCATCCATTCATTCGATCCTTGTCAATGTGAATATCAAATATTATAGAAAATCAGTCGGCAGACACTTTCCAGACAAAGATTGTATGGATTTTCCCAAACCTTCCTCTACAGGAAGGGTATGACATAAAGTCAGTTCTAAGTGGAATTCAGTTCGTTTTGATTCAGATTTTTCCTTCAAGATTGGTTACCGAAACAAAGCTGAACAACTAATTCTGTCCTACTATTTGTCATTACTGGTAGGACAAAACTGATGGATTCATGCTAATACAAAGAACATATGCACAAAATAAAACGCAAACTGTCTCATCCAGGATATTAACACGAGTCACCGATTCCATTTCCAACGACAATGGCCGTGACATGAAAAGCTCTTCTTTGCATGTGACCCATTTCTTACAACCATAGCCACCGATTCTTCAAAGAAGACGTTTCTTTCTTAAGAACAGAATATTTTTCAATTACTAGTCTCTGAATCAATTTGCGGGTAGCTTGTCATTTGACTGTAAGATACAAGATTATTTTAGCTTAAAGATCTGTTTTATCACTTAGCCCAGGCTTACACTCAGACGAAGTTTAGGAATCATAAATAAATAAATAAACACCAGCCATGTTTCCTTTGAGGAGCCTTGTTGAACAACCAATCAAAACCTCCAATTCATATGCGGTATTTAAACCATTTGTTGATGGAAGATATATAAAGATATAAACTGGCCAATACTTTGGATGTCCATCCTCTGAGACTGAGACAGTAATTCCCCCAGGCTTAAAATATTTCGAATTCATCCTCTACAATTTCCTGAATGTATTCTTGTGTAAAGCCTCCTCAACATGGAAAATCCTGAGTAGGTCACTAAACTATATTCAATGGCTCCAGCTCTGGTGGTCTGAGGAGTGTAAACCATCTCTTCATTGCCATTACTTCCAGGTTCATTTTGATCCAGAGTGGCAATACCAGTTAGAGTGCCATGTAGAGGTCTATACTAGATAGCCATACATGATACAATATAACTGTGTTCAAATTATTTGTAGTAAAAATAGTTATTTGTTTTGTTTTCGTTTTATGGTTTTGTGGTTATTTAATACCAAATCCTGTTTTTTTATGTATAGTAAATATATGATTTGTAAACACGTTTTGTAAATACGCACAGTTAAAGGGTAATTTTTTAAGAATTCACTCTAACATAAGTCAACAAATTTAAATGGTTCCATTAAGTGCAATGTATAACTAAGAATTCAATCAAACATCAGTCATTTGTTTGCACACAGTTAAATGATCAAACAGTTTTATTTCTATCAATACAATTTAGCACAAGTCATTTGTTTGAACTAAGTTTAAATGTTAAACAGTTCTATTTGACCCATAAATTGGACCATACCAGATGCTACCACTCCGGGCCAGAGTGAAGGATTGCAATAAAGAGATACTTCGCATTCCCTAAACTTCAGCATTACTGGAGCCTCATCATCAGATTGTTTAGTGTCATATACAGGAGACTCGTTCTGTGGTGTGTTACTCCTCAACTGAAATGCAATCGGTATATTCTACAACACAAGCCAACTGGGCTAATAGTAACTTGAAGATAATTTTTTTTAATCAAGAATTATTAGCTACGTGAAACGAAATAACTATGGACAAAGAAATGATTATTATTAAATAGAAATGTTTACTTGAAACCATATCATTGTCTGCAAATGATATGTATAAAATAATACTCGATATTATGACATTCTGAAAACAAATAATGATCGAAAAATTAAAAAGAATACAATAGAACAATGAGAATATGTTTATCATTGTCATGTTTTTGTAATCAAACATTCACAAATGAATCGAATTTCGCCGTAAAATAGACCATAAAGAATTGATATACCGTTGACTAAATAAATCTCAACCGAAACCAAAAGATATTATGCATCTTTTATTGATTCTAGAGATTGTTATTTACACCCAAGATTGAAACAGAACTGTTTGATTATTTAACTGATGTTTGATTGAATTATTAGTTATACATTGTACTACTTGGAACAATTTAACTTTGTTCCCTTATGCTAAATTGAATTCTTTGAGAAAGAACTGTTTGATTTTTAAACTGTGCGTATCTACAAAACCTGTTTACAAATCATATATATAATATACATGAAAACAGGATTTGGTATTAAATGACCACAAAACCATAAAATGAAAACAAACCAAGTAACCATTTTTACTACAAATAATTTGAACTCGTGGTGTAATGGATAAAGCGATGGACTGCGGAATCGTAGTAAGCGAGTTCGTACGCCAGTCACGCTATTACGTTCACTCTCAAGCAATTACCCTTGGGAAAGGTATGAACCTCCTGATCCTCCCAGCTATGGGTTAAATAGTAAAAAAAAAAAAAAAAAAAAGCGGAGGTGCCCGTAGGAAATGGACACGGTGACACGTGGACGAGACTGACTGCATTTCACATAGCACTAATACCCTTGGGGAAAGGTATGAATCCAATTATTCTCCCTCTAGCTATGGGTAAATAGTAGGGCAGACTAGGTTCTTCAGTCTTGGTGAGTCAACTAGTCTCGCTTAAGAAATTGACCTTGTATCCTATCCTGCGGAAGGGTTGGGTAAATATGAATAATTTGAACACAGTTATATTGTATCATGTATGGTTATCTAGTATAGACCTATACATTGCACCCTAACAGGTATTTCCTTTCTGGATCAAAATGAACCCGGAAGTAATGGCAATGAAGAGGTAATATACACTCCTCAGACCTCCAGAGCTGGAGCCATTGAATAGTATAGTGACTAGACCCAGGATTTTCCATATTGAGGAGGCTTTGCACCAGAATAAATTTAGAATCTGGGGTTTTCTAGACAGGGAACATAAAAAGTGTTTTATACAATTTTTCCAGATTTATATTCAGTTTTGGTACCATTAGTGATATTCTCTAGCGTTCAGCAAGATTTGAGAAATATGGTTTGATTGAAAAAGAGTTATTTAAGATTCAGATTCCAAGCGTAAATTAGGCCTTAATTGAAACCCCCTCCCACAATTCGGGGTTGGAAACAAGGTCTTATAAATGATAAAGTGATTCTTTTGCCCATTAACTCAGCACAACTAAGCAATGTTTTCCTTCTTTGGAGACCGGTTCAAAGAAAAATATTTAAATTATAAATAAACGCGAGTGACTATTTATGATCAAGATGTATGTCGACAACTTCTAACGACGGTCTTTGACCCCCAACCACCACCATCAGCAATGTCAAGTATTTGTCGCTGCCTCCCACCAGACACGACTTGACACAAGGTCAAAAGCCCGAAGGCCAATTAAAGTGGGGATAAAGGGGAGGGAAGGTCGGGAACGAGCCGAGACTCGAACCCTGCTTGTCTGTGCTGCTCATCGACTCACTTGGTGCATTGTGAGCCTGATGAGGCAAGCAGTTTCACGAACCCAAATGTGGGTCCGGGCACGTATGCCAGTTTGCGGCTTAAACTAGACGCATGGTCTAGTGCCGTACAAGGGGGACAAAGGAGACAAAAATGCAGCTCGCCCACCTGCAGGTAGCCTAGTCGAAACTAGGTGCCTAATTAAAGGCCCCAAGTCTGCCATTGTTCCTTTTCCAGGGCCACGCTCCGGACCGAAGTCCAGAACAGGCCCCGGGGCGCTCGCCGTCAAATCAGTTCTGTGACAAACAAGACTTTGTTATCATTTAGACTGCAAGTAAACATACGGCTGCATTCACTTAGACAAAATAGACAAACCTATAGTACGACGTAAAATAGATCTGTCAACTCCTTTCGAATTGATGTATATTGTTTATAATCAAGCAATTTTTTAAAAAAGTATGAACTTAAATATACTCATATTTCTTATGAACAAGATATAATAATTTTTATATGAACAAAACAATACATGAATTTAGATACACTCATATTTCGATACAAGTAGTGGCTAATTTAAAAAAAAATATATTTTCATTCAATATCTTCAGACCACGGAAATTACTACTATTTTTTCCACCAATGATTAAAAATTTAATCAGTAAGTTTCACTATCTTATAATAAAATACAGTCAAGTGAATCAGTGAAACTTGTATGTATATTTCTACACGGCTTTTTTCATTCTTTGAAAATGTTGGTGGTTTCTTCAACTATCGTTTTTTCGTTTCTCATTATGTGTTTTGCTTCAATAAAACGGAATAAGATTTATAAGTTTCGGCATTATCCTGATTAAGTTGAATTTTTCCTTTTCGCTATTTTTATCGTATTATTTTTAAAATAATGCGTGAAGGGGAAAATAATCCTAAAAGGACACTTACAAAATAAGTAGCATTAATTCTTCACCACCCAAAACCTCTTTTTTGCTTTTACAAGAATATGGTAAAATAAAAAGCAATGAATTCACATAGTATATAATAGCTCTGATCAGTTTAAAATGCGAACATTTATTCCTTACTAATAACAATGCCTTCCCTCTTGATCTTCAGTGTATGTCTATAGTTAAACTATTAGCAATGAATTAATATTATAAAATACGTCGCAAGAACATGACATTATAACGCATAATTTAATTCTGTTTTAAAACTAAAATTTATTCCAGACCACAAAAAATATATATTTCTTTTATATTTGAAATAATTTAAATAATCAATTATTCTAATAAATCAGCATAAATACATTTATACTATAAATTGGTAGTTATATCTTCATACTAAAATATTATGAAATATATAGAGATTATCTATATATAATTGATAACATAAAGATAATACATTACGTAGATGTAATAGTTTATGTAGATACAATGGATTAATTTTTCAGCAAAGACATTTTTTCATCCTCAGATTTTCAACGCAATGTATACAAATCGTTTACTTAAATTGAATAAAACATTTGATCAAAATTAAAGTATGATTCGATATTTAAGGTTTCAATCATTCAAAATAATAAGAATAGCGTTCGAAAGTTGTTTTGATTTTATAATCCAAGTATACATGTATTTATACAATCCTTTTACTACGGATAGAGTGTAACACAGGGTGAATCTAGTTTTGAATTTGATGTTTTCCTTCTTTTAAACCGATTGATGTAGCAAAGTTAAGTAGCCAAGTCTACCCTACTATTTACTCATACTATTTAATAGCAAACTGTCTCGTGCAGGATTTGAAACTGAGTCGCCGATTCTATTTTCGATAACGGTTTACGTGACGAGTAATTATTTTAATACATGAAATTCTAAATAATTGATAATTAGATGTACATTTTCATTTTTTTAAGTAGAGGAATTATATTATGAATTGAATTACCATGACCAGAAAATCTGGCGAACACTTGCGCGTGACATACGGAAACACTGGACAGCTGCTTCGATCTTATTTGGTCTCATCAGCAATGTTATACCGTGATCTCCCCTACCGGAGATTAAACCAGTGACCACAGAATGCAAAGCCGAAACTCTACCACTGAGCCAACAGTCCACACCGCAGACAAGTGACGCCAAATCAACTAACCATGGTCATTGCGCGGCTAATTAACCTGAATGTGTCTTGCAAGTTACATCCGTACTCTTTACAGAGGACACGTGGGAGATCATGGTATAACACTGCTGATGAGGCCTGCTAATGAGGCCTAATAAGTTTGAAACAGCAGTCCACTGTTTCCATATGTCGCGCGCAAGTGTTCGCCGGATTTTCTGGTCATGGTAATTTAATTCACAATCAATTATTGCAATTAGAAATTGCATTGGTTTGTTAAAAAGAGAAGGGATTGTACGTCCCGTTTTAAAAGTCTTGGACTTTCAACAGATTCACAATTTCAGTTTGAAATTTACGCTGTTATCAACCAATGTTGTACATAAAGTCTGATCAGCAGGATGAGAAGAACCTACCTCTGAATTGAATAAAGAATTTGGTTTGAAATTTGCAGTTTAATGACAACAGCAGGTACCCTTGAAAATTCGTAGTGTATAACGACAGAAACGCTTGTATATATCAACCAAGACGAAAAGCGTAAATCCATTGAATCTGGTGAATAATAATGCTATTATCTCATCTTAGAGCTTCAAACAAAAAAAGAAACTGTGTCAAGAACTTTAAACACGATATTCAAATAAAGGCAGAAATCGATAAGTATGCAACAGTATTGTTACACTAAGAAAAACTTGAAGCAACAGAATGAATAAAACTACCCATATATTAAATCACAATATGCCGTAAAAGAAAATTACAAATACCTATAAACAATGGCAGCGAATTCGATCAAATGTTAGGAACGGAAAGACAAAATCATACTTGACACATTTTTTTTACATTTCAGCATCATTCCACGTATTTTCAATAACGTTTTCCTTTCTACAAACCACACGCGATGATTTTGGGTTAATTTCCAGGTTATCGCCTGTTAATAGATGTCTCTATAGCATTCGTGTTAGGAAATACCCAGACTACCTCGTGGTCATCGTATTATATTAGCTTTATGATGCTAAAATTGTATGTCGCACTTTTTTTTCTATGTGACACCGAATTATGTTGTGACCAGACTTACGACTGCTTAACGTGATTTCATCCTAAGTGATTTCCGTCTATTTTATCTTTTAATTATTCGTCTTTAATACTCATCTTTATCTTCATTTTCATCTTTTTATTCTCTCCCTTGCTTTCCGCTCTCTGTTAAACTGTTTCATTATTCTGTGGCTTCTATTAGGTATCTTCATTTGTCAGGTCGTAATCTCCTCTTCCATTTTCTTCGTTCCCTCTTAATGTCTGTAAATGTCTTATTTTTTATTAGATATTTAATATTTTCTATGAGTAAAAACTCCAATAAATACCTCATACACGTTCTAAGTTTCAAAGAACTTCACTTTTCTTTAGTAACCCCACCCGTTCCCACATTGATCAATAAACAGATTGCAATATCAAACGTTTAACTCCGATCTTTTCACTTGCCTAATTTCCCCGGAAGTGAATGCATTGTCATACAATGCCCTCTTGCGGGGATTGTGTGAAAACAAGGACGGTCGATATTTGTGTACATAATCGACACGCTAAACATTCATTAAGGCAAAATGTTTAATGGCGAAAGGAAGTTAATAGGCAAATATTATCGAAAAAAAATTACAGGTTTACAAACATACCGGGTCTTGTTAAATAAAAAAGCATTGCTTAACAGAAACGCATCTTGAAAGTTGTTAAGCCTAAATAAACTAGCAAATGATTCGGACTAACAGCCGGTGCCACTCACATTGCCGAAAGAAGATCAAAAACAAAGAAACAAAGAAACAAATTAAATGTTTTATTTTACTTTATTTTATTTACTTATTTATTTTTTGTGATTTGTTTAATTTGAAGAAACTGCGTGATTTTACGATCTGTAACCTATCTTCTTTTTGCATTAAGCTAAATTTTCTCGTATTTTTCATTTTCTCATTTCACATCTGTGTCCAGTTGGTCAACATAGTTAGAATTACTTGATTACATTGAATGTTGTTTACGTGATTTGAGGATAAAAACCAAAAGCAGTAAAACGTTATATTATTATTCAAAAATATTTCACAAATTTAAGATTAAAATTTAATGAGGAATAGCAGCTTTCAAACTTTGGTTTTCTCAAGGAACTCTTTACAATTGGATAATTATGAAATCCAAGAGATATAGACAGGATTAATTGACTCTTTCTATTTTGAGTAGATTTAAGATAATACAGAATTAAATTCTGTTTGTGACCTATTTACAAATGGGATATATATATATATATATATATATATATATATATATATATATATAGGTATGTATCCATTTTTATTAGTGCAGGTTAGTGGTAGACAAAATTCAGTATAATTTGGAGAGTGCTCAATATTTGTGATAGAGCTATATGATAATAATAAATAAATATATATTAGTTTTTAAACATATTTAATAACATGGAAGCTTATCTGCTACCACAGTATCAATATATTTTTACAATGTAGTAGAAATGTACTGCAAGATTCAGTGCATTATATAATATTGTGATGTACTTTTACATTATCATTGTACTATATCCCATAGCATCATAGATTGCAATAATATTTATGTTATATAACATTGACACGACATAGGTAACAGATGCCAATTATTATAACATATATAATGCAATTTGACACATAGTATATAACCAACATATAAACTGTAGTATTGTATACCACACAGTAAATAACATTATAACGAGTCTGATAATATCCTGATATGACCACCTATATCAATTATCCTTACGTTTTAAACACCATATCCATTTCGTCTCTCATTCGTACATTTTAAATCAAAAATTCATTTTCTTCATAATGGTAACTTTGTTCCTTAGCTAAAATCATCACTATACACAAATTTATGGAGGTGCTCATGGTGTAATGGTTATCGTCGTAGGAAATGGACACGGCGACACGAGTTCAAATCCTGGACGAGACAAATTGCATTTCACATAGCACTAATACTCTAGGGAAAGGTATGAATCCAATTATTCTCCCTCCAGCTATGGGTAAATAGTAGGACAGACTAGGTTCTTCAGCCTTGGTGAGGCAACTAGTCTAGGAGAATGAAAACTCTGAATTCAAACCTGTTAAACTCCACTTAAAAACTGACCTTGTGTCATATCCTGCCCGAGCGGAGGGGTTGGTAAATATGACTATACACAAATTTATTCGGTCATTTCCCTAACTCTCTCTTGACTTCCGCCGCTTTTTGCTAGACATCGCTACACATACATTCACGAGACAACCACAAATCAGCGACGTGCATGTATTATCACACACACACACAACCACACACACAAGCACACACACACACATACGTCCACATATATTAATACAGAAATATAGCCGACTCAAAAGAAACCCCAAAGGCTTATGCACGCTGATACGCAATTTTAAAGTGAAATTCTTTGGACAAAATCTTTTCGACTTTTTCGATTTCTCCGAAATCTCCCTTTTTCTACCAAAGGATTGTTGTGGAATGACGCATATGAAACCAGTGGTCGCAGATAAGAATCAATGTTATTTAATATATATAAAAACTAAAATTTATTTATTTACTTATTTATTATTATCATTCTTATTTTACTCTTTGAGAGTTAGCTGATGGTCTTTCACTGAAGTTTGAGTGACAGCAAGTCTCCTCAAGTCTCCAGCAAAGTCCACATTTTTGAAAGTTCTCTTTTTTTTGTTGATTACTATAAGGTCTGGTCTGCTGGCCAAGATTAGATGATCCGTTTGTATGTTAAAGTCCCAAAAGAGTTTGTGTGTGTCATTCTCAATGACAGATGCTGGGTTGTGCATATACCATTTGTTCGTATGGTCAAATTTAAATTTCTAGCACATCTCCCAATGGATTACCTTGCCCACCCAGGCATGTCTACTCTTATAATCCTTCTTTGCTAATTAACTGCATGCACTTATATTGTGATTGATCGTTTCATCTCTATCACCACATTACCAACATTTGCTATTTTGTTCCATCTTCTTCTTCTTCTTCTTCTTCTTCTTCTTCTTCTTCTTCTTCTTCTTCTTCATTATTATTATTATTTACTTCTTTAGGGTTTTTCACGTCAGTGTTAGCTGATGGTTTTTCACTGGAGTTTGAGTGTCGGTAAGTCTCCTCAAGTCTCCAGGAATCGTCTCAGGATTCTGGTCGTTCTCAGCAATGCTGTCATTTGGAGGATAGTTTCTACCCGTCCACCAACTTTCAAGTCCCCCAGGCCTTTTAATAATCCTTTAGTTATTGTGCCAAAAGCACCAATCACAATTGGCACAATCGTCATTTTCATGTTCCACAGCTTTTTCAATTCTCTAGCAAGATCGAGGTACTTATTCTTTTTTTCACATTCCTTCAGATTTATCCTGTGGTCAGCCGGGACAGCAAAGTCGACAATTTTTTTTGTTGATGATTATCAGATCTGGTCTTCCGACCGGGATTAGGTAATCCGTTTGTATGTTAAAGTCCCATAGGAGTTTATGCATTGTTATTATTATTATTATTATTATTATTATTATTATTATTTGTAGACACATTTTATGGAAAATAAGGGATGAGGTTATAGCGTTTCCGAAAAAAAA
>OY757905.1:37423514-37548514 GCA_963585895.1 Sepioteuthis lessoniana | reverse complement strand
CCTATTCCTAATTTCCTTATATGACTTTGTTTTGTAAATCGTTTAGCAAACAAATACCAGCTGCGGTCTCTTCAAAAGTTGGTTTTCAATGTATTACCTTAATAAAATCCAGTGTACGCTAGTGAAAAGTTGATTATGCAGGTGTAAAGAATTATTCTCGAGCGGTTTTCAGAGAAAATCCAATAATAGATAATATCGTCTTGATCTGCTTAAGAAAATTAACAACACTGTAAACGTCAAAGTTGGGGTCTTGAGATTCAAAATATATTGTGCACCAGCCTTGTTGTATCACTCGCGGACAAAAATGATATATCAGTTTCCATTATATTTTAAATAAGTAAAGTAAACTTGGCGGCCTTAGTCGAGGGTGACCCAAAGGCTCCCTTTTTAATAGCTACAACACCAAGGTGTAGGGGAGGGTGCTACTCCTTCCCTGGATTGCTCCACTTTACCTTTGATGCTTACCTCATAATACTGAGTGTTAAGCAAGGCGACAGCAAGTACCATTTTTTGAGTCTTTGGTATGACTCAACCTAGGATTGAACCCCGGAAATACACGATCAGAAAATATGTAAATTATGTTTTCTGAACATAATTTAATCTCTGTAAAAGAAACATGTAAAGCTTGTAATAAAAATGAAAACAGCAGTTCGAAGAATCTTCTTATATTATTCGTCATCAAAAAGATGGTTCATAGGCTACTACTACTACTACTACTACTACTACTACTAATAATAATAATAATAATAATAATAATAATAATGAATATTTTCTTCGATTTTGAGACACAAATGGATCACTCAATCCAGACCTGACGACCACACCTTGTGTTAATAAATAAAAAATAACTTGTCATCTGATAGATTTTGCTAATGCTGCCGATCACAGGGTGAACATGAAAGAAAACAAAAAGACAAACGAATACTCCTGCCGACCACAAGGTGTGTACGAAAGAAAGCAGAAATACTAACAAACACTCTGATTTTGCCAAAGAGTTTAAGCTGTAGAACATGAGGTTGACGGTGATTTCAGTACTAATTGGCGCGTAAGAAACAATTGTTGTATTGTCATCTGCTGATTCATGCAGAAATATACATATATATATATATACTGGATACATACCGACACAATGATAAAGACGCAGGAAGACTTCTTTATAAAAATATATACCTCTCACTTTATTGCAAGGGTTCGAAAGGGTTGTTCAAGGTTTGCGTGTGAGAGGGAGCTGGAGACCGAACATAACTGAAATATTTTGACCCCAAAGTTATGGCCGTCAGTGTTGTGTCTTTCTCGTTCTCCATGGCTGCTCAACCGGAGTCCTGGAGTCCACTCTGCTGGGTGCTGGCTTTCCTTACTACATCTCGTCTCTCTTTTCTCCAACTCTACTCAACACAACTGTCCTCCTTCAAACTCCCACGCGGAGATATGGACACGCCTCCACGCCTCAGCAATTTCTTCCGATATCTGGCGATCGGGATGTTACCCTTCCGCTATCTTTGGAATGGCCTGTGTGATCGTCATCGAGCGGAAATAACTGACATGCAGTTCAGAGGTCACTCTCTTTCGGTGCGTCAGTCTATGAGAGTATAATGGGATTTTTTTTTTACCTCGTCCCATTTCATCAGCCAATTTCCGCCCACGCGATTTCCTCTCATAACTGCCATTAGAATGTGTCACTTCCTTCCGGTAGATCACCTTGAATGGCATTTTTGGCCGGGTCAAAAGGTCAAAACATAACACAATTCCCAAAAACTCGGGAAAAGACTGGCGGGATTGGAAATAAAATGAAGAATCAAGACCATGCTGACCACACCATTAAGAATGTCAAAGACATTGAAAAGATCATTGAAGACTTGAGGAGAATTGCAGTCACCCAAATTCCAGTAAAAGACCATCAATTAAAACAGGTGGGAAAAATGCGTAACGACTAAAATCATAATACACGTCGAAGGAAAAATAAACCACCTAATGAGTATGGATGGCATAAGCATTTTTACTAAAAATGAAAAAGAATCATAGTATCTAATACAGACAATTAAAATCGTCAGCCAAAATATGAGAATATAATTTGGAATTGAAAAATGCACCCTTCTTGTAAAAAGAAAAAGAGGAAAAAAATAGTGGAATGAATAACAATGCCAAATCAGAAGAAAAGAAGAAATTGTAATGAAGCATAATAAAAGAAGAAGAAGAAGAAGAAGAAGAAGAAGAAGAAGAAGAAGAAGAAGAAGAAGAAGAAGAAGAAGAAGAAGAAGAAGAAGAAAGATCGAAAGTAAACTAATCAAAGGAATTAATACCAGGGTAGTCTCCATTGTAAGATACTTTGGAACCTTTGTAAACCGGAAGACAAAAAGAGGAACTTAAATGAAGCAAAGAACAAGGAAAAAGATGATTATGCACAAGACTTTATCTCCGAAAGATGACACAGATAGACAAGGAAAGTGACAAAGGAAGGAGAAAGAAGACTCGCAACCAATATGGATTTTGTGGACATGTTACGAAGGTTTCAAGAATATGTAAATAAATGCAAAGAGATTCATTACAGTTATGGAGGCGCCCGTGGTGTAATGGTTATCGTCGTAGGAAATGGACACGGTGACAGGAGTTCAAATTTTGAACGAAACTGATTGCTTTTCGCATAGGGCTAATACATTTGAGAAAGGTATGAATCTAATTATTCTTCCTCCAGCAATGGTTAAATAGTTTTGTTGTGTTCTGGTTAGTGAACACAAGTAGTAGTAATAATAAGACAAACCACAATATGTGAGGTAAATAGTTATAGCTACAGGAAAGAGTATTTACAAGAGAGAGAGAGAGACTGTCAGTAATAAGAACATAGGATAAGTGATAGAGTAAGGATATACTTCAACAATAGGAACGGCTCTTCTGGTCTGACTCGTAGGCTTATTCCCCAGACTGATCTCCGCTGCTGCCATATATGGCAGATGGAACAGCTCATTATGCTGAAAAGGTAGGCGATAACCAACAAGTTGGGCAATCTGAATTCTTGACCTTTGGTTTGGCAACTAGTCTAGGAGAGAAAAAAAACTCTGATTTAAAACCTGTTTAACTCCGTGTAAAATTGACCTTGTGTCACATCCTGCTTGTGCGGAGGGGTTGGTAAATACATACAGCTAGTTACAGCTATAACAACAGGTCATTAAGTAGTAAAAAAATCTGGACATGAAAATAGGGAGATTTAAATATTAATCTCCCTATTTTCATGTCCAGATTCTTTTATATGAATAGTTGAAGCAACAAATCAGGGACATGAACTGACTAGAACATCGTTATGAAAGGGGAAACTTGATGTGAGATAATGAATCTCTATTTATGGCATCACAAAAAATAAGGTCATAAGAATTATTATGTTAAAGCAAAAATTAATAATACGAAGGAGATTACCAAGTGTAGGTTATGTGGTGAGAGATATGAAACAGTCAATCATATAAAAATAGACATAAATGTATTAATGTTTTATCCAGTTAGAAGGTTATTTTTGCTATGTAAAAACTGTTTTTAAATTCAGACATTATTTCTTACATTTATATAATATTTCTATACATCAATCTCATAATTTCTATATTTCTTTTCAAATTCAATGTCATTCGTCAATTTCAGATTTTATTTGATCAATCAAAATATAAAAATGTAGTTCTACTTGTTACTCAATACAGCGATAGGAGTAGCGCTCTCCCTTACATCTTGGTGTAGTAACAATCGAAAAGGGAGCCTTCGGGTCACACTCGACTACGGTCGCCATCTTTTACCTGCTACTTTCGTAACATATGCAATGGCTGGAGAAACTCTTTCTTTTAACTGCAGATAAAACGTCTGTAAAAAATGTAGGTTTAATCAATCTTTCACCAACTCGATGTGAGTGGATGAACCAATCGAGACGTTTTCAAGTTCGTGAGTTTTCAGCTGTACTGAACGTGGCATATCACGCACATCGTTGTCGCAAATAATTTCGACAAGCATTAATCCGTTTTTTTTTGTTTTTTTTTGCCTTTGGAGACCGCACACGATACTATATTTTAAAAATCGGTGTCCACAATGTCTCTCCTTTATTCCGTTAATGAAATAAGTATCAAGAAATAAACAAGATTTTCTCAAGGAATATAGTTTCCTCCGGTTGTCTTATTTCTATTGCTTATCGGACTTCTGGTTAAGGAGATACATAGAATGAATAATAGCTTTGTTCTATGGTACCTTTCCTCCAGGTATCACTAACCTCCTCGTCTTAAAAATAGTTAAAGTTTGCATTTATTGTCCGGTGTCTGAAGTGTCCCTGAAGTCGAATGCCAATGGAACAATTTTTAAACAACTTTTAACCAGTTAAAAGCAATATAAGCAATTCTTTAAACCGTCCGCAGAAGACTTGCTTTTTTTTTAAACATTCATGTCTCGTTGAATCAGATAAAAAGCTGCTTTCAATCAATATCTTCGAAATTTGCTACTGAACCGACGCTATGAATAAATCCCTTTTATCTGGTAAAGGCTATTTTACTCACACAGAAACACTTAAGCAAAAGCAACATTAAGTGAACATGTATTTCCACGTACAGATCATGGAAATTTCACAGAATTCTGAATATAATGTATTTGAATAACATCAAATAATGCCGGACAAACTCGACTCTATCAGCCTAGCTTAGAATACATTGAATCTATCCCCAACCGAGGAATAAGACTCCCACCAATTCAGGCCTCTTGTTTTGGAGCTCTAGGAAAAGTAATTACCCCTTCATTGTCATTACTTCTAGGTTCACTCTGATCTTAAGTGGTAATGCCCGTTAAAGTTTCATCTATGGGTCAAATTGAGCCGTTTCAAATAATTTGTATTAAATAGGGTTGTATCGTTGAGGTGAATGATACACAGAGAAGAATGAGTGCTTAATATTCATTCAGCACCAGTATCCGGTGCTAACGGATTCATACGAAAAGACTCAGTGTGGTCCTATGCTACTTACGGGGCCCAATGTGGTGTGACTACTAGTCACAGTACTTGTGGCTGTTGTGTTCGTGACTACCACATTAGCTTCCGGCAGTCTGCTTTGTTCAATCCTTCTGTGCCTACGTTGTGCTTGAAAGATCCATGGAGGGGTTTGACAAAATTCAGCCGGATCTTCTTCTGACGGTCAGGTGATATGAGTGGCTAGATTGTCTAGCAACTCAAAGAATAGAAAAAACCCGTTGTTTGACAACAACAAAAAATGTTTTTTATTGAAACACGTTTGTGAGACAATAAATAACAAACAAATGAGGTTTGCTTTCCTGGCAAAGAGAATGGAGAAAGAATATCGAGAGAGGAAGAGTGACGATGAGGTTCGATTAGAGTAACACTAACGTCTCTAAAGTCTAGGAATTTGAAATTTTTAACGTCTGAAGGTTGTTCGGAGTACTTCGGGTCTAAAATGGAAGAGATGCTTCTTTGGCAGTCTTGAGCTTCTTTTTGGTCCCTTTTTCTTACCCTCTCTGAGGATTCGTTTAATTATCCCATTTTTTATAGATCAATATCTGGACTAAAAATGGTTTCTGATTGGTTGTCCAATAAGAGACAATTAGGAGTCATATTCCAATTGGTCAGCCAATCCTAGTTCAGGATTATATTTTACCGGTATAGGGAAAACTCTTTTTAGTTGCTTTGACCAGTGGGAACAGGTTTAGTGCAATGGGGTTGAACAAAAAAATCTCAGCCTCGACTGACTGGATGAGACATGCTCAGCTCACCTTTATTTAGGGTGGAGCAAAATTAAATCCCCCTTTTCACATTGACCTTCAAAATAAGGACTAGAAAAATATATTTTACGAAATGACCCGTTTCATCATTGTGATTGATGAAGTAATTTGATAACCGAAAAACTAAAAAAATTTGCTAACCTTTAAAATCAAAACAATTGTCTCGCACTTTACGGATCTTTGGGAACGATCAACCAACTTTTAAGGTCAATATAAGCCTTGAACAAAAACATACTTGTTTTAAGGATCTCTTGTTTTTGTTTATGATATATATATTTAATAATTAGAACATATTTCATAAATTCTAATTTTTACATTTTAATCAAGTTCTCAACCGCATGTCATCTCAAAATTAAGCTACAATAAGTTACAAATAATTAACAATGACAACTTATACGAAACAGAAGAGGGTAAAAATGCTGTATTGCCAAATAAAGTAAGTTCGGTCCGATTATTAATCAGCTTAATATCGACTCTCAATCAACTTGGTAATCGCCTGTTGAAGTCCTTAACCGTGGGCTATTTATGGCAATGAGCCAGTCCATCTGGTAGAGTACTGAAGGGTTCCTAGATACTCTACAACAGATAGGAATACTTTTTACCCTATAAACAAATACAAATTAATTGTATCAAGAATGGTTATTCTAGACTAATTGTTTACTAAGGATTACTTGCAATATTGCTAAATTGAAACCATGTAACAAAGTGTAAACAATGATTATTATAAAAAGAAATAGTTACTTGAAACTTGATAATTGTGTTTAAACTATTAGTACTGAAGAGGAATACTTGATATCTTATAACTGAGAGAACAAATGAATAGAGATCAAAGTGTCATTAAAAAAAGATGCAATGGAACATTGGAAAAATAGTTATGACTATTATCAAACATTTACAATAGATAAAAAATTCAACATTTAATAACCTATTACTGGGTAGAAGCTTCACTAATATTCCGGGAGACAGGGGTTCAATCCCAGGTCGTGTCATACAAAAACTTAAAAAATGGTACTTGATCTCTCCTTGTTTAGCATTCAGCATTATAAAGTGCCGATCAAGGGTAAGTGAAGCAATCCAGAGAAAGGAGTAACGCTCTCTCGTATACCTCGGTGGAGTTGCTTTTGAAAAGAGAGCCTTCAGGTCATCCTCGACTACGGTTGCCAACTTACTTTACTTACTTAGTAGTTGATATAACATTTAAAAAATAAATTAAACCGAAGCAACTTATTCTTTAGTCTCAATATAGCAAGCGTTCTAAAGAGAAGAAAATATTTTGAAGCTAGACTAGCTGTAGTCCACTTAAAAGTTGACCTTGTGCTGTATTCTATTCGTAATTGAGTGATTGGTGAAATAAATTCTCTATTTGACACACAAAAGATTCTAATTCACATTTAAATGTTTTATCTATTTACCCATTGCTTATCGTTCCCATCTTTTGTTATTGAAAAAAAGAATTGTTACTCTTCTTCCTTGTCTGATTCAGCTGAACTCTACTCTTTTTCTCACCAACATCATTACATAGAGCCAGTTTTCTTCTTGACGTATCTTACGTTTTAAAATTAACACCACTTGCCAAAGATCGTTTTCGCTTTTATATGTAACTGAGTCTCTATCATTCGGTCACACAGGAAATTTTTATAAGTTTCGCACCTCTTTGTAAGAAAATTGTTTCGGTGCTCTGCGTGAGTTCGAAAAAAAAACTACAGCTACGATTCGATTAAATATTACTTCTCAGTTCAATTTTTGTCGCATACAGGGTCTGTTAGAATGATCTCTTGGATTTAAAATTACTGCCGCAAAATATTGTGGTGCGTGTTTGTGCCGCAGCTGCCACGCTGTTTCAGTGGCCATCATGACATATATTAACAAACATAGGTATCTATAGAATTTTCAAGAGAAACTTTCGCTAGGTGCCTCATCTCATATCACAATAACATCCCATGGCCGGCTTGCTCAATAGGTCATTCCTCTGGTCATTACTTCCGCTGGATATACCTGAAAGCACAAATCTTAAACCGTAGTCAAATGATGAACTGATTGATTTTATTCATTAGGAAATCGTTATAATACCAAAACCAGCGACTCAGCAAGAACTTTAAGGTTCAGGTTTCAGAATCTATAGCTGGTGAGAGCAAGCATTTGGACGGAATACTTTTAACAGCTAAGTGATGACCACAAGAAAACAAATTGCGAATATTGTTCTTTATTATCCCAGAAATGAAGTTTTGAATGGATCTATGTTGCTTTTTTTATATACGTTCTTAAACCTGAAAGACCATTCAGTTGGGGTTTGTATTAAGAGCATAACTCTAACCGCTCTAAAGAAAGGGACTGTCTGACGAACAGGTTGACGTATCGGGCTACAGCTAAGTGAGTTCAAACCCGACTGGCGCAATTACGTTCACTTTCAGACTAATATCCTTCGGAAAGATAAGAAACCCCCTATTCCCTTTCAGCAATGGAGTAAATGCTATCCTGTTATTCTTTTACAAGGATGGTTTTGGCATGTAGTTACCCACGAAGGTGGATTTGGCATTAAACAAAGAAAGCAAACCAAACCAACCTAAAGAAATTACAGGACTATTTCAAATCATGGGCATGTTAATTATTTTATAAAACTTTTCTTGGGTAAACAAGGAATGTTTCATTTTTGTTGTTATCGTGATATATACATTAGAAAAAATGGAAATAAATACTACCGACGTAAATATGAAAATATGACCGCCCGACCGAAAGACCCAAAGATTTTCACAAGATATACTTATTAATATATAAATTATATGCTATTTACACGTTTAGTCTTTTAAAACCACCCCCAAGAAGAATGTTATATAATCTATTCTTATCCCAAAAATTATTTCTAAAAAACTTTAAAAATCACATAATCGTATTGCTCTGAAGATGGTCTAAAAACGAACCATTAAGCATCGGCATATTATCAATATATAATTGCATACATGCTGTAAATATCTTTCTTTTGTATATATATATATATATATATATATATACGAGGGGGATACGATAATTTTCCAGACTTTTTTTCGTATGGGCACTTTTATTGACAGTACACATATCAAAGTCCTTCGAAGTAACCTTTACCGGCTGCAATGCACTTGTTGTACTGTTCCAATAACTTCTGGAAGGCCCCATGGAAGTCCTCTTCTGTGAGCGTGTCAATGACCTTCGTCACATCCTCTTTCATCTCCTCAATTATCTCATAACGACAGCCTCTGAGCTTAGGGAATTAGAAAAAGTCACAGGGAGCAAGGTCTAGACTATAGGGAGGGTGAAGAACTGTCTTGATGTCCATCTTGGTCAAATGGTCTGTGACAAGGATAGAGTTGTGGACTAGTGTATTGTTCTGAAGGAAATGCCACTGACCCGATTTGAAGAGTGCTGGCCTCTTCCGTCGGAATATCTTCATGAACTCCCTTAAAACCTCAACATAGTAACCCTAACCCTTTGGCCAATAAACTCTGGTGTATTGACGTATTTAATCCTCCCACACCTCTCATCATCCCTCACAGACTACCTTCCTTCCTTCCTTGAATCTCTTATGCCACTCAAAAACTGATTCTCGATTCACGCAAGATGCTCCAAAAGCAGTTTAAGCATTTCATACGTTTCTATGCCATTTTTTCCAAGGTTAAAACAGAATTTTATTGCATATCGTTCTTCTAAAGTGTCAGATTTCATTTTTGAAATTCACCAACTGTGACGATCAGGCTTTATTAGGGTGTATTCCAATTGCTGCTGTAGCTGTTGATTTGAACCCGAAATCATAAAAAATGGTCAGTCATCTCATAAGATGTATAGCAATAAGATACTGAAGTTTCAAGAGTCTACGACAATTTTAAATGCCCATAAGGAAAAGTCTGGAAACTTACTTTATGCACCTCGTGTATATATATATATATATATATATATATATATATAATGATAATTATTTCAATAAGAAAACGATTGATAAATCAAAAAGAGCTCAAATGACTACGAGCAGAATGATATAAAACTAAACTGTATCTTTTTTACCTGAATTGCTTTTTTCTTGGTAACTGATTTAGCTTTAGTAGATTGTCTTAAAGAATAAACAGCCCTTTCGCTAGTCTCGCCACCTGGTTTGGTCACTAGGGTGCTACCAGTGTTTTGAGTCTTGGATTCAGTTTTCCTTCACGTAAATCGGTTGCCTTATCAAGATGAAGTTACCCAGTCTACTAAATTATTTACCCACTGCAAGAAGAAAAACAGTTTGATTCATATCTCTAACTAAGTGTATTAGCATTCAGGATTTGAAGTCGGGTAGCCAAGTCCACTTCCTACAAGGAAAACCGTTTTAGTATGAATGCAATTATTACAATATCACAATTAAAAGTATGAGATAATTGTTTTCACAATAACTGGGAAGATGATCCTTGAACACAAATAGATTGTTGAAGAATGATAAGGTACTATAACATTTATTGAAAGAAGAAACCATTAAAAAAAAACGTTAAAATATCATGATTTTTAGGGCATGATTCTCTTATATCGACGTGCTCTGGTTTCCTATCATTGAGTCGGGCTCAGAACGTATATTAATATAATTACATGATTTGAATATCAAAATCAAAACGTAATAAATACGCAATATTTTGGAGAGTTTTAAAGAATTTTTCTAGTGTAATTGGAAATATATCAGATTTATAAAACGTAAATTGATTTGCTAATAACTAGGTAATTTCAACTCCAATAAATCTCAAGAAATTACTGAAAAACCTTTTAATTTGGGCATGTTTATTGTTAATAATCACAATTTTGGCTAATCGAGGAAGGTTTCTCTTTTGTAACATTTCTTCATTATATATATATATATATATATATATATATGTACATTTACACAAATATGTATATGCATATATATATATATATACATTTACACAAATATGTATATATATATATATATATATAAAACACATACACACACTCACATATATATATATATAACATATATACATATATGAAGAGATATACGCACAACCACACACATGCACACACACACGCACGCACACACACGCACACACACACACACACACACACACATATATATATATATATAGCAGTTCCGTGGGCTGGAGCAGGAGAATGCACCAATTGTATCTCTCCAGAGCGCAAATACAACCCCAATAATTAGGTTGGATATGACTATAAAGATTCTGATGGTGAGACCCCTGTCCTGGAGCATTGATGAGTGTGGAGTGCCAATTCATTGTCATTACTCACAGTTTTATTCTGATTCGGATTGGTAGAACCCGTTAAGGTTGAATCTATGAGTCAAAAAGGAATATTGACTAAGGTTTAATACATGGAAGTACTTAACTTTGCGCAAATAAAATTACAAGTGATCGATAACAATAGATTAAACAATTCAACTCTGAGCAAAATATAAGCTCTGGTTTGTTTGAACAATATTTCCTTGAATGTATTCGTTTACGAATCGTATATATTTGATAAAAAAATTATCGAGAGGATTTGGCATAAATAATAACCTAAACACGTCAATATGCCGTAAAACAAATGCATATAGACATATATATATATATATATAGACATGCATAATATAGATATACATATATATGTATGCATATATTGCGATATACACATAAATATATATAGACATATATACATATATATAGACATGCATAATATAGATATACATATATATGTATGCATATATTTCGATATACACATAAAGATATATATATATATATATATATATACACACAATCACACGCATGTATATAGAACTATAAACATAGATGTGTATATAGATATATAACGGTATACAATATATACATATTGTTACGAGTTAAGAATTTTCTAGGCGCTGAGAGAATAACCATCTTTCTGGAGTTTCGATAAGCAAGCTCCTAAACATCTAGTGCCTTCCACAGAGATCCTGTCGCACATATATTAGAAGAAAAAAAAAAAGAAAGAAAGCTGATATCCATTCGGCTAAGCTCCGTACTTGGAAGACGGAAGAAGATGAACAGGACCCAGGGTTTACTTATAAAACGAAGCATTTAATTACAGAAACATACGAACAAACGAACGATAAACATAAACGACTTCATGAATGAGCAGAATATCCAGTAAATTGAAATGTTCTTTTTTGTTTGTGGAATGGTGCCTGTTAATCCTCTGTCGTATATATCAGTTCATGAGAGAGAAAGCAATTTAATATGCGAGAGTTTTCTAGAGTAAGCAGGCAACCTTTCCTTTTTCGTTTATCATAGGTGTCTTCATACTTGTGGCCCCTTCCTCGTCTTTTTCATAGGGAATATTGCAGTTTTCCCATTCTTTAGCACGATGGCGTATTTTCTGCCCAGACCAGAAGAAATCTCAGCAGTCCTTTTCAGCAAGATCTCATGGCACCGTGGTCAGCCGGGACTAAATCCTTCCCTTGTCACCTTTTGGTCTGTGTTTATTTCTGCGCCTCCTATCTAACTCTCTTCTCCGAGACACTATTTTTAGCTTGCGGTTTCACCTGCAAGTACGGTCCGAGCCCCCAAGCTCATTTCACGTTTATTTCCTGACTCACTTTTTCCTTGCCATCGTCTCTCTCTCTCTCTCTCTCTCTCTTTTTTTCTTTCTCTTTTCCCATAACAATAGACACACACACACACACACACATATATATATACTATACATTTCTCTTTTTTAAAATCAAGGAATTATATTGCGAATTGAATTCTGGATTGATGGCTCAGTGGTAGAGTTTGCCCTCTCCATTCTGTGGTCGCTGGTTCGATCTCCAGTGGGGGAGATCAGGGTATAGACTGTTGATGAGACCTAATAAGGTCGAAACAGCTGACCAGTGATTCCGTATATCGCGCGCAAGTATTCGCTGGATTTTATGGTCAGTTTCAGTTTTTAAACCTTTATGAAGGCGCGTGAATTATTAAATGAAACAATAAAGATGAGAAAGTTTTAAAACATTCCTTTTCCGATGTTTCAAATTTCTATTATGCTATTAGTACTTTCAAAAATACATACCATATCAATCTATCTATCAATATATATATATATATATATATATATATATATATATATTGTCATGAACAGACAGTTTTTTTTTGTTATATCACATGTCTTCAGTGTGGCTAGAAACACAATATGTTTCAAGCTGGGATCAAAACCCGGCTGACTTTACGTCAGTCGGATATCTTACTCTAGAGATAATGTTATTCTCAGAGTAAAAGAAGGAAATTTTTTATGTATATATTTTTTTTTTGCTTATACGCTCTCGGCTACCGGAGTGTTTAATTAATGAGAAGAGCTTTGCATTTACGTGTATGTGGCAGATATAGATGATAATTTTTATCTTATCTAGTTCATATATACCTATCATAAACATTCCATAACCTGTCTATCCGTCTTTAACAACGTTAGCCTTGATTTTTCTTTGTTTTATTCAACAAACAGTTTATATCTCTAAATAAGTAAAAATGATGAAACCAAATTATTCTCCATAGGAATTTTGTAACTTTTCAGCAAAGTGAAAAACGAGTCTCTTTTTCTAAATGTCGTATACTTGTAAATTCGTCATTTGAAACTAGGAGAAGATTTGCCCAAATATTTTTGATTACAAACCAGATCTGGAATTCCCTAAGCACTTGCTCTAGATTCGACCTGGATATTATTATTTTTATTATCAATCATCATCATCATCATGGCGTGCCGGTAGCACGGATATCCCTGACACTCTCTCTTGCCACTTTTCCCTATCGTTCATCGCCTCTGGCAGGTCTTCAGAACTACATCCCGTATCCTCACATAGTTGCTTAATGTATGTTCATGCTGGTCGTCATGCTTTTGCTCGGTCATGTGTGGGGGTCCATAAGAGTACATCTCTTATGAGTTCGTGCCTGCTTCTCCAGCAGTGACCTGCATGTCTGGTTAGTCTAACCTGAATAGTTTTCGTGATAGGAGGCAGGTGGCCGTACAGTTAAGGTCTTGTGGGGTGTTGCCGCCAGGACTTGTTCATGATTGCTCGCAGCATTCTTGTGTAATTGCCGTCTAGCTTCTTCTCCAGCCGTTTTGTTAGAGTCCATGTAGTGCATCCATATTGCAGTATCGATGCGACCGCTGCTTAGAAGAAACTGTGTTTCATTTTATCGGTCAGGTCAGACTTCCATATGATCGATAGCTTAGCCGCGTGTCGATGTCTTTTTCGGTTGATGAGACACTGCTTCAACTACACTTAAATAAATATAATAAGAGAATTATCACGATGAGGGGGAAGAACATCTTTACGGATCGATGCCATACTAAGTTTGATGTGAAAGACCACACGTAAATTGGGTGAAAAAGAAAACCTCTATACAGTTTGTGTGATTTGCTAAGCAAACCTATCTCTAATTCCACTCTGGTTAGGAAAAAGTAAATACACAGGAAACGTTTGCACTGATTCCTGTTTTATCTTATTGTTATACAATTAAGGAATGATTTTTTTTTCATTTTAATCATTTTTCTTTAATTATATTCTATTATTCAGTTATGTTGGGCTTTGAACTATTCGGCTCTTACTTCAGGTGCACAGTCGTTGGGTACAGTATGACGCTCGCACACAAAGGATATGGCAATCACCATTGTCATAATGAACCCCAGACAGGAAATGAGGCTAGAGTGTGGATGATGTCATGCCCAGAAGAAATGGGCTGAGAATTTGAGGATTTTAAAACCACGTCAGTTGGGGAGTTGACATTAGACCATGCGGGCAGACAATTGAGTCTCTGGGATTGGGGCATAGAGAATTGAGTTCTCTACCGTTGAGGCATGTAGTTGGAGTTTTGCAGATCTCTGCAGACAGAGATCTTAAACACTACAAGATGCGCTGCGCGTTTGTGGAGTCAGATAGTACGGTCAGCATAGTAAGAATTGTGTCTCTCTCCTCGTGTCGAAGAATTGAAGTCAGAAGTTAATAAAACCGTTCATACCTGAACAGCAGAGTCACCTGTATATTTGTTTCCGCCTGTGTTTTTATTAGAATATGTATTTGTAGTACCGTTGTTAATGATATCATTATATTTACGGCTATATAACATTATCAAAGTCTGTTATTATATTCCTTATAACTGTTTGTACAACATTCAGAGGAAAACCATTGCTGCAGAGTCGTAGAGATAAACACGATTTCAGCCAATCATTAATGCTCTATGTGTCAAGGTCTTCATTAAATTAAGTTTTTGTTTTGTTGAACAAAAATAATCCCGACGGGTATAAAGACTTGATTTTCGAATGTGACACGACAGGAAGAAGTCCTACAAACCAAATAATCTAGAAAGGGCAACGTGAAATTAGTTTCCCTATCAAGTGTAAATCTAAAGGCTAGATTATTTAGGGAAGTTAAAAATAAGTCCGATTCAGTCTCGCTGTTAAAGAAACTTCCAGCTTAGTTGGACTAGACAATAATTCCTTTTCATGAAACCCTTCAAAAATATTAGCAAACATGGATCCATGGGGGGACCCCTTAGAGACCCCGTCAATATAACAGTACATCACATTGTCAAAACAAAATCCTCGGATAAGGTAGCTAATTTAATTAATTCAATTAATATATTCTACGGAATATCAGTGGTGGGAGTAAAAATGGTTACCATATAGTAAAACTGTACAAATGTCATTAGTCTCAAGAAGGGGAACGCCGCTAAATAAATTACAGTCATCAAAGGAATATATATACTTATCTGTCAAAGAATACTCTTTTATAAAACTGGAAAATTGAAAGGAATCCTTTATAGTAGATGATGTTGTAATTCAACAGGTTGCAAAATGGTAGTAGGCCATTGAGCAACTTTGTGTTGAGAAGAACCTATTATACAAAGTATAGGTCTCAATGGGACACTATAATTTAGAGTTTTTGGTGACTCATAGAGACGAGGGCATATCGAACCAATAGGTCTAATAAAATCAGAAATGGTGGAGAAAAAATGTCCACTTTTGACCTATTTGACTAGCTTCCTTTGGAATTTCGTCTCAAGATATATTCCAAATTTGAAGTTCTCTTTACTCAAATGAAAAGACTTTAACCCGTCTCTACTACTCTTGTTGGTGTTCACATATCTAAGTCGAATGATCTAGCTCATTCATAAGCAAATACTCGTATTTCTTATTCTGAATTTAAGTGGCATATTGAACAATTTCGCACTCTAAAATCACTTAGAAATAATAAATCTTTGGTTATTACCAGACCGGATAAAGATTCAGGTGTTATGATTTTAGGTTACCCAGACTACGTGGACAAAGTGGTGTCTATTTTACGGGACATTACCAGATTTATTAAGCTTGGTCCAATTGATACACTCAACCAAACCGTATCAAGTGGTGGTATAGTATAAATTTTAGTAAACATTTTATTTATTCTGCTAATAGCAAAGTTTTTACAAATATTTACGCTTTCAAATCAATTAATTTTCTTTTTACCAAATCTTATTTTTAATCCAGCAAGGTGTCTATTCACCCTCCTCATCAGACAAACTCGGTGAAGGTAACGGTTTCGTCCCCGATGCCCCGACTATGAAACAGGTAGATCTGGGTTACATAAAATCCTTATCGTATTGAGTGAACTGACACTATATATATATATATATATATATGAGATTGCCGTTGTCACTAATATTGGTGAATATATACATGGAATACTTCGTGAAAATAGCATTAGGATCTACATCACTGCAGCCATCATCGTGGGCACCTTTGGTGGTGTAATGGTTTGCAAGCTTGACTAGCAAATCTACACGAGTGAGCTCGAGTCTCATTGCGTGCCTCATTCATTCGGCCTTGTGCCACATCAAAGCAAAGAGCTTCGTAAATTACCACTACAGCCATCATTGTGGCTTAGATACGTAGATGATGAATTTATTCCCTGGCCTCACCATGAAGGTGTTCAAATACTGCTCGATCATATGAACTCAATCCTACCATCTATACAGTTCATTATGGAGAAAAAAAAGCAATAGGTTATCCTTCATAGATCTACTGTAACTCGCAGAGAGCAAGGATTGAATTCATCTGTGTATAAAAAGCCAACCTTCACCGGACAGTGCCAAAATTTCAACTCCTATCATCCATATAATGTAAAGAAAGAAATGGTTTGTTGCCTACAAAAGTTTCCTATGGAATACATACCCCACGCTGTCGTGTCTAGTCTTATAATCTTTTTGCATTAATTTACTGCCTTCGAGTATTATATGAGAGATTGTACAGTCTCTATCACCACATAACCTACATTTGCAATTATCTTGTGTCTTATCAGTTTTACTTTAAAATTGTTTTTTTGCTTTTCTTATTACTTTTCTTCTTTGAGGGTTTTTTTCATCAGTGTTAGCCGATGGTTTATCAATGGAGATAAAGTGACAACAAGTCTCCTCAAGTCTCTAGGATTCTTCCTTATCCTGGCTGATTTTAATAATACTGTAGTTTGGATGGTCTCCACTTGTTCTCTTATTTCCAAATCCTCTTGTCCCTGTAGTGACAGCGATGTATATCAATATTAAATGAAGAGTTTAAGAGAGGAACTCAATCGCAAAAACTACCCAGAGAGTATAACATCGGCTCCAATAAATCTAGATTGAATGATAATGACCAATACCGAAAATCTCACCAAGGTCTGCCCTCTGTCAAATGCTAAGCTAAAAAGATTCGAAAGATATATAGTCCATATGATATCAGGACAATATACAGGAAGTAGCACGATTCTTCGAAAATATGTCTGCCGAGTCAAGCCTCCAACAAAATACAACGGGACCAAGAATTGCATGTATTCCATCCCATGCAGTTTTGGAAAAGTATACAAAGGCGAGACCAGTCCACTGAAAGTAAAGCTAGAGTAACATCGAAAGGTAGTATATCGGGGTGAGGTCGAAAAGTCGGGTATGACGAACCATATATAGAAAGAAAAATGGAAGCCATCTGTCCTTGTGGGATGAAGTTAAAGTAATTGATTGGGCAGAACACTGAAGAATAAGACGTTTTAAAGAAGCAAAGCATATGTTGGGCTTCAGTGACCTGTTGAGCATACCAAGTACAGAGATGAATGCGATTTGGGTACCACTAATCTAAAAGGCTTGATATAAAAAACGCGATATGAGCTAGGGTAAAAACCGAACATTATAGTAGAGAGTAGTATTTCATGGGTTCATGGAATCATTAGCTTTATATATCCCAAAAATTCACTCTGATTAGTTTGGTAAGGACACATAGCGCAGTGAATAAGACATTTGGTTAAAAACTGCTTCTGCGTGAAATCATCTGGAGGTTGTTGGTTTAATCCCTACTACAGGTAAGAATAACAAGGAATACTTATGTTGTATATTGACCTCCGACCCGGCCAAGCTGTCAAAATAGGAAATGCACCTGTGTAAATAAGAGGTGCATCTGGTCGAGGAATATCAGGATATAACCTTGACTGTCGAGGGGTTAAATTGAGTGCGATTGTGACGCTCGTGGGAAGAAGAGAGGACGTCTAATTATTATATAACCCCGGTGACAGAAAGATAGAATCAGTTGGAGAAAAAGATGCTGGAATGAGAAACATTTCCCAGAGAGGCTGGGCCCCCAGGTTGAGTAGCTCAGGAGAACGGGAAAGAAACGCTGTTGTGGCCATAAGAGTGGGGGTCAATATGTTGCAGTCTTTGTTCGGTCTCCAACTCCCTCTCACACACAACCCTTTCAATAAAGTGAGAGGTATATTTTTCTAAAGACCTGTGTCCGCTCGCCTTCATTGCGTCGTTATGCTTCTGCATGCATATGTATTATGTGGCTATACAACACTTACTATATCTTACTACTTGAACCCAGTCAAAGTTAACAGAAGTTGAATCCTGAACCCCGGGGTTTAAATAAAGGGTTCAGTTCGAAGTTCTGTGTAAGGCTCTTGAAGAAGGCCGAAGGACATATAGGCCGAAACGTGGTGAGTATGAAGATGAGGTCAATAGTACGTATATTCTAAGCGATAAAAATATGAATGCATATATAAATATATACAAACATGTATATAAGAGCTGCAATCAGAGAAAAGATTTTCCTCTGAAACACGATTATATAAAAAAAAAAAAACATAAAATTATTTCCTTTCAATAATTTTCATTGATTCTTTTTCTCGTCATTGTACAAGATTTCTAAAATCTTGGTTAAATATTTTATAAAGAGATATACAAAAATTTATCCCTTGAGGGTTTTAATATTATATCCATTATTAACTGTGTAATCAAAAGTTAATTTCAAAAATTCAGTGAAACGTTCAATTTTAATATTTGAGAAGTTTTTTGTCAATCTTCAAGATAAATTATATAAATAAATATATATATATACATTAGAATAATTTTAAGTTGGGAATACATTGTGAGTTCTAAAAAAGGACCTTTTATCGGTTCAGTTTCGTCCGAAAAATATCGTGACATCAAGCAATAATCGCAACGTGACCGAAAAAAAAGGGTCCTTTTTTTTAGAACTGACAATGTATACTCTACTAAAAGCTATTCAAAAATTCTGCACGTACCATAGAATTTTCATATATATATATATATATATATATATATATATATCTATGTGCTGACTTTAATCCAATAAAACAGAAAAGGTTTTAAACTAAAGTGAATTATAAAACTGGAATAAGAATTTATTTCTATCGAAAATTATTAATATTATTTTGCGCTAAACATTTCTCAACTGCAGCTTTGATACGGCAACACTTACTTTAAACTAACTGTAATCCACTAAAAAAAATGACCTTTTTACGCATCTTAGTTATGGTGGAGGTCGTTGGCTAAGTGCATACATTGCACAGAACTTAGTCATAGCACACACGATTAACAATCACAACTGGTCAATGCTATTTCAAAGCAAGATGACTCTCAGCAAATCTGCACGGGACGTAATAACCTCCCCCAGTAAAAGAATTGTAATTAGCACATTAGAGCACGTTGAAGTAATTTTTTATTTAGCCGTTAATTACCTTGTAAAGAATAACGTGGAACACATTTAAAAAAAATTATAACTGAATATTGAAGCTCAATAAAATATTCTGGGAACAAACTAGATTAGATTATTTATATTAAAAGTACAGTTTTTATCAAGCCATGTACATAAGAATATTATGAAATAACCCAGTATTAGTGACACTAAAAGTAATGAATGAATGAGGGCTGCAGAACTTCAGTGTTTGGCATTAAAAATGTATATCTCATGAGCACAAAGATTATCATCGACACAAAATATTTCCCTCTTAAAATTGCATCTATCTATCTATCTGAGTATGCATGAAACAACCGTTATATATATATGTATATATGTACATATATATATATATATATATATATATATATATATATATATATATATATACAGACAGATATATATATATAACTAACGACTGCAAACGGCATACTTATGCTAAACGGAATTATTTGATTAAACTGAATTGCTTGAAATAGAAATGTTTTTAACAATTAAACCGTACTTACATTTAAACTGTGCTTATGCTAAAATGAATTATTTGAAATCGAACTGTTTTTTGACATTGAAACTGTATTTACACTAAACTGAATTGTTCAACATTAAACTATTTTGATATTTAATTGTGTGTAAAAACAATCTGTACTTATACTAAACTGATTTAGCTGAATTAGAACTGTTTGACTAAACTGAATAGCAAGAAATAGAATTGTTTTGCACAATTAAACTGTACTTACATTTAAACTGCGTGCTTATGCAAAACTGAATTTTTTGAAATTGAACTGTTTTTGACATTGAAACTATACGTACACTAAACTGAATTGTTATATATAACTGTTTGAATAAAAGGAATAGTTTGAAATAGAAATGTTTTTGACAATTAAACTGTGAATTCATGCTAAACTGAATTGTTTTAAATAGAACTGGTTATTGGCATAAAAATGGATTTGGCGTTAAATAACCTACAAAGGTTGATATGCCACAAAAACCAACCAACCAACAAACGAATGCATTGGAAAAATTGAAAAATCGATATGAGCCATTACATTTTTTTTCTATTTTTAAATTTCTCCTTTAAACTGATTTTTCGTTGGCGAATTATGAGATATGCAAAAATGTCGACTGACTCCTTAACAGGAAAATAAAGGTTATTGTTTAGAAGTTTTTAACTTATCTTAGTGTATATATATATATATATATATATATATATATATATATATATATATATATATATATATATTTACTAATCAATTATCTACCAGTATTCACGGTACCAGAAAAAAACCAAAAAACCCCTGGCCAGGAACAAGAGATAAAAATATCTCGAATCACGGACCAGAGGAAAAAGAAAAAGTTTTTTGGGTAAAAAAGAAAGAAAAGACCAACCTCGTCCTACTCCTTGAAAAAAATCAAGGGGTACTAAGTCAGTGGCCAAAAGAAAACCAAAAAACCCTCCGCGAATACTGCAATGCTATCATTACTAAAGTGCTCAACTTTATTTCTTTGTAAGTACAAAGAAGGCACGAGGCCTTACTAAAGTGCTCAACATTAACCAATGGAGCCAATTATAGAATTAACTTAAATCGCTAGTCGAAAATCTTCTACTAAAGTTTCACCTTAACGGATCATCAGGAAGTTTCGCCTAAACCATTCTAAGGAGAAATTGCCTTTATTCACCAAAAACCTCCACCTATCCTAAAATTTGCATTAAAAAAAAATTAAAAAAAATAATAAATAAAAAAAAAAAAAAAAAAAATAAATAAATAAATAAATAAATAAGAAAAAAAAAACCTATAACATTTCCTAATTGTATAGTAACCACGCTCTTTTGTGTATACAACTATTCAACACCTCCGATCTTTTGTTTAGCATATTCTTAGGATAGGTGAGAGGTTTTTGGTGAATAAAGGCAATTTCTCCTTAGAATGGTTTAGGCGAAACTTCCTGATGATCCGTTAAGGTGAAACTTTAGTAGAAGATTTTCGACTAGCGATTTAAGTTAATTCTATAATTGGCTCCATTGGTTAATGTTGAGCACTTTAGTAATGATAGCATTGCAGTATTCACGGAGGGTTTTTTGGTTTTCTTTTGGCCACTGACTTAGTACCCCTTGATTTTTTTCAAGGAGTAGGACGAGGTTGGTCTTTTCTTTCTTTTTTACCCAAAAAACTTTTTCTTTTTCCTCTGGTCCGTGATTCGAGATATTTTTATCTCTTGTTCCTGGCCAGGGGTTTTTTGGTTTTTTTCTGGTACCGTGAATACTGGTAGATAATTGATTAGTAAATATTGAAGCTCTGGAGTTGTCCATTGAGCACTTTCTTTGCTCTTGTTACTATGGAGAGAGCGAACATAAGTTATTCATACAAGAACATACCAATACCTGATAGGCATCAGTATAAGTTAGTTCTGTTGAGGAGGATAGAATCCTTTATAAAAAATATGAGGTGGAAAGCATATTTTTTTCTCAATACAATTAACTATATAGAAAAAGAGGGAAGGGAGAAATATGGGTTTAAAACCACGAAACACCCCCCCATATCAAAGAGATGGAAAAATTTGAGGCTGAAATGATAGGAATGGTTAAGGAGATAAAATTTAGGAAAATGCGCAATAATATTCAACAAAAAATGTATGAGGACATGAGGAAATTTAAGGAGTCCGGAAAAATATTTGTAAAGTCAGATAAGTCGGGCAATTTATATAAGATAGAAAAGGAAAAATATAGGGAAATGATATTTAAAGAGGTGGTTAAGAACTATAAGAAGGCACCACCTAATCTAGAAAAAGAGTTAAATAAGGAAGCGAAGATGTTGGCGCATAAATTAGGTATTGTTGATAGGGTAGAAAAATACAATACCAAGAATTGTTTTATTACTATAAAAGACCATAAAAGTAATTTCAAGACGAGTCCGGAATGTAGGCTCATTAACCCGGCCAAGACTCAAATAGGTAGGATTAGTAAGATAATCGTACAAGAAATATGTGAATCACTTAGAAGGGCATTGAGCATCAACCAGTGGAGGAGCACTAATGATTGTATTAAGTGGTTTGAGGAGTATGAGAAGGATAATAGGTGCTCCTTTATTAAGTATGATATAAAGGATTTTTATCCTTCAATAACAGAAAAGACATTGGATAGGGCGTTAGATTTAGCTAAAGAGTATATGATTATACCTCTAGATAAGGTGGAAATAATTAAGCATTGTCGTAAAACATTGTTATATTATGAAGATAGTGTATGGATAAAAAAAGGGGAGGGTGGAAATTTTGACGTTTCGATCGGAGCATATGATGGTGCGGAAATTTGTGAGCTCGTCGGATGTCTATTACTATATAACATTAATAAGATTATGGAACCTAATAATCATGGATTGTATAGAGACGACGGGCTGATTATAGTGGATAAATGTACGCCGAGGAAGTGTGATGGGATTAGAAAAAAATTGTATAAGCTGTTTGATGACTTTGGATTTAGGTTGGATGTAACAACAGATTTAAAAATAATTGATTATCTTGATATTACTTTAAACTTATATAGTGGAACAGTATCTCCATTTAGAAAAAGGAACCAGGATCTGCGTTATGTAAACAGGGGATCTAATCACCCAATACAGGTCTTTAAACATGTACCTAAAGGAATAGAACATAGATTATCTAATAACTCCTCCAACAGGGAAATTTTTGAACGAACTAAGCAGGAATATGAGGAGGCTCTAAAAAATGACGGATATAGGGTTAATTTAGAATATAAGAATAGGGATAGAATTGGAACACAAGGTAGGAGAAATAGACCTAGAAAAATCTTATGGTTTAATCCCCCTTACAACATGGAAGTAGTTAATAACTTGGGAAAAGAGTTCTTCAAGATATTAAAAAGAAACTTCCCTAGTGGGAGCCAATTATATAAGATATTTAATAAGAATTGTATTAAATTAAGTTACAGTTGCATGCCAAACATTAATGGAATAATAAATAGGAGTAATATAGCCAAATTAGGTACAAAGAAGCATAAGGTGATTGACAAATGCAACTGTAGGGATAAGGTTAGGTGTCCTCTCGAGGGAAAGTGTAAGCAGGAGTGTGTAGTGTATAAAGTAGAGGTATATACTGATTCGAATAATAAGAGAGATAAAAAGATATATTTTGGGTCAACCCAAGGGGATTTTAAAACTAGGTACTATAACCATAGAACAAGTTTTTCGCACGAAAGATACAGATATAGCACTGCTTTATCTAGTTATGTGTGGGAGATTAAGGAAAAAATGGGAGTAGATCCGATAATGAAATGGGAAGTAATAAAGAAATGCCGCAAATATAGGGCAGGTAATAGAACCTGAAGTCTTTGTATGGAGGAAAAGTTGATAATAGCAGATTGTAAAAGTAAGAATATGCTAAACAAAAGATCGGAGGTGTTGAATAGTTGTATACACAAAAGAGCGTGGTTACTATACAATTAGGAAATGTTATAGGTTTATTTTTTTTTTTTTATTTATTTATTTATTTATTTATTTTTTTATTTTTTTTTATTTATTATTTCTTTATTTATTTTTTTTTTTTTTCATTTTTTTTTTTTATGCAAATTTTAGGATAGGTGGAGGTTTTTGGTGAATAAAGGCAATTTCTCCTTAGAATGGTTTAGGCGAAACTTCCTGATGATCCGTTAAGGTGAAACTTTAGTAGAAGATTTTCGACTAGCGATTTAAGTTAATTCTATATATATATATATATATATATATATATATATATATATATATATAAAGAAAACTGAAACTGGGACATAATGAGGTTAAAAATTCAACCCATATAGGTTATAAAAATAGTGAAAAAAAACTATCTAAAGAACCATGTTGTAATAGGCAAACTTTACGAAGAAATTATTTTTACATCCGAACATATCAATTCAATTTTCCTCATTGTATTGCTTTTGGTATATATATATATATATATATATATATATATATATATATATGTGTGTGTGTGTGATTGTGTGTGTTTGCCTCCTTCTCTTGTAGTTTCGTAAAGTAAAGCCAAAAAAAAAAAAAAAAGCGTTAACCTTTGATACCGTTTAAATATAAATAACATACAAACATACCCGTATAGTCTAATTCTTTGTCTTCAATTCAAATGTACACAAATATTTTCCCAAGAGAGGAAACAAGAATTTCCCTGTTTAGATCCCTGGTCTCGTAAGATAAACGGTTTCCTCTTGGAGGGCTAATTGAAGATGTCAATTCCTACTCCAAGTTATCCGACACATGAGAAAACCCACAATATGTAATCAATCATTTAGCTTGGTAAGGATTATCTTTAACATATTTTTAATAATTTATAAATACACCGGAACTCAGTCCTTATCTTTCAAAGTCTATTCAAAATTACAACGTCCCTAACGTAACACGGTGCCATGTAAGGTAGAGTTCTTAGATTGCATGAATCATTATATATGTTCCTTTGAAAGAAAACAAGGACATTTTAATAGAAAATTGATGAGGTATTCCGAGATAGTTATATTTGTAAGACAGGTATATATATACATATATATATATATATATACACATATATATATACTACCACCCATAAATTAATAGATCCCAAAAAATTTCTTTTAAAAAGAAGAGTTTCTTCTAAGTAAAATATCGAAGTATTTTAGAATTTCTTCTTGGATATCATGCAATTAAAACGGATATTATTAGGCATTTCTTATTAGTAAACTTTAATCAATACAAACTTTCACCAAAAATGTGAAAATGCATTCGTTTTACTGGGGTATATTTCTTAAATAAAAAAAAGCACTTCATACTAGTAAAATAAAACCCGAGAACGCTTACAGAACAAGTTGGACAGGAATTTAGTGTTTTAGAGATTGAGGAAAATATGTTTTAATAACACTTGATGTTTTTTTTTCATCATCTAATGTTTTCTCATAGAAATTAATCGATATACTGTGTACGCATCCTTATACATTTTTGTTACAGTGGTATTGTCATTTCATTTTCGCTTTGAGAGTTTAAATGCTGCTTTTGTTTGAATAGATAATATTTTATTTCTGTTTCGATTAATAATATTCCACTAAAAAATCTTTATTGGCCTAATGAGTAGAGTGTTCGCCAATGGTCCGGGAGACCGGGGTTCAATCTTAGGTCGAGTTATACAAAAGACTCAAAAAATGGTACTTGATGCCGCCTTGCTTAATACTCAGCATTATAAAATATGGATCTAGGGTAAAGTGAGCAATCCAGGGAAAGGAATAGCGCCCCCCCCCTACACCTCGGTTTATTGAAAAGAGATATTGAAAAGAGAGCTTTCAGGTAACCCTCGACTAATTTGCCATGATACTTAAAAATTCGTACTAAATGTGGTTTTGAAGAAAATTATTTTAATAAAAATTTAGTAGGTCAGGATATATTGATTTATAGAGGGTATATATATATATATATATATATATATATATATATATATATATATATATATATATATATATATATATATATATATATATATATATATATATATATATATATATATATTATGGTTGTCACTATCTCACTTGGGGGGGTTGTGACAGACCAGATGCAGTATAATTTAGAAAGAACTCAATATCTGATAGAGCTATTATATAAAAATGATTCTTTTTGTCGTAATAAGACGGCATGAAACCACAGGTCGCAAATAAACATCCATACAATTAAATATATGTAAAAATTGATATATAATATACATTCATTATGGGGGTTGAGCACTCTGGTGAAGGAATTTTCGGCTGCCGCTCGCATAATACAAAGCTCTTCGAAATAATTGAGCACTCTGGTAGCCGATAGGGTATAAAAATATAAACAAACGGCTGCTGCTGTTACTACGTAATACCTTAAAAAATTCCCTTAGCCAAACGTGGTACGCTTGTTGGCCGAGCGGTCTGAGACTTAGTCTAACGTAAAGTTGGATGGGTTTCGATCCAGGCTTCGAGCGTCCTATATGTCTAGCCACACTGAAGAGTTCTGATAGAACGAAACAGTCTTTCTGTGGATGACAATATATATATATATATATATATATATATATATATATATATATATATATATATATATATATAACATAGGACACCTACTCATGTAAAAGCAGTTACTCGTTCAACCTGAAATAATTCGGAGATCACACCAATACCATTGTGCAGCTTATCTGAAAAATTTTCTTAGAGGATTATACTGATCTAGTTGATCACTCAGAAGTACCCGATCAGCAAATAACGTCCTGTTTTGCAAAGGCCATGACACTATTCAGTACAAAAGTCTGCCTTAAGAAGTTGGACATCTGACATAAACCTGTATTTAAGCTGGAGTAGCAATAGCTATTCTTTCTCCATCAGCCCGATGAAGTTAGAAACCATAAAAAGTTTTCACCTACCAAGGCTTCGTCATATCCTCCGCGGGTAGATAGAAACATTGATGGGTTCAATTTCAATACAATTTTAAACCTGGTTATTCAAAAACCAATAGAATATCTACTAAACTAACTCTGTGTTATTTTTTATGCGTTAGATGTATGTAAAAACCTCCAAAAACAAATAGATAGATAGATAGATAGAGAGAGAGATAGATAGCACAAACTTATTTTTAAAAAATCTTATTTCAAAATCATGAAACTGTTTAATAATCAGATGAAGGTAAAAGTTTCATGCGAAAACACTATTATTAATATATGTGCATTTTCAATTTTAAAACAAAGTGCTCAGAGAGATCGTGCATATGATAGATAGATAGATAGATAGATAGAAACAGATGTATATGAACTGATAAAGAAAGAAAGTTAGATAGACTAATGTAAATATGAACTAATCATAATAGATATAAATGAAAGAATGAAAATTTACTAAACATATCTATGCCTTAATATTTGGTGGCCCGTAAATTAAAGAGGAGTCACGTCCAATTTATAGAATCAATATTGTCATTAAGTGCCACTAATTTACTTACTGAATGAAAGCTATAGCTTAATCATGAGCATATACGAGTAATCTCCCTTTAGAAATTATAATGGTATCATGGTGTGAACTCGAATGTAACTCCAATATTATTAAGTTGTAAATTGGACAAAAATAATTTGCTTTTTTCAATATGAGAATGAAAGAAATCGATAAAAGTGAACAAACGTTTGTATCTTTGAGGGTGACAGTGTTACCAACTGTAGTTGGTGCCCAACAATTAGAAACGCTTCCCGAAGGCCTAAAAAATTGACTAAAAATACAAGAAATAAGAGGAGGAATAAAGAGGATTGAGACAATAGGATTTAAAAATCTGTTCGAATAGGATTTAAATTCTGTTCGAATACTTACTTAGGAGACATTCTATTGATCTAATTTATATGAAAAAACCGCAAGACTGAATAAAAATAATTAAGATGATGTTTTATTCTTACGTAAGTGTAAGAACTTGAATTCTTGAAAAAAAAAATGATTTTTAATATCACTCGAAATAATGAAGGCAAACTTTCTATTGTCCTTGTAACAGACTTGAATATTTGTTGTTTGCGAATTTGCGAATCCGCCCCAACAACAAGTAACTTTGTTCGCATCAATAACAAATTTAAAATATAAATATTGAAAATTAAAAAAAAACAAAAAACAAATAAACAAACACACATATTTAGACCCACATGTATTGACAATGGAAAAACCAAATTAGCTTCTAATTTTCAAAATTGACGTGAAGATCTATTTTAAGTTCTTGTAGTTGTCACCACATTAAAATCAATACTGCAATATTACTTGCGCGCGGACGACAAATATACAAAGAATAAATGTTTAGTTTTCTTTTGTTTTGATTTTGTCCGTTTTATATTTTAAAAATGAATATTAAAAATATAGACACACACATTGCGTAGTTTTATTATGGTTGAATCTTTCTTACCATTTTTTAATCTTTCTCGCCATTCATCCCTGTCTGTAATCTCTCTTAACATCTAGTCAACGCACAGAGCTCATTAATTTAACCGTTTGCTCATCGACCAATACTGGTGTGTCCATGTGTGGGAGTCCGTAGAAGAACGACGCTTCTAAATTCATCCTTAATTCACCAGTAGTGCCCAGAATGTCCTGATTGCGTTACTTGGGGACTTTGTGAGATGAGAAGTAGGTGGTTGCACAAATGCTGTTCTGTAGGCTGCTGTATCCAGGGTTTGTTTTTTTTCAAAACAGCACGCATCGTCCTAATGTAGTTTATACTTACCTTTTTTCTCGAAATGTTTCGTTAGAGTCTAATTAGTGTAAGTAAAACATAGTACTGACATTTTTATAAGAGAAATCTTGAGACTCTTTTTGTTATTTTCTCCAAGTCATTTATTGAAAAAAATCTAAAAGTTTATAACAGGAAAAATAGTCAGAGAATAAATCAGTGGGGTCAAACATTCAAAATTAAGATCCCTTAATCTTAAGATTTTATCACTACTTTAAATGTTGATACAAAAATAAAAGTTATACATTTACCGAAGCTATTTGCTGTGAACAGGAAGCAACACAGTATGAATATTTAAGCGGAGAACAATTGGTTTGAAATTAGTTTTCTTTCTACTTGACTGTTTGCTATACGAAAGCTAAAGGACCCTGTTTACCTCACTATTTAAGCTCGGAGAGCACTATCATATCTGTTTCTTTCTCAAAGATCTAAGCGTGAAGTGAAAAATGAAACTGTTTTATCCTGGATTTGAACTCGGGTCGCTAATTCCATTTCCTGAGACGATGACCATTTCATATTGTGTGTTACCCTAGTGTATTGGGGGAAAAGGTGGCCCTGATACTTGATAAAAGAGCTACTACACTTTATGTGAACGAAAAAAAATCGTGCCTTTATTTAATATGACAAAAAGCTATGATCCCAACTAACACTAATATCAACAATGAGATGTGCTTAAAGAGAAGATATAACTAATCTGTCATTCTGCTGATATATTTTAAGAGGTGAGCGTTCCGGAATTCCTATCGAAACTAAAGGGTGGAATCTCGTGGTATCTCGGTAATTCTCGATACTTAAGCGTGTCTGGATAGCTGTCCGATGAGTGACGAATTGGTCGACTGTGGGACACAGGCCCTCAACAGACGCTAGGTTGGCAATGCACTTCCCGCAGTAAATGTTTGTGGACAATTTATTGCGAACAAGTCGAATGAGAAAATGACGGATTAATATCTGTTGATATATCTATCAAACTTGATTTCATTAATGTCAAAACGATTAAAGCAAACATGTCAACATGGTTATGTGCGAATAGGGAAGTAACACTGACAGGGTAAAAGGGACTGTGTGCGAATGAAAAGAGAGAGGAGTCAGAAGGAGAAAGAAAGAAAGAAAGAAGCTGGTAAAAAGAAATGACTAAGTATTAAATGACTAAATAAAGAAGAAGGAGGAGGGAAAAAGAAGAAGGAATAAAATCAGTAAGAAATAGAGGCAAAAGAGTAGAAGGAATGTTAAAAAGAAGGAAAAAATAAAGGAATGAAGAGATTAAAAAAGCAATTAGAAGAAAATATTTATTGAGATAAGAGAATAATAATAATAATAATAATAATAATAATAACAATAATAATAATAATAATAATAATAATAAAGTTGGACCATACGATCAAAGGGTATATGCACAACCCAGAAGCTGTCCTAGAAAACGAGACGCACAAACTCCCCTGGAATTTCGAGATACAAACGGATCTCCAAATCTCGGCCAGACGACCATATTTTATAATAATAAAAAAAAAAAGTAAAAAAGAAAAACAGAAAAAAAGGCAACTGGCAGACTTGTGGACCCTGCTGTCCCGGCAGACCACAAAGTGAAATTAAAAGAATGTGAAAAGAGGGATAAATACCTCGACCTTGCTAGAGATTTGAAAAATGTGTGGAACATGAAAGTCATGATAATGCCAATTGTAAATGGTGCTCTTGGTACAGGCACCAAAAGATTAGTACAAGGACAGGAGTCCTTGGAAATAACGTGACGAGTGGAGATCATTCAATCTGCTGTATCATTGAGATCGGCCATACTACAGAGAAGAGTCCTGGAGACTTAAGGAGACTTGCTGTCACTCAAACCCCATTGAGAAACCCTCAGGTAACGCTGTTTTGAAAAACTCCCAAAAGAGAACAAATAATAATATGAAATAAACGTTAGGTTATTAGGTTGTTTGTTTTTATGTCATATCACCAATTGTAGGTTTTGTAAACACATAGTTTGTAGATAGCCCTTTTAAACGGGCCTGGGCTCATCTTATTTGAAACACAGTTTATAGTTTTCAAGCATTTCTATCTGACACGAATAACCCTGTTTATTATTAATCATTTGTTTGGAAAAATTTAAATGATTTCAAGTATTGCTGTGTAACAGTAACAATTTAACATCAGTCATTATGTTTGCACATCTCTAAATAGATATACATACGAGGATCATTAAATAAGTTTCCAGGCTTTTTTCGTATGGACACTTTTATTGATATTACACACATGAAACTCTAGTCCCCTTCGAAGTAATCTCCTCCGGCTGCAATGCACTTGTTGTACAGTTCCAACAACCTCTGGAAGGCCCTATGGGAGTCCTCTTGTGTGAGCGTGTCAATGACCTTCGTCACAGCCTCTTTCATCTCCCCAATTGTCTCATAACGACAGCCTCTGAGCTTAGGGAATAAGCAAACGTTACAGGGAGCAAGTTTTGGACTATAAGGAGGATGACGAACTGTCTTGATGCCTATCTAGGTCAAATAGTCTGTGACAAGGATGGAGTTGTGGACTGGTGCATTGTCCTAGTAGAAATGCCACTGACTGGATTTGAAGAGTGCTGGCCTCTTCCGACGGAATCTCTTCCTGAACTCCCTTAAAACCCCAACATAGCAACCCTAAGCCTAACCCTAACCCTTTGGCCAATCAACTTTGGTGTATTGACCTCCTTACTCCTCCCACACCTCTCATCATCCCTCACAGACTCCCTGGCTTCCTTGAATCTCTTATGCCACTAAAAAACTGATGCTCGATTCATGCAAGATGCTCCAAAAGCAGTCTGAAGCATTCCATACGTTTCTGTGTCATTTTTTCCAAGTTTGAAACTGAAATCATATTAATTGGTCAGTCATCTCATAAGATGTATCGCAATAACATATTGAATTTTCAAGAGTCTACGACAATTTTAAATGCCAGTCCAAAAAAAGTCTGGAAACTTATTGAGTGCACCATGTATTTCATTCGTAAGTAAATAGTTTGTAGGTGGTTTCATTTCAAATGAGTTAGAACTAATTTGTTTGAATAGAATTATTGTTATTCTTTCTTATTTTATTAAATAGTTTCAATTATTACTACCTAACAAAAATACGATTCAATATTAATAATTTGCTGACAGTAAAGTGGTTAAAAGTATTGCTATCAATACTGATTCTACTCAACACTATTCATTGATATGCTCACAGTCAAGCGGTTCCAAGTATTGCTATGTATAAATAAAAATTCAGTTAAATATTAGTCAATTGTTTACAAGTTGTTAAATGTTCAAACATTTCTATTTCAAACAATTCAATTTAGCATACGTTATTTGTTGACACACAGTTCTTTTTGACACATAGATGGGACCCTATCAGGTGCTACCACTCCAGGAAAGAGTAGACTTGGAAGCAATGGCAATGGAGGTGTACTCTACATTCCCCAAGGCCGGGGCCTCGTCATCAGATTGTTTAATGTCATATAAAAGACATTTTCTTCAATGATGCAGTCGGTATATTCCATAGACAAATGTAACTAGGCTGTTGTAGTAGTATTAGTAATAATAATAATAATAATAATAATAATAATAATTAGTCAGTGATAAAATGGGTATCACCCCAAGGAAACCAAGTGAAATGCAAAAGCTAAATAGGTAATGAAGCAAGAAAGACAAATAAAGAAACTTTGAGAGCAAGCGAAAATTCTTTAGAAGGAAAAACACATAAAGACACAATGGAATGAAAAGAAATAACTTGAGGAAATTACCAAGAAAGTATTGGTGGAAGAATGGAGATTAAAAAAAATAACGGGTCAGAATGAAACAATACAAGCAAAACAGGACTTTTCAAAGCAACGCTCAAGAAAGTACCATATTTAAAAAAAAAAAACAATAACAACCAACTAATCTGGAAATATATGGATTCAGGTTTTATTAGTTGACGTCCATCCTCGAGAGATGGTGCAAGCAACTGAGTAAAGACCTTCAAAAAGCTAACATACAAGAGGGGACGACGAATGGGAAAACTAAACTGATCCAAAACGACCCTAGAAAAGGAACTATCCCCAATAAATACAGGTCGATAAGGTGATTATCTATGAGGAGGTAAACCTTCACCGCAGAGATCAGAGAAGAAATATATTACTCGCTTGAATGCTATGGACCAATTTTGATGAACAAAACATATGCTACAAAGAAATAAGCGATTTATCATATATAGACTAGAGCATCAACAACGAGGTAAAAACACAAAACGTGTAGCTTTAGCATAGATAGATTATAGAAAGGCCTATGATGTGCTCCTGCGAACTTGCTTAATAGAATGTCTTAAAATGTTCAAAATAGTCGACAAAATCATAAACTTAATCAATAAAATCGTGGGAAAATGGAAAATGGATTTATAAATAAGACAAAACCTTGCAGTGATAAAAATCCAGAGACTCATCTACCAGAAAGTGTCACTCTCGCCTCTACAATTTGTTATTTCAATAATGTCACTGAATTATATACGCAGGAGGTTACAAATTCACAGTCTCTGAAAAAGATAAACCACCTTATGTAGATGGATGATATAAAACTTGTATGCCAAAAAGGAAAAAGAATGAGAAAGTCTTATATAAACAATGAGAATACAATCCAGGAAAGGAGGAGGAAGAGGACTAGTTTTGAGGAGTGCGTAGATGAAACAGTTCAAAGAGTCATGAGATACACGAAAGAGCAAAAAAGACTTATTACTAAAACCAGTAACCACAATGTCAACAGATGAACAAGCGGAAAAGCAATAGGGTTTAGAAAAAAAATGTGAGGATAAACAGCAATACGGATATTTCAAACAAAAAAAAACTGTGAGGAATGCACACGATATAACCTGGACATGGTTGAGCAAGGGAAATATCAAGAGAGAAAGCGAATTGCATCAAATAGCTGGACAAAATAATGCCATTATGATTAACTATATGAAGGCGATTGAATAGCAATTGTGTGGAGAAAGAGATGAAACGGTTAATCAAATAGTAAGTGAACGTAAAAAAATGGCTCAAAAAGAAAGCGACAAGACTGGGTGGGAAAGGTAATCCACTGGAAATTGTGCGAGCGATTAAAATTTGATCATGCAACCAAGCGGTATATAACCAAATCAGAATCCGTCCCAGAAAATGTGAACCCATGAAATTCTTTGGATCTCTGAGATACAAACGGATCACCGAACCACGGCCAGATGAACAGACTTCGTGATAATTAATAAGAAAAAAGAACTTGCCATCTAAAAGATGCACCTGCGGACAACAGAGTATAAAAGAAAACAAGGGAAAAGATAGGTAAATACGTGGATCTTGCCAGAGAGCATAGAAAAGCTATGGAACATTAAGGTAAAGAAGATACTACTTGTAAATGATATGTTTAAACTGTTCTCTAAGGCATTAAGAAGACTGGAGGAAATGGGATTCAGAAGAATAATCAACAACGTACAGACTATAAGCCTTGTTGAACACTGAGAAGAGTCCTGGATACCTAAATAAATTTGCTGTCAATCAGACTTCAGTGATATACCACTTGCTATCGCTGGTTGGAAAAACTCGCAAAGTGTTAAGTAATAATAATAATAATAATAATAATAGACTCCCATGAAAAACCTCTGGCTGAATACGTGAAAAACTTGCAATAATAATAATAATAATAATAATACCTGACCGAGTGTTAATTAAAAAATAAAGAGAATTTGCAGTCTGAAAGAATGTGAAAAGAAGGATAAATACCTCGACCTTGCTAGAGAATTAAAAAAAAGCTCTGGAACAGGAAAGTGACGATTGTACCAATTGTGATTGGTGCTTTTGGTAAATAAAAGATTATTAAAGGGCCTGGAGGACTTGAAAGTTGGCGGACCAGTGGAGACTATCCAAATGACAGTATTATTGAGAACGGCCAGAATACTGAGGAGAGTCTAGGAAACTTGAGGAGACTTGCAGTTACTCAAACTCCAGTGAAAAACCATCAGCTAGCACTGCGTTAGCTGATGAGAAAAACTCTAAAGGAGTAAATAATAATAATAATGATAATAATAATAATAATTGTGTCAAAGCAAGAATAGACAAGACGGAACAAAATAGAAAATGTAGATTGAATGGTGATAAAGATGAAACGATCAACCGCATAATAAGCGAATTAGTGCAATGAGAGCATAAGACTAGACACGACTGGGTGGGGAAGATGATCTACTGAGAATTGTACAAAACCTTTAAATTTAACCATATGAACAAATGGTATATGCACAACCTGGAATGTGTCCTAGAAAATGAAACAAAGAAAATTCTCTGGGATTTTAAGATAAAAATGGATCACCAATTCTCGGTCAGACGACCAGACCTAATGATAGACAACAAAAAAATGAGAACCGGCTGAATAGTGGACTTCGTCGTTTCGGCTGACCACAGGGTAAAGCTGAAGGAAAGTGAAAAGAGAAATAAGTTCCTAGACATTGCAAGAAAACTGAAAAACTATGGAACATGAAAGTGACGGTGATACCAATTGTAATTGGCGGGCTCGGTCCAGTCACCAAAGGATTGGTACAGAGACTTGAGGACTTGGCAATAAGAGGACGAGTGGAGATCATCCAAAATACAGCATTTTTTAGATCAGTCAGAATACTAAGAAGAGTCCAGAAGACTTGAGAAAATTTGCTGTCACTCAAATTCCAGTGAAAAAAGCATCAGCTAACGCTGGTGTGAAAAACTCAAATGATAATAATTAAAATAGTTGAAACTCTTTAAACATTCCCCAAAAAAAAACCCTGGAAAAGAGACCGAGGGAAATAGAAATCCTCGGAATATTGAGAATTTCCAGACCCCAGAACTGCTCCAGTTAACTAGAATAAGAAGAGCGCTGGAGACCTGACTTAACTAATTATCTCTCAGATTCCTATGAAAAGTACTTGTAGTAGTTTACTAAGCGGTTTGTTCAGATATAGCCCAAGCAGTAAAATTAGGCAGCCTATGAGAATAGAACTTACTCGTGAGGGTTAAATAGTCTAGCTTGCTAACCATTACACCACCTGAAGCGAAAAGTTATTGTAATTAATGTTTAAAATTCGCAATGAGTAAAATGATAATATGGTTAATTTCGAACAAAAAAAAAACCTTGAACAAAAGATTTGAAAAGAAATCAAACAAGTTCTACACACCTTAACGTTTATGACAGTGTTTTTATTTATTTTGATCTTTTGAGAATATTTCTGTATTATTATATTTTGTTGTAAATAAAAGTTGGAAACCGTAGTCGAGGGTGACCTGAAAGCTCCCTTTTCGATCGCTACTACACCAAGGTGTAGGGGAGAGCGCTCCCCCTTTCCCTGGATTGCTCCACATTACCCTTGATCTTTACCCTATGATGCTGAATGATAAGCAATGTAGCATCAAGTACCATTTTTTGAGTCTTTGGTATGACTCGATCAGGGATTGAACCCAGATCTCTCGGGTCATTGGTGACACCGGACATTGGCATGATGGCTACTTTGAAAAATGATATTATGGTCAGAGCCGTTCGGAGGATTCAGTTGAAGACTTCTGACACTAGATCTTAATTTACAAATCCTTTTGACTTACTAATAGAAATATTCCAATTTAGATAAAGGATTTGTCCTTTCATCCATCGCTCCAAATATTGTCAAGAATATTTCGAAGTTATAATTTGACACTTTTTCTAAGGTTTCAATGTATGAAATAAAATCTTCAGAAGAATATTTGGTGAAATAAAATGCCCAAGTGTCTCTTAGATTTACATTTTCTTATAAGATATATCGGCATTTAACAGAGACCTCAAACTGAATTACGGATAAGAGTTTTCCTCGAAGATATCTTTGTTATTATCTACATGTTTTTATATTGATATTTTCATATACAGAAAAAAGATAGTTTCGTCATGAATCAGTAAATCCCAAACACGTTTTAGCTACAAAGTTATTTTTATTCTAAAAAAAGTATAACGCTATAGTTTGCACCATCTGGGTTATTATCTTGAGTACGGGACCAAATATAGTACTATTGTTTGGTCCAGCACTAATTATAACTCTATGGCTTGGTCCAGCACCAAATGTTAAACTATGTTCTGTAGTAGGTTACCTTTTGTAACACTATCATTTGGGTACGGTACTAAATGTAATAATATCTTGGCACGACACCACTGTAACAATATCACTGTCACGACTACACACGCCAATACCAGCGCCAAATATAATATTGTTGTCTATGACAAAACTTGTGGTACCAAATGTAATAATAATGATTGGTCTTATCTTGGTAACAGTACCAAATGTGATACTATTGTTGTCACGGTACTTTTACTTTGGTCATATCCTGGTAACGGTGCCAAATCCGTTTTCACATAGTTTGTTTATCAATCTTTTCTGTTCCCACGCTGTGTTTGAAAGATCAACAGATAGAGGATAACACAATCCATCCGAAACTTCTTAGGGTGATTCGTTGGAACAAAGTTGCCTGGGTGTTGGCAACTTAAAGTCAAGAAGAACTCTCCGTCAACAATTAACAATCACATACTGTTCAGACTGCATACAGTGGCACGAGAGAGAGAGAGAGAGAGAGAGAGAGAGAGAGAGAGAGAGAGAGAAAATCTGTAAGGGTCTATGAACAGACACAAAGAGATATACCCCTCTCAGCCCGACCGAACTCTCTGAACTTAAATTTCTGATAACTGATCGATTGACTACTTTGTCAAAATTCGCTAATTTTTTATATATAAAAAATCAGGATTTTTTTTTTTTTTCATCATACAACGTGTGGAAGCACGTGCGATACCCTAGCCTCATCAGCCGCCATCCAGGGTGATAACACAGTTTCGGTAGCTCAAGGCGGTACTGCCACTCCTGGCGCTACCGAGCAGCTTTTGCCACCGGATAGGGTATTTAAAAAAACCTATGTATACATAAGATCAACTAAAAGCGGACATTACATTAGACGTTCGTTCATCTTCATTTTGGTGCAGTTTGTGATTTAAAAAAGCGTTTACTTACGGCCGTTAGATGTCATAGCAACCGTTTCTTGATTTTGCGTAATTACACGAGAATGGTGGTTACACGTGTATAGCATTCGTGTTGAAATCCTTTCTATATCCGTTATCTTTTCGATTCGTTTTCTTTCATTTATGCGTTACTGCCCAAAAGCACTCGAGACAAACGTTATATATAATTCCGCTAAAAGATTTTATTTGTTGATCAATGGGCCCTCAAGATGGGTGGTGAGTAAAACGAAAGCTCCTGGTCTAAGTTAGTCCAGGTAGCTATCTGATTACCCTTGGGCCACTAAATTCTTGGCTTGCAAAAAAATGTCTCCAGGACGCTGATGGTCAGCAATGGGCTTGTGAATACTGTGGGGGTAAACCTGACTCATAGGCCCATCAATCGATTTACATTCTCCGGCAGGAGAATTACGTTCTTCGCACCAGCGCGCATTGTGGATTCGTGTTCCTCGCAAGCTGTTGAATTTTCTACCGCAATCACACGTTGTAGCCGGGTACGTATCCAGATCGTTACCGTAGGAGCAAGTAAGATGGGTGATATATTCTCCCTCCCCGCTACAGACACCCTGAGGGCATTTTTCTTTCGTTGTATTATCCATATTTGTTAAAATTCCTGTCTTTCCAGGATGTCACTCCAACTTTCTGAAGAGTCACTTTGTCTTTCCAAAGAGTCATCTTGCTTTCCAGAGAGTCTTAGTGTTCAAATTTTCATCATACAACGTGTGGAAGCACGTGCGATACCCTAGCCTCATCAGCCGCCATCCAGGGTGATAACACAGTTTCGGTAGCTCAAGGCGGTACTGCCACTCCTGGCGCTACCGAGCAGCTTTTGCCACCGGATAAATTTCTGATAACTGATCGACTGACTACTTTGTCAAAATTCGCTAATTTTTTATATATAAAAAATCAGGATATCTCTAGGATGATGTCATCTTGCTAAATTATTGCGTCATCTCTCACGTGTCCTAAATTCCCCGTTTTCATTTCCCCAATCAAACCTGAGACAAGACATGCATCCATTTTCTTACATTTTCGTCTTCCTGTGTTGATCGTTATGTATTCACTTAAACATTCCAAGTTGACTTATATTTCCGCTCAAAGATTTTAGCTAACTTAACAGCTGGCTGAAAAAATCACAGCCTAATCAAACTAGATGATAGAATAATTAACCATCACAGCAACTGTGTTACAAAAGATATAAGGGTTTTATTATTTCTAGTGGAACATTCTACGACCAAAATGGATATAAGTAAACCTAAATACTTAACTTGATAGCATTAAAACTGAAACAAAAATCACATCAATATAACCAAAATACAATTGAATGCATGTACGAGGTAATCACTTACTTTTGGGAATGCAATATATTCGTATTTTGGAGGTGACAGATTTTAACCAATTCGTCATGTAATAAAAATGCTCACCTGAACAGTGCGCCAAGAATTTATGTCTACAGTAAATGTTAAAAGTGTGTATACGGAGTGCCTCAGGTGATTTAAGGGTTAGTAATCTAGAATAGAAACCCTTCACGAGTGAGTTCGAGTCTCATTGGAAGCCCACATCTAAGCAAAAAGCTTAGTAAAGTATTGGTAGCGTGTATCCAGTTTTCAGTGGTATTTTTTCGCGGACATGTACGTTTGTACCCTGTAGAATTTTTCTGATGGATCATTGTATAAAATTTTCTTCAGATTAATATCGATTAAAAACAACATTCAAATTATAAACACATTTTTAGGGAGAGTTACCTGTTTAGCTTTTGAATGTGGGATCAGTTTGTTTCGTTAATTTTACGAAGAAAAATCATTTTGTTCCATTTTTCTTGACAGTGTTCCAAAGTTACACATCTGCCGAATTTCTTGTATGAGGCCACCAACCTGCCTTTCTACATTTTATCAATGTAAGTATCTCAGCAGTATCAATACTATTGTATAGCTGTTTTGTTCGTAATACCAACCAGTCTCACAGAACTGGTCATTGGTACTTCATATATGAAGTTTATTCCGACATTTGAGATTTTTTGAAAAAAGTTTTACTTGGGATAGAAAGTGATTTTTGCCCATACAGAATTTACACTTTATTCTGTCATCATTAGTGGAAGATTTTTCGGCAAATATAATATATCCACAAGTAAAAACTTAGGAAGTTGCAACTAATTTCTTATCTTGAATATATTGCCGTCGCTAAACTTTTTCTCAATTTTCATTTTTGGAGATTCAGTAGTTTTATTCGTCATTTTCAAAGTAATTTGATTAGTTAACACCGCCGACAAAAAAATGGAACGAAATGTCCAAGGATTGTTATGTTTGATGTAAAAATAACGGGACAAGGCGTCTCGGTTGGTGTAATATTTAGTGAGCTAGATTAACAAACCTTCACGAATTAGTTCGACTCCCACTGGGTGCCCCTTTCATCCGGCATTCTGCCACATTTAAACTGAAATCTTAGTAAATTACTAGAAGTAACTTAGCAAACTGATCTAAAATTAAACAGATAACTTTTCACGAAAAATCTAAAAGATTGGTTCTTAATCGATACTATTTCGAAGGAAATTTCGCGGAAGGATCAATGATAAAACATTTAAAAGGTGGTGGGAGGAGTTCAATGGTACATGTTAGCAAAAAAAAAAAAAAAGAAAAAAAAAAGGAGAATAGGCTTAAAAACTTACACTTACAACTAAATTAGATTTAGGTTTGTTCAAATGTGGTATCCTTTATGCTTATCAAAATCATTTCCACATAATCTTCTGTTTCGGTAACTAAAAATCCATCTCAATGCTAAGATTTAGGGACGTGAAAGAAACATAAAATAAAAGTAGTTTTAGTTTGGTTTATGGTATATCAACCATTGTAGGTCATTTAATGCCAAATCCAATTTATACATATATCAAAATTTTGATTTCTGAACACATTTTGTTGATTAACATGCCTGAGCTTTTTTTTTTTTTTTTTTGCACCCAGTTAAATGGGGTCACGTAATTTCAAACGAATTAGTTTAGCACAAGTACACAGTTTAAATGTGAAACAGTTCTATTTGACCCATTGCTGGGACCCTACCAGGTGCTCCCACTCCGGGCCAGAGTGGACCTGGGAGTGATGGCAATGAAGGGGAACTCCACATTCCCCAAAGGTCGAGCATAACTGGAGCCTCACCATCAGATTGTTTAGTGTGATATCCTGGACACTCGTTGGGAGGGAGGGTCTTACTTCCCTGCAGAGATGCAGTTGATGTATTCTGGAAAAAAGAAAAAAAATAGAACAACCGTAAAAGTTCATATCGTAAAAGAAGACTCATTGAGTTTGTGAACTAATAAAAACTGACTCGAATAACTGTGTTGAGTGAAAAGGGAACTATTTCAAAGACATTTTATGTTTTATTTTTCCTTGTTTTCGTCATGGTAAATAGGGCTTTGGATATATTTGAAAATGATTTCGTAATTCGGTTTATAGCTAATTCGATTATTCTTATTTTTAAAATGAAATCACTTAACATATAATCTGCAAAATGTTATGATTAAAAAGAAACAACAAAAGTTTAGAAGTGAATATATATATATATATATATATATATATATATATATATATATATATATATATGTATGTATGTATGTATAAGACGTGAATAAATACGTGTATGCACGTGTTTGTGTGAGTATCAATGTTTGTATATATGTATATGTATATATAATGTATAGTTGAATGTATATATGTATATATATGTGTGTTGGTATATATATATATATATATATATATATATATATATATGTGTGTGTGTGTGTGTGTGTGTGTGTGTGTGTGTGTGTGTGTGTGTGTGTGTGTGTATACACTTTTTAATGCCTTCGATTGCACCTGTACTTTTGATCATTTTCAGATTATTAGAATTTATGAGTGATATAAGAGGAGCAATCAGTTGCCATTCATGAGGGAAAAAAACAGAAAACGAAGGTTAACTTTTTTTGCATAAAAATAACCAAAATGTGTGATAAAAGAAACTATTTCATGAGATTTTTCTACATATTCTTTTATTGAAATTTTCGAGGAAAATAGTTCCTTCAATTTTTTTTTTTTTCTGCCAGGTTTTTTTTTCTGCTGTCGAATTCATTCCTCAATAGTTAAAAAAAAATTGGTTTCAAATGATGATGTTTGTCATTTTGTCATTTTTCATTTTATGATATATATTTTTTAATCTGTCGTTGATATTTTCCTCGATTTTCTTTACCCTTGTTCACATTTGAGGTGGTAGTGGCCGGTAATTTACTGCAGCAAAAACGAATAACGGAATTGAAATACATTATATTTACCCAATATGAATTCATATGCATCACCAAAATGGTACTTGAACCTTAAAATTTGTATATATCATTTCCTTTGTATTTTTAAGATACTTTTTTTTTTTTTTTACCTCGGAAGGGTGTGCGTTTTTATTAAGCATTACATTTGATGAGAATTTAATTTACAAAGCTGAATTTGTGCATCTTTGTTGACTTTCACAATAAAATTTCATTCCAAATCTTATATTGACGTGATTTGCCATTTTTCTAGAATGGATAACATTTTAATTTCAAAGAAAAAAACTTGTACAAATATAAAAGTATATATAAAAGAAACATGTCAGAAAACGCTGTATTGTTGACGTAAAACTTTAAAAAATTAGGTGCATTTATTCAGTACGTATAGGCATTTAATTTTTCTCTGATTCCAATAAAATGTTTTTGATAAGAACGCTGTCATGAGTATTATAAAAAACATTGGGAAATTTTTATTCAAAACGAGGCTAATTGTGAATTCATAGAGTTCTCGTTATAACAGCGGTCCATGATGATACTGATGCTTTTATTTAGGAAGAAGTAAAGCCTTTTAATTAGCATTTCATAGTTACTGTAGGAATTTAGATGATTCGAAATAATGTTCAGTGCGAATACAAATCCATAAAATTATCACCCAGTTAAAGAATTATAAGTTTATTGCTCTAATAGAAATATCGTCATGATGAGCACTTTTTTACCAGGTTACATACAAATGAAAATATTGGTAATATAGAGGTGAATTTTATTGGGCGAAATTGATAACACAACCATTCTATCAATGATTATGTTGTTCAATCTAATATTAATCCTTAAAAGGTCTTCCATTAAATGGTTTGTTTCCTTACGTTAGCTGTCTTAACTTATACCTATGTATTAATACTGTTGTATCACCTTATATACTCCCATTCCCGGGATTTGATGTTCGTCAGGGAGGATAGATAAGATAATCGACTTGAAAATTAATACCATAACACAAATGTCTTTACTAGAGGGGTCCGCTGGTGAACCGACTTACCAAATTAATTCTTATTATAGATTCGAAAAAAAAACCAAAACTATCGGTTTCATTTATCTACGCTGGTAATATCTATAATAAATAAATAAATTAAAAAAGAAAAATTTTCATCTATAAATGATATCGGTCAAAAAAGCTCTGGTGAATTTTCTTTCTTTCTCTATTCAGTTATTCTTTCATTTTCACTTTTTCTGGCTTTCATTTTCTATTATTCCATCCCCTGATTTTATTCATTACCTCAGTTATTTTCTTTCTTTCTTTTTTCTTTCTTTCATTCAGCAATTTTCTGGTTCTTACTTTTTATGAAGAAATGTGAACAGGAATTATGGTGGACTTAATTAATAACAATATTTCAAAACTCACAAAGTTTTATCTATAATACGAAAAAGAATTTTAAAACTTTTTAAACTAGAAATATTGACAATAAAATGAAATAAAATCTTTAAAATAAATTGTTTAAACAATTTGTTATTGTTTGCAGCAAAAAACTTTCTATAGTCAGATAATGAAATGATTAACATGAATATCTAAAATCGATACGAAATATACAAAAATTTGGTCAGCTTTATATCAGTTTATTCTGAACAATTATAGCAAAGTTCTTATATCGTCTCGCAAAGTTTTAAAGAAATAAAAAGTTTTCTGATAATCATCTTTATTTGACAAGAACAATTACTGGACAAATCATGTTAGATTTGAATTTGATTAAAAATTTCGTAAAATTAGATAAAGTGATTTTGGTGTACTAATTTAAACATATTTTAAAAGGTTTTCTGGGAAAATATTGCTTACAAAATAAGTCATTTCGAATGAATCAGTTCTGAAAATATCAAAATCTAATAAGTAGTTTTCATTTTTAGGAGACTTTTACAACTTTACAATTTCCAATTCATTTTTATATGACTCAATTTGACAAAATGTCAATAGGTTTTCAAGCTTAAATGTTCAGAGTTCTACTAGGTATATATATATATATATATATATATATATATATATTTGTAAACATTTATTTTCACACATTCTAAATTGGTTGAAAAGTGTTGATATATCACTAGAGAAGCGACGAAAACTAACCAATTCGTTGAAAGAAAAATTTTTTTTTGTTATCGAGGTATTTTGAACTGAAATAAGATCCCTGCTGTCGTAAACCATTAATACTTTGATCAACACTTAGAAGATATTTGTTAGGCTTGAGTAGGGTACGTTTTAAATTAACCGTAGCTATTTTAGTCAGATATCTGACATAAGCATTTGTTTCATCAGATATTTATGTGACGACCAATATCTGTCTATATGAAAGTTGTGTTTTCAGCATGATTTACTTTGATATTAATGCCATTTGGCTTAAAGATGTGTAGACATTTTATGTACTTCTCGTTAGGTATTTCTATTATATCATATGTATACATGAGCGTATATATATATATATATATATATATATATATATATATATATATATATATATATATATATATATGTGTGTGTGTGTGTGTGTGTGTGTGTGTGTGTATGTGTGCGTGTGTGTGCATTCAATTTAAATGGTTTATTCATATGTGTTTTCCTTTCTATCTTACCTACTTAAATGAGCAAGTGTTGGACAACCAGCTAGAACTTATCAACAACAGTTCTGTACGGACACAGGATGTAGTCTAGAAGACCTGTCAGAAGTGATGGTCGTTAGAGTCCGCGAAAAATACTTTTATGCATTTCCTTTTCCAGATCAACTTCTGTACGTACATATACCATTTCATAGCACTGTGGAATTTTAGTTTCTAGCGTAGTTCCCAGTAGATCACACCCACTCAGCCATGCCTTTTCTTGTATTCTTTTCTTGTGTGAGTTCGCTTCATTCGCGACTTTTTATTCCCTCTCACCACTTGCTATTCTTCTATGAATTTTCAGTTTTTGCTTTGATATAATTAGTCTGGATGGCATTATTTTGTGTTGCTATTATTTGAGAGGAAGCTTCTCTTTTAAAAGTACCAATCGTAAACATGCATAGGTCAGCACATATGTAAAGTCCTTGTTTGTTGCTCAAGATATTCAAATAATTATTGAGTCAAATATCAAAACAGTTCTATTTCAAGAAATTCAGTTAGCATAAGTACACAGTTAATTATATTTGACCCACAGAGAGGATCCTATCAGGTGCTACCATTCTAGGCTAGAGTGGACCTGGGAGTGATGGCAGTGAAGGAGTACTCAGCATTCTGCAAAGGTCCACCGTTACTGTAAACTCACCATCAGATTTTCGTGCCATATCCAGCGCACTCTTTCGGGGTGGGGTCTAACCCCTCTACAGAGGTGCAGTCTATGTATTCTACAGCCCCAGCCGACTGGGCAATGGATACTTGAGGATATTTGCTACCCTTTAGACTCCAGTGAAAGACCACCAGTCTATGCATCAGTGAAAAACTCGCAAGGAGAAAAATAAAATGAGTTCAAGACTAGGCACGATTTGTTGGGCAAGATGATCCACTAGGAATTGTGTAAAGAATTAAAATTTCACCATACTACTGAATAGTATATGCACAAACCAGAATCCGTTTTGAAGAAGAAGACAAACAAAATTCTCTAAAATTTTGAGTACAAACAGATCACATAATGCCGGCGAGTGATAGTTAATAGAAAAAGATTACATGCTGAATAGTGAACTTTTCTGTCCTGGCAGACCACAAGATAAAAATCAAAGAAAAGGGAAAGAGACAAATACGTGAATCTTTCCAGATAATTTAAAAAGCTATGGAAAAAATGGCGGTGCTAGGAACGATCCCTAAAAGGCTTGGTAAGGAGACTGAAGGATGTATAATTGGAGGATAGGCCAATATCATCCAAACAACAACACTGTTGAGGTTAACCAGAATATTGAGAAGAATCCTGAAGAACAGTGGAGATTAGAAGTCACTTAGACTCATGTGAACGACCATCAGCTAACGCCGGTGTGAAACTATCCAAACGACAGCATTGCTGAGGACGGCCAGAATACTGAGACGAGTCCTGGAGATTTGAGGAGACTTGCTATCACTCAATCTCCAGTGAAAAACTATCAGCTAATACTGAGGAATAATAATAATAATAATAATAATAATAATAATAATAATAATTATTATTATTATTATTATTACTATTATTATTATTATTATTATGACTTTTTGCAAGTTTTTTAAACCAGCGTTAGCTGATGGGTTTTCACTGTAGTAATAGTGATTGACAGAATACATACAACGTCAGATAGATAAGATTAGATACTCAGTGGAAGATAGGCAATCTAGGATAGCCTGGCAAACGATAAACGAAGTGAGTAGAAGGAAGAACACAGCCAAAGTTAAACTGAAAGCTACAAAGCAACAAGAAAGAATAAGACTGTGGAAACAGCATTTCGAAAATTTACTAGGAAACCCACCGAAAGTTACGCAAGAACCAATCACCAGAATTATTAGTAAGCAATTAGACATTAAACTAGGACCGTTCACTCAAGAAGAACTCGACTCGGTTCTTAGAAAAATTAAAAATAGGAAAGCCGCAGGGCTTGACTAGATTCTCCCAGAAGTATAGAAGACCAGACAATTCGACGACATACTGCTCCGTCACTGTAACGCAGTCTATAATCAAAATCCTATAGACAGATGGATGAAGGGATACATCCCCCCGTCCATAAAAAGAGCGACCTCAGATTAGCCAAGAAGTATCACGGTATAAGACTTACATCCATAGCAGCCAAAATTTACAATGCCATACTACGAAACCGCATAGAACCCCAAATTGACAACATACTTAGGAAAAACCAAAATGGCTTCCGAAGAAATAAATCCATGACCTTACAAATATTAACTATCCGTAGAATCCTTGAAGGAGCACGGCAAAAAGCCTACTGGCAACAATACTATTTGTCGACTTTACTAAGGCCTTTGATTCCATTCACAGAGGGAAGATGGAACAAATCCTACTAGCATTCGGCCTACCAAAAGAGACAGTCGCAGCAATAATGATTCTCTATAAAAGCACCTAAGTGAAAGTATGTTCACCGGATGGAGACACACAATACTTCGACATTGTAGTAGGAGTACTGCCAGGGGACACGCTAGCCCCATACCTCTTCATCATCTGTCTAGACTACGTGCTTAGAACATCGATTGATAAAATCAAAGAAAACGGCTTCGAGCTGACAAAGAAAAGAAGCATGACATAGCGATTCTGGCAAATACACCCGACAAGCCGAAACATTACTGCATAGCTTGGAACGAGCCGCCGCAGGCATTGGCTTCCATGTCAATGCACACAAAACGGAATACATGTGCTTTAATCAAACATGCGACATTTCAACATTAAACGGAAGCTCTCTGAAACTTGTTAACAAGTTCACCTACCTAGGAAGCAGTGTCTCATCAAACGAAAAAGACATCGACACGCAGCTTACAAAGGCATGGACAGCTATCGATAAACTATCAATCATATTGACGTCAGACCTGACCGATAAAATGAAACGCAGTTTCTTCCAAGCAGCAGTAGTATCGACACTGCTATATGGATGCACTACTTGGACGCTAACTAAACAGCTGGAGAAAAAGATAGACGGCAATTACACAAAAATTCTGCGAGCAATATTGAACAAATCATGGAGGCAACACCCCACAAAAAACCAACTATGCGGCCATTTACCTCCCAACACGAAAACTATCCAGGTTCGACGGACCAGACATGCAGGACACTGCTGGAGAAACCGGAATGAGCTCATAAGTGATGTACAACTATGGACGCCCTCATATGGCTGAACAAAAGCAGGACGGCCAGCTCGAACTTACATACAGCAGCTCTGTGAGGATACGGGATGTAGCCCTGAAGACCTGCCAGAAGTGATGCACGTTAGGGAGGAGTGGCGAGATAGGGCCAGGAATATCCGTGCTGGCGTCATGACATGATGATGATGATGATGACTCCTTTAGAGTTTTTCCCATTAGTATTAGCTGATGGTTTTTCACTGGAGTTTGAGTGATAGCAAGTCTCCTCAAGTTTCCTGAACTCTTCTCAGTATTCTGGCCGTTCTCAGTAATGCTGTCGTTTATATAGTCTCTACTCGTCCGCCAACTTCCAAGTCCTCTAGGCCTTTTAATATTCCTTTAGTTATTGTGCCAAAAGCAACAATCACAATTAGTACAATAAACACTTTCATGTTCCACAGCTTTTTCAATTCTCTAGCAAGGTCGACATACTTATCCTTCTTTTCACATTCCTTCAGTTTTATTCTGTGGTCAGCCGGGACAGCTAAGTCGACAATTTTACAAATTCTCTTTTTTGTTGTTGATTGTTATAAGGTCAGGTCTTCTGGCCGAGATTAGGTGATCCGTGTGTATTTCAAAGTTTCATAGGAGTTTATGTGTCATTTTCTAAGACAGGTGCTGGGTTTTTCATATACCATTTGATAGTGTGGTCAAATTTAAATTTCTTGCACATTTCCCAGTGAATCACCTTGCCGACCCAGTCGTGTCTCGTCTTATACTCCTTCTGTGCTAATTTCCTGCATTCGCTTATTATGTGATTGATCGTTTCGTCTCTGTCACTGCATAGTCTAATGTCATCCATGTACATTAGGTGATTGATCTTCTCTTGCGATATGCTAAGTTTGTATCCGGCCGTGCATTTTCTGAGTGTGTGGTTAAGTGACATCATGGCTATTATGAATAGTAAAGGTGATAAAGCATCTCCTCGGAAAATACCTCTTTGGATCTCAATTTCAGCTATGCTTCCTCCTTCTTCTGTCAGCTCCACTCTCCAGGTTTGCATGTTTTTTTCGATAAAGTTTATGACTTCATGTGATATTTTGTACATTTTGAGGCAGTTTATTATCCAGCTTTGTGGAACCATATCTTATGCCTTTTTGTAGTCAATCCAGGCCATAGCTAGATTTTTCCGTCTGGTCTTGCTCTCATTCAGGATGTGTTGATCTAGGTAGAGTAATTCTGCTGTGCCTCTGGATCATTTGTGGCATCCTTTCTGTTTGTCTGGGAACAATCCGCAGCTTGTTAGTGAGTAATAAATCTTTTCCCATATTTGTGCTGTTAGTATTTTCCACATCATTGATAGGCAAGTTATCAGTCTGTAATTGTTCGGAATACTTCTTTTGCTTGGGTCCTTTTGGGTCATCCAGTCTGGTACCTGTGCTCCTTGTCGGCATCTGTTCATTTATAGTGCTAGTCTGCCGTGAATGGAGGTGAATTTCTTGAACCAGAAGCCATGTATTCCATCATGGCCGGGCGTTTTCCAGTTTGGTATTCTTTTTCGTGTCGTTTTGAATAAATCGATGTGTATTTCCGTTTTGGGGCCTTCTTCAAGTCCCTCTAGTTCTCTTTTAATATTGTTTACCCATTCAGCATTTTCGTTATGTTTCTTTGGTTGCCATATTTTTGTCTAAAATCGTTCGGTTTCTTTTACATCTAGTTGTTGGTATGTTATCGTGTGTCCCCCTTCCAATTGTTGATAGGATTTTCTTTCGATGTGTTGGAAAGCCCTGTTTTGTCTGTATTGTTTTACCCTTTGTCGATATCTCTTTAATCTCCCTTCTTTCGCGAGTACTTTCTGGTTTATTTCCTCAAATTTTATTGTTATTTTTTCTCGTGTTGCCTTTCCTTTTTGTTCCCGCATATTTCAGCGTCTCTTTTGTTTTATCATTCTGGCCTGTTTCCGTAGTTTCTTTATTTGCGTTTCCAGTCGAATTTCCCATCCTGATTTTGACTTTTTCTTCGTGCTTTTTGAGGGGATCCCAATTTTCTCACAAATTAAGTTCACTTATGCATAAATTAGTTCAATTTACTCGGTTATATTATTCGTTGGTATTTACGGTAGTATTTGATTTATTTTATTTGTTTCTATCATAAGTGTTTTCCACTCTGTGTTTCTTAATGAAGGTAGCATAGTCTTTTCACTATTCATGATTCTCAGTACATTTTCTAGATTTATCTTTTGTTCTTGTGATAATGTTTCTTTATGGTTGTTTGGTTGTGCATTGTTTCGTAGAGTGGTGTTTTCATTCTCCGAAGTTAGCAGTTCATTTACGTTAGTTTTTTTTTTTTTTTTGCTTGACATCACTTGATGTATTATAATTTTGTTTATGTGTTTTCTTATGAATTTCTAGGTCAGAAAACCAACCCTTCTTAATTATTGTTCAAACTTGAGCATCCTTTTCCTGAATCCACTTTGTGAAGGGTTGTTCCTATAATAGCAGTGTAGAGCAAGTTGATTGTCTTCTCTAGTCCATGTTTTGCGTTTAGGTCACTGATGGCTGTGGTTTCTTACGGCGTCATTCATGTACCTGAAAAAATAGCAGCCAATATTCGCAGGATGATGATCGGGTCTCCCATATTGACTATCAGGAGAGCACCTGCCGATCATGACACCCAAGTCTGTTGTTTGCTCCCCACGTTGTGTAACATTGAGATTGGAAATTTTTATCATGGGTGATATATTGTGGTTATACCAGACCCAGGGGTTGTTTATGATCGGTGCACCTGACACAGATGTGACCAAAAATATCTATTGTGGCTGTTCATGAACAGCGGGTCAAAAAAAATTATGTAACCCTAAGTTTTATCTTAGTTAAAGTCCGAAATCCTCCTATTTAATATTTCGTTTCCGGGCCAAAGACCCTAAACTAGTTTATTTTTTTCCTATATCGCCTTTATAGTTAATATCTGTAATCCTATTTTTAGATTATTTTCAAGAGGCTGATTATTTCTATAGGTAAAAAGCTCCTGATAACTTTGTGAGTTTCAAGAAATTTCTATTCTAAAGTTAGGAGGGTGGAGACTTTCACCTCCCCTATTTTTGCTTTTTCCATTAGATTAGAATGGTCGTTCCTTCATTTGTTGAATTACTGATTTTTGCGCGCTGAATTTAAACAATTCTTATATATTTCAAAATAGTTTAGCTGGAAATAACTCCTTAGAGAGTTTTTCACGCTAAAGTTAGTTGATGGTCTTCCGCTGGAGTTTGAGTGACAGCAGATTTCCTCAAGTCTCCAAGACCTTTCTCAGTATTCTGGCTGACCTTAATGATGTTACAATTTGGATAGTCTCCTCTCAATCTCTTATTTTTCTCCTCTTAGAGTTTTACACAATATCGTTAACCGATGGTTTCTCAATGAATATTGAGTGACAGCATACCTGCTCAATTCTCCAGGACTATTCTCAGTATTCTGGCCGATCTCAATGATGTAGTAGTTTTGATGGTCTCCACTTGTTGTCTAATTTCCAAGTCTTCCAGTCCCTGTATCAATACTTTAGTGACTGTACAAATTGCATCAATTAAAATTGGTATAAACATCACTTTCATGTTCCACAATTTTTTCAATTCCTGAGCAAGGTCTAGATTCTTATCTTTCTTTTCACTTTCTTTCAATTTTATCCTGTGGTCAGCCAATCCAGCAAAATCCACAATTTGGCAAGTTCTCTCTCTCTCTCTCTCTTTTTTTTTTTTTTTTTTTTACTATTACTAGGTCTGGTCGTCTGTCCGAGATTAGAAGATCCGTTTGTATTCTAAAATCCCAGAGGAGTTTGGGCTTTTCATTTTCCAGGACAGATTTTGGGTTATGCATATAACATTTGTTCAGATGATCAAATTTTAATTTCTTGCAAAATTGCAAGTAGATCCCCTTGCTTACCCATTCGTGTCTAGTCTTATACTCGTTCTGTGCTAGTTTACTGAATTCGCTTATTATAGGATGGATCGTTTCGTCTCTATCTCTACATAACCTACATCTGCAGTTTGTTGCGTCTTATCTAGTCTTGCTTTGATAAGATTGGTCCTTATGGCGTTGTTTTGAGCTGTTATTTGCAGAAATTCAGTTTGTCAATTAAAGTTTCACTTTCTTAGCCTCGTCCACGTCTTCTCGTGTGAGATGTCGCTTGTTAGTTTCTCAAAACGTCCATAGAGTTGTTTTTCTTCCCACTTTTGATTTCTGGTTATTTCCGTTCTGTTGGTCCTCATGTTGTCAGTATTATTTCTGGTGGCTGTAATCAGCCTTCCTCCGCGCCTTTCCATCTAGCCTTCGAGTCATTGGATAGAAGCGTCAACACTGTCTTCAATGCTAGTAAGTCCTCTTCTCATTTTGTTGACACATAAAGTCTGTCAACGTCATCTCTTGGATATAATGCCTTATGCATGGTCATTAGCCTTCTTGTTCTCTTGTTCATTTGTTAAAGTTCTTGCCTGGTCCGCTTCAAAAATGGTCCCGAATATTATTATTATTATTATTATTATTATTATTATTATTATTGTCGTTGTTAATATTCTCTGGGGTTTTAAGATAAAAACGGATCATCCGATACCGATTAGAAAACGAGATCTAGTCATACTCCACAGAAAGAAACAAACTGCTTACTCGTTCCAGCAGATAATAGAGTTAATACTAGGGAAAGCAAAAACATTGACAAATTACATGGTTATGCCAGGGAATTCAAAAAGTTGAAAGAACCTTGAAAAGAGATTTGCGGTACTAGAAATTTGAAGTTGATTTGAAACTGTCAAAACTACATCATTTCTGAGATCGGTTTGAATTGTAGAAGAGTTTTGGAAAGCAGAGGAAATTTGCTGCCACACAGAATTCTGTGAAAATCACCAACTACCTGTGTTAAAAACATCTAACCACTCAAATTGTTTGCTTCCCTACCTCAACTGTCTTTTTATACCTTCTCTTTTTGTGTCTCACTTCCGGAAAAATAGACAATTCTGATCAACAGAGTTTGTTCAAAAGGTTCTAAGCCTCACTCAAAAAGAAGAGGAATAGCTGTATATCTTTGCTTTGGAAACATACACCTCTTCTCATAAAACTAAAAAAAAAAAAAACTGATTCAGATTTGTTTTAATTTCTTAATGTCTAAAATCAGGGTAAAGCTAAGAAACTTTTGAATGAATCTCATTCACACACACACACACACACACACACACACACACACACACACACACACACACACATATATATATATATCATAACAGTTGTGGTTATCACTAAATCACTTTGTGGGTTTGTGTCGAACCAAGTGCAATATAATATGGAGAGTGCTCAGTATCTAGGATAGAGTTATCATATAATAATAATAATAATAATAATAATAATAATAATAATAAATATATATATATAACATATATGTATTTAATTCATTGAATTTAGACTGCAACCCTTGGTTTTCATCGAGTTTTTTCCAAAATAACAATCATCAGGCAGTTAAGAACATTTTGACTGTATTTTTTCGATTTTCGATTCATTTCATTTTCTTTACTGCCTGATGTAATATATATATATATATATATATATATATAGTCTTGTGATACATCCATAGAATGCATACAGGATGGTCGTCAGTGATGCAAAACTTTCATCGCCAATTTCTGATTCTTTTACATCAAATTTAGCTCAAGTACCAACCCCAACCAGGATACGGAATTCCTGGTCGCCACCCTGTAAGCTACGTGCTACTCGTCTGAACGAAAAAACTAAAAACAAACGAGCGTTTATATGGTGAAATCCCAGCCAGTATCAGCCAATAAGAAGTCTCAACTGCCATATTCTTTGTATAAATTGCGAATATAGATTCTTCCAGTTTCTTTCTTTTCACATGGCCTCTACTCTCGGTATGTAATCCTTCATTTTATGAGAATTTTTTTTTCTTCTGTCCTTCCATTCTCGGCAATTTACAATTGATTTTTTATTTCCTATTTTCAACAAAAATCGCTTTTCATCCAAAAGCTATACTACCTATATACTCACCGTCCTCTCACACCTATTTAAATATATACACCGTATAATTGATACTGATTTACGCTCAAATATCTATCAATGAATCAAATATCTATCAATGAATCAAATATCTATCAATGAATCAAATATCTATCAAATGAATCTATCACCAATCAAAATTTAGTAAGTAAAAGTCTACGTCTAAATTAGTTTTTGCCTAAAAATGTTAGTAAAATTGCTACATCTTAAAAACACTGTTTCAATCCTACTAATCCCCCCTTTTTACATTATATTTCTATTTCCTTATTCCACTAAAATCACTTTCCTTTTCTGAAAAAAAAATTATTGTACATATATACACACCAGTTCTCACACATCTATCTACATATATATATATATATATATATATATACACCAAATATTCCGTACTTATTTACACTTACATATCAACTCACGCACTTGCACGCAACTACTCATCTTACACCCTCCTCATAAAATAAAAAAATGAAAAATGGAAATTAAAAAATTAAACGTCTAAAATAAATCCTATATGGGCCTAAAAACGCGAAATAAAATGCTACGTCTAAACCTAATAAACTTCTATAAAAAAAAAAGCGTAGTTAAATATGCTGCGAGTAAAAATATATAATTCCAACTAAACGTGGCCAAAAATGCTGCGTCCACACACACACAAAAATATTATATACACACACACACACACACACACACATATATATATATATATATATATATATATATATATATATATATATATCCACAACAACACTTCATAGCTAGGCAATGAAGATTTCTTGCTCGCATGTAAGTTTTCAGGGATTTTCCCTCCTTTTCCACGACTCCGATCTCTTAAGCCATATCCATTTCGAAGCATTTAACGCTCTTGCTGAGATCTCTTTCAGTGCCCTTGATCTCGCTGCGCCGAATATTCCTATCTTTGCGAGTGCTTTGCACAACGACTGACCTGCGAACCCTCTGCAACCAACTTCTATAGGATCACAGTTTATTCTCCAGGCCTTGTACTGGCATTGCTCAACCAATTCCTGGTATTTGGATCTTTTCCTCTCATTCGCAATAATCATGTGCTCCTCCCATGACACGGTCAATTCCCAAATTATACACTGCTTCGTGCTGTCAGAGTATAATACCAGATCCGGACGAAGTGATGTTTCCACAGTATGCCTGAGAAACCTAAGTTGTGTCTCTAGATCTACTACCAACTGCCAATCATCTGCGGACGACCTTACTCTGTTCTGTTTTTCCGCACGTGCTCCCTCTTTAAAGAAGATAATCCGATCTATTTTCCTGCGTGGTTGGTATTTACTCTCACTTATAGCGTCGGTCACTTCACTGAGGACTAGATCGTGTTGCCAACGATAACGACCATCCCCCAACGCCCTAGGATAACTACTAAGGATGTGCTGTAAAGAACATCTCCTTGAACACAGCTAGCAACCAGGAGTCTCACTCTTTCCCCATATCTGTAAGTTGGATGGGCTCGGCAATATATACACTGACTGAATCATGAACCGAACCTCGCTGAAGTCCGATCGCCATAACTGCTGCCAGGTAATTTTCTTTTTTTCGACACCCTCCCATTTTGTCCAAGCACCCTGCAGTCTTAGGCTGATCATTTTGTGATAGCGCGCTTCTTCTGCTCCTGTGCGAACCACCTCCTGATCGAGTTTACGCTTTTCTTTGCCCTTGGCCTTACTAATCTTGGGGCTGGGAATAAAACCCAATCCCACTTTTCCTATAGCCACGGTTCCTAGTAGCGCTTTATGCCTAAGCCTCTCTTCTGCTGCTCGTAATTCTTCTTCCGCACTCCATTTTCTCCCTGACCTTATCTGGATTCCTGCTGATGTTACTTTAGGGTCATTCGATTCAATATATTGTTGCCGTTCCTGCGTTTTGAATACTTTAAACTCCTCCTCGAGGTTGCTGAAAGTGAGCTGTAGTGCGTTGCTTTTGCCATAGCGAGTCGAAAATCTTCTACTAAAGTTTCACCTTATCGGATCATCAGGAAGCCTAACTTCGGGTTTTTTTTTTCTGGTACCGTGAATGCTGGTAGATATTAGATTAGTAAATATATATATATATATATATATATATATATATATATATATATATATATATATATATATATATATATATATATATATATACTCCCCTACCCCCGTAGGGTTGAGTTCTCTAGCGAAGAAGTAGTCGTGTTGCCATTAGCGCCTTTGCAAGTCTCTTCGTATTTGAATTGAGATCTCGGCGGCCGTTTGAACGGATGTATGTAAACAATACTAATTGTGATTCATAACCGTTTAAAAATGTACTTCGTAGCTAATTTCTCCTTGTAGCTAAATGGTTAGAAGCTTGGCTTGGTGTTTCAGTCAACCGGGTTTCGATCCCAGCTACAGGGAGATACTGTCTAGCCACACTGATGAGTTCTGATAGAACGAAACAGATCTGTCTGTGGATGACAATATATATATATATATATATATATATATATATATATTATGTTGATGAAGTTTGTTTAAAAGGTTCTAAGCCACTTCTAACCAGAACAAAAAGAACCTGTGCTGAACATATGTGCTTCTTATTATCACACTGAATTATCTGACTGAGATTCATGTCTTAATTTCCCTACTGCTGAGACCCATTCAAAATCTAAACTCTGGACGAGTCTTAGAACTTAAAATTGCCCTTTTACATCCTTATTCTCTGAACTCAGTCTTTGCAACTCTCTGCACTCTGTGCTTGCAAGTTCGAATTCCTCTCTTCTCATTCATGTGACCTATAGATAGAACAAGAGAGGGCCAGGGTGTTGCTTCGTTTAATAAAGAATGCGTAAAATTTTTCTGTTATTATGGAAATAAAAGATCATCATCATCATCATCATGTCAGCCTGCTTGCAAAGATTTCCCTGACTCTTCCTCGCCACCCGTCTCTATCGTCTGTCGCTCCCGGGAGGATTTCCAGGCTATATCCTGTATCAGTACAGAGCTGTTTTTGAAACGTTCTAGCTGGTCGCCCAAACTTTGCTCATCCATTGGAAGTGGTCTACAGGAGAACATCGCTTATGAGCTCGTCCTTAATTCTTCAGCCGTGTTCGGCATGTCTGGTTCACCTTACTTGGCTAGTTTTCGAGATGGCTGGTAAGTAGCCGTATAGCTGCTGTTTTATGGGGTGTTGCCATGCAAAATATGTACTCATGCTAAAATGCGTTTTTTGAAATAGAACTGTTTTTGACATTGAAACTGTATTTACGCTATTGACATTGAAACTGTATTGTTTGAATTAGAACAGTTTGACTAAACTGAATAGCTTGAAATAGAATTTTTTGACAATTAAACTGTGTACTTATACTAAACTAAATTGTTGCAAATAGAACTGTATAAAATGGATTTGGCATTAAATAACCTATAAAGGTTGATATGCCATAAAACCCAAACAAACAAACGATAAACAATCAGAAGCTACCATGATTTTTAAAAAATCCAAGTTCCATTCTTTCCTTTAAAATAGTCTCTTTGGTAATATATTCAGCAATCATCGTGATTTAGTTCAGTTTCTTAGTTCCTTAATGGGTTATTTAATGATGAAGCCCTCCTTTCAGAATATAAGTAGTGGTACTCTTTAACCAATAGCCTGGGAAATAAAGGGTTTTATATCTGATCCAAAGGTATTTGTCCAAAAATGAACGAAATAGTTTGATAAGAGTTCGAAATCGATTACTACAATGTTGTAATTCAGAACGTTAGCCACTACACCAGAGGAACTCCCACCGATCTGAGTCGTTTTTGTTTGTAGTACGTGCCGTTTCGGCGAGCTATTCAAATACACTTTCCAAAGCTCCTTTACTTTTGCCGAGGTCGTGAAGGTGACAAACCACTCATAACAGAACTATGAGATGTAAATATCACCTGATACTTTCCGAGTGCTACTCGTCAATTTTGCCCCTATAGCTTTCAGCACGGCCTCGGAATCCACGGTTTTTGGACTACCAGACATTGGCTGATTGTTCCGAGTAAAATTTCTTAAACAAACTGGTCACTGTATTATGATAAACAGTGCCTTCACCTTCCACACAAGAAATGTTTTTTGTTGCTTCCGCGGCGTCACGGGTCCGTTCGAAACCTATTTGTTTATTGGTGAAGTTTTCAAATCATATATGGAGTGAATCAATGCACAACTCGTGAGTTCACAAACTACCACACTACTACCAACATCAATGAGTACTAGGGCAGCTTTAACATCTTAGATCCGGTGATATACATGATATACAGAAAGTGAAAAAGGAAGAAAGAGAGAGCAATCATATTTACCAACCCCTCCGCTCGGGCAGGATATGGCACAAGGTTAATTTTTAAGCGGAGTTTAACAGGTTTGAATTCAGATTTTTCTTTCTCCTTGACAAGTTGCCTCACCAAGGCTAAAGAACCCAGTCTGCCCTACTATTTACCAATAGCTGGAGAGGAATAATTGGATTCATAGCTTTCCCAAGGGTATTAGTGCAATGTGAAATGCAATTAGTCTCGTCCAGGATTTGAACTCGTGTCACTGAGTCCATTTCCTACGACGATAACCATTACACCACGGGCACCTCCATTATCAGGTGATATATCCTCTCCAATATTGCAGGACTTTTTACCACTGTTGGAGTTTCTAATATAAAAAGAAAAAGTTCTTTGCACCAAAACTTAAAAAAAATCGATCTACCGTAATTATATTTGGAATGTTCAATCTTTGTTTTGCAAATGTTTGTTTTGCCCCAGTAAAAAGTTAAGAACAACAAATAAATGGATGTATGCATTAGACCTTGACTCTTAACAACACATCTGACCTAAATGAACAGATTTTTCGTTGATTCTAAGCTGAAAGAAAAATATTCCGTCGTCATATCAATGAATTAAAAACGATGCAGCTTTCCAAAATTAAATCGTCTCCAGTAATACCACACAGTCATTCAGGGTTTATATTGATCAATATATCTGGTGAACCTTAAAGTCGAATTGAATTTATGTAAATAACAATCTAAAGAGTTGTAGAAAGAAAAACAGCAAGCGTGACATTAAATAAAAGCTTATTTAACTGATTATTTCAAAAGAGTACATCAAAATTGGACGCGCTCGTGGTGAAACAATTGTTTTCTTTGGCGATGAACATGGTGACTCGAGTTCAAATTCTTGACAATTGTGTTCGCCTTTCACATTGCCTAAATAGTCTTTGGAAAGGTTTGAATCCCACTATTCTCATTGAAATAAGGGGTAAATAATAAGGTGGACTGGACTCGTTAACCTTTGTGAAGCAACCGGTCTATGAGAAGGAACATTGTGAATTCAAATCAAATGAACTCTCTTCTCATTAGTAAAGCTACTTTGAGATCGTCACCATCTTCTCTAATTCATATCAAAAATTGGATTTTCCTTTGTACAGTTCTTTACCACAAAGTTTATTTAGGCATTTCGCTTGGTTTAATGGTCAGCAAGTTAGACTAGAAGACATCTGTTAGTGAGTTCAAGTCTCACAAATAATTCATTATTTCTTTCCTTGTTCCCGATAATACGAAGCTTCGTAAATGACAACCACAAAGTTAATTCCATATTCACATCTAGAGACTATTTATCCACTGCATTATTATTTTTAAGAATTCTTTTTGAGTTTTCACATCAATAACATGGAGCTCTAAGAGAAGTTCAACTAACAGCAAGTCTCCATGTTACATAATGTCATGAGTCGTATGGTACTACTTGGTTTTAATAAATAAATAAATAGACTCAATTACTGGTCAGAATTCACACACAAAGAAAATAGATATCGAATTCCATATATCGTCGCGGCAATCTTTTGAAGTTCATTGAAGATGATCCAAATATTTAGGCAGTGTAATAATATGATATCTCTATACGATAGATGAGAGGCGATTCGACCTTCAGAAAGAGTATACCATCCGATTGAGCGAGAGAGAATGTATCCATCCATCGATCTGAAAAATCAGATAGTTTTGATCTCCTAAATCGAAGAATCTTGTTAGTATCAGAAGCGAGAAACTAGAAATATCTAACTATATATATCCTCTCTCTTTCTTTTTCCCTTTTGCTGCAAGAATCAATCGTATTTTGATTAAATATCGACGGTCAAATAATTAAAGCAAAACTGAAAATTGCTTGCGCTCGTGTCGGTTCGTTTTAACGTGACCAGATAAATATCTTACCCCCAAAAAGAAGTAGAGAACATGCTAACTGCTCAAGAAACAAAAGAACGAACGAGAATTCGACCAAAAAAACCTTATTGAACGTAGCGGTCCGATGCGGCTACTCATCACATGCTCCCCTGAACGCAAGGCACTCAGCCATTTGTTCTTGTCGCCACTGCAATACAGAATCAGTAAGGTGAATACAAGACATAATTCGTTTTAGTGTGACCACAGTACATCCTCAACATTCCAAGACTCATCAGTATTTCTGTCCATTTCAATGGTAATGAAAATATATTGTTTCAATCCTTCCTCGGATTTCTAACTCTCCAACATTTTCCTGCAGGTTTGGGGGGAGCTGTTCAGTGGCATATGACCATTATTAGTTCCCTGGTAGCCATAATGTACACATTTTTTTCTAGAACTCTGACAAGGTACAATTATTCATATTGTCTTTCGTTTTCCTTTAATTTCACCATGTAATATACTGGAATAGGTCGGCCCGGTCCATTCTGTGATCATTATATTAACCAACCCCTCCGCCCGGGCAGGATATGACACAAGGTCAATTTTTAAGCAGAGTTTAACAGGTTTGAATTCTGAGTTTTCCTTCTCCTAGACTAGTTGCCTCACCAAGGCTGAAGAACCTAGTCTGCCTTACTATTTACCCATAGCTGGAGGGAGAATAATTGGATTCATACCTTTCCCAATGTGAAATGCAATCACTCTCGTCCAGGATTTGAACTCGTGTCGCCGTGTCCATTTCCTACGACGATAACCATTGCACCACGGGCACCTCCAAATGTGATCATTAATACTTTTATTGATTAATATCAATAAAGAATAATTATCTGGCTGGTATAGAAAAATCCATTTTTATTTCAAAATCTCAAATGATGATTATCATGTCACTCTTTCCGATTTTTTCAAACCAGCGCTAGCAAGTCCCCTCAAGTCTTCAGGACTATTCTTAGTATTCTGGCTGATCTTTCTGAGATTACAATTGGTATTACAGCCACCCTCATATTCCACAGCTTCTTCAGTTCTCTAGCAAGGTCCAAGTACTTATCTCTCTTTTCTTTTTCTTTTAATTTTATTCAACAGTCAACCGGGACGGCAAAGTCCACTACTCAGAAGGTTTTATTTTATTTATTTATTTATTTTTTTGTTGTTATTGACTATTACTAGGTCTTGTCGTCTGGCTGAAATTAGGTGATTTTTTGTATCTCAGAATCCCAGAGAACTTTGTGTGTCTCTTTCTCCTGGACAGATTCTGGGTTTTGTATATACTTGTTGTTCGTATGGTTGGATTTACATTTCTTGTACAATTCTTAGTGGATCACCTTCTCCAGCTAGTCGTGTCTAGTCTTTTACTCTTTTTGCGCCTATTTACTGCATTCACTTATCATATGATTGATCGTTTTGTTTCTATCCCCTCATAACATACATTTATTGTTTTGTTGAATCTTATCTGTTTTTGCTTTAACATAGTTGATTTTTATGGCGTTGTATTGTGTTGCTATAAGAAGCGATTCAGTTTCTCTTATTCTTATTTTTCTTATTATTATTCGACTCCTTACGAGTTTTTCCCACAATCGTTAGCTGGTGGTTTTTCAATGGAATTTGAGTAAGAGCAACTTTCCTCTGGTCTCCAGGACTCTTCTCAGTATTTTACCTGATCATAACAATACTTTCATGTGGAAGGTTTCCATTCTTCCCCTGATATCCAGTTCCTCCAGTTTTTTTAATAGCTTTTGAGGACCGTTCTAAGCTCATTGACTCCAATTGGTGTCTCAGTCATTCTTATGTTTTACATTGTTTAACTCTCTGGCAAGGTCAAAATATCCGTTCATTTTTTCGCTTTTTATCATTTTCATTTTGTGATCCGCAATAACAGCAAGATCCACCAGATGAAAAAAATGTTTTTGTTATCAATCAACAGCAGATCTGGTCTTCTCGCCAAGTTTAGGAGATATGATAATATTTTAAAATCTCGGATAAGTTTATGCGTCTTATTATCAATGGCGGATTCCTGTTTTTGAACATTCCATTTTGCAGTATGGTCAAATTTTAATTTCTTGCTTGATCACACTCTTCACCTGGAACTCCCTACTTTTATACTCGTTTTGTGTTTGCTATATAATAAACCATTTCATCTCTTCCCCACATAACCTAAACTTGTTATTCTGTTGAGTATTGTCAATATTCGATTTTGGTATTTATTATTTTGTTTTGTGTTACATTTAAGAGATTTAGTTTCTTTTATAAGGTTCCCCTTTCTTGGACATGTCCAATTCATCTCGTGTGTAATCTCACCATTTTATAACTTGTAAAAGCCTGACTTCATTATATGAAATAAATGTGCAGGGCTTTAACAAAGTTAAAACTTAAAAATTTCAAAGGAGTATAAATCTTCAAAATTTATTTTATTTGTTTTTATTTTTATTTTTTGTGGTTCCTTGATGGTTGTTCTTTTTTGGAAGAATACCAGGTTCTATCTTTGACTGGGGTTTAGATGGTAATTTAGCCTCCGGGTTGGTATAGCCACATTGTTTTACCTATGAAAAATGCAAAATCCTTATCAAAATTGGATTCAAATAACAAATCTGAGTGACACGATCGGCAAGTGCTCCCTTGATAGCACACATGACGGATCCGACAGCATCCTACGAATGCTGTCAATTCTAATTCATAGTAATCTCAATGAAATGATGCAATAAGAAAAACAACATATACATGACATTGAGGGAGAGCCTAGTTCGAATTTATCAATCAGTGAAGATTAACCGAAATGGATTTTACAAGAATGGCGCTGTATATCACAAAAAAGTAAAACTTGTCTGAAATGGATTTTAAAAGAATGACTCCGTACATTACCAAAAGTGAGATAGAATGACCTGAAAAAGTATTATTTTTCCTTTTGTTTTTTGGTTGAAGAAAAAGAAGGAAAAAAGTTAGGCGAATTATTTTAACTAAATCCAGAGAAATTGTCTAGGCCAAATTTGTTTCGGGGAAAAAATTTTTTGATTGTTGGGAACAATCGCGACCAGACGACAAGACCTAGTCATCATCATCAGCTCGTCGTGCCACCAGCATGGATATCCCTGACCCTCTTTCGCCACTCTCCCCTATCGTTCATCGCTTCTGGCAGGTCCTCAGGGCTACATCCCATATCAGCACAGAGTTGTCGTATGTAGGTTCGAGCTGGTCGCCCTGCTTTAGCTTGGCCATGTGCAGGGGTCCATAGGAGAACATCACTTATGAGCTCGACCCTACTTCTCCAGCAGTGTCCCGCATGTCTGGTTCGTCTAATTTTGATAGTTTTCGTGAAGGGTTGTAGGTTGCCGTACAGCTGTTGCTTTGTGGGATGCTGTCTCCAGGACTTGTTCAGTATTGCTCTTAGCATTCTTGTGTAGTTGCCGTCAAGCTTTTTCTCCATCCGTTTAGTTAACGTCCAATGTAGTGCATCCATATAGCAGTATTGACACTACTGCTGCTTGGAAGAAACTGCACTTCATTTTATCCACCAGGTCTGACTTCCATATGACCGATAGCACTGGTCAACGACAAATTTGTTGTCTGCGTTTTTATAGTTAATGTAGGACGAATCTGATGCGCTGAATCCAATTGCTCAATCAGGTCAAATTTTTGAGCTATGGTCAGGTGTCGTTTTTTACGTTTTTGTTCACATGTACGCACGTGTGGAGCATTTTAGAAGAAGTTGGTGGGGGTAAAATGCCATGTCGAATAATTGTTTTGATTGGAAATGATTATTTTAATTAGAAGTATTCAGGTCCAATAGTTCTGAAAGATTATGTCGAAAAGGGATCAGTTTGAAGTCATAAAACCTAGAAATGTTCAAAAATTGGAGGCTCATTGTGATGAAATTCCAGTGCCTATTTTCTGGGAACTTCCTGATATAAGTGACGAAGATGCCTCCAATGTTGAAGGACATAAATACGAAGAAAAAGTGGTTCTTGAAGATAATGCTCCACATCCATTTTCCCAAAAGGAGTTAAATGATTTAGTTCGCGATCTCAGCTTTTCAAAGGACTCTGCCGAAATAAGGGCATCCAGATTAAAGAAAAAAAAAACTCTTTTCTGACAGTGCTTGCATCAGCTTCCACAACAGGCATCAATATTACCTCCGTTTTTTCTTGACAGGGAAGGACTTGGTGTACTGTGCAGATATTGCGCAGCTTCTGTTTAAGTTTGGAGTGCCATAGTACGAGCCCAAAGATAGGAGACTGTTCATTGACAGCAGCAAACGATCACTGAAATGTGTTCTGCTACACAACGGCAACCAGTTTGCCTCTGTACCCATCGATCACTCGACTACACCGGAGGAGAAGTATGAAGCGGTGAAGTATGTGCTGGAGAAAATTGGTTATGATCAGCATACGTGATTTATTTGTGTTGACCTGAAGATAGTGAACTTTTTGTTTGGACAACAGTCTGGTTTCACCAAGAACCCATGTTTTCTGTGCATGTGGAATAGTAGAGACCGTGCTCAGCATTACACGAAGAATGACTGTCCTTTGCGAGGGGAATTGGTTCCTTGCGAAGAAACGAACGTCATCAACGACTCTCTGGTGGACAGAAACCGAATATTCTTCCCACCGCAGCACATCAAACTCAGCTTAATCAAGCAGTTCACCAAGGCACAAGACAAGGATGGTGACTGCTTCACTTACTTGTGCCTGGCTTTTCCAGGATTGACCACGGAGAAGTTGAAAGCTTGCATCTTTGACGGTCCTTAGATCCGGCTGCTCATCAGGGATCCAGAGTTCGAAAGCTCAATGAACGAAGTGGAACTGGAAGCGTGGAAGGCATTTGTTCTCGTAGTGAAGAACTTTCTTGGCAACAATAAGGCCAGAAACTACGCAGAACTTTCAATAACATGCTGACTGCTTTCAGAAACCAGGGCTGCAATATGAGCATCAAGATGCACAACCAATTTTCACATATGGACGGTTTTCCTGAGAACCTGGGTTCAATGAATGACGAGCAGTGGGAGAGATTCCATCAGGAAATGAAAGAGATGGAGACCAGGTATCAGGGTCTCCGGGACACAGTCATGATGGCAGATTACTGTTGGAATCTGAAGAGAGACCTCCCTGCTGCTGAGCATTTCAGGAGTTCGGAGAAACGGAAGTTCAAGTCCTGAAGTTTGAACAATGGTGAAGCAACATGCAATTTACGTGTACTTATCTTTATCTATGCCCACCATTCAGTTTACAGTAATCGATGTTTCAATTAGATAATCAATATATGTTGTTGGCAAAACATTTGTTTCTCTTAAAAACGTATTTAGCATGATATATGTTGACAAAAATCAGCTGATTATGCCACAAAAATGTAATCGATTGTGTCAAAAGATCTGATTTCTTACATATCAACTTCGCAAGTTCGTAGGTGAACTTGTCAACTAGTTTCAGAGAGCAACCGCTTAGTGTGGAAATGTCGCCAGTTTGATTAAAGCACATGTATTCCGTTTAGTGTGCATTGACATGGAGGCCTATACTGAGGGGGCTCATTCCAGACTATCAGCAGTTTCGGCTTGGGCGGATGCATTTGCCAGAAGCCCTATGTTATCGGCGTAGTCGGCGTCGGTAATTGTTTCTGCTTCTTTTCTTTGTCAGCTCGAAACCGTTTTATTTGATTTTATCAATCGATGTTCTGAGCCCGTAAGTCAACAACAACAACAAAAAATAGAGCCTGGCGAATAGTGGTCTTTACCGCCCCGGTGGATCGTAGAATGAAATTAAAAGAAAGAGAAAGGTAGATGTTATGAAAACATTCAAAGACTCCACCATGGACAAGTTCAATTTTAAGAGGAGTAAAGATGGTTTAAATTCAGTTATCCTTCTCTAAGACTAAAGAACACAGTCTATCCTACCATTTTCCCTTAGCTGAAGGGAGACCCAATATATACAGGATTTTCCCGTGGGCACTAACGCGGAGTGAAACACAATCCCATGCAGGATTTGAACTAGAATAGTCCATTCCGTTTCCTACGATGATGATCGTCACTCACCGAGTGTCCGTGTAGATTGTATCGTGCCTGTTTTCCATATGAGAAAACCGCATCCGAAAATTAAGCATTTCATCTCAGTTCGAATACAGTTGGTTCCACTTCATAATCAGTGTTTACGGTTCAATGACAGGGGTATTTACATATCATTATACAGTGTGCAATGTATGGAATATCATAAACGCCACAAAGAATCATTTGTCTGTATCCCAGCAAGTTTAATTAATTATTTGCTCTAATTTGAAAAGGCAGTGTGCATAAAATTTTTCCTTGTGAAATAGCTCTGAAATTGAATTCGGGGAAAGTTTGGAATATGATGAGAAATGTTAATTAGATGTTTAATTAGCTGTGTATTGAGAAATATTAATTACTTCAGCAGATAAAGAAAAAATACTCAAAAATAATCACTAACAGGTTTTTTTTTCCTGGTATCAACCATGTCCACTGATATCGGGATACTGATACAATCGATACGTGCATATCTTTATAAGCTCACGGATAATTTCCTATCTAAAAGTGCTATTCGAGGACATTGCATATTCACAAAGGGAAATGTTAATGAGAAAGGAGGAGGAGCGTCGTAGGCCGAAAATGACGCACTCGAAAATCACACAGACACATAGACACACGCACACACAGACACACACACAAATACGCATATATATATATATATATATATATATATATATATATATATATATATATATATATATATATATATATATTTCCATCCCGTATTTTCAGTTTCTGGTGTGAACCAATAACATGAAGAAAAAATTAATACAGGACTTCTTCAGACCCAATGGATAATTAATTAATTATCCATTGGGTCTGAAGAAGTCCTATATTAATTTTTTCTTCATGTTTTTGGTTCACACCAGAAACTGAAAATATGGGATGGAAATAAATTTATAATCCTGAATTAACCGGTCTTTGGTTTTATATATATATATATATATATATATATATATATATTGAAATCATGAAAAAGGAAAAGAAAAGCAAAATTGTCTCGGTGAACCACTGAGCGTAATATGTAAACCATGCTACAGAACTAAAATAAAATGGGACATGTAGATGACGGTGATACCAATTGTAATTGCTGCACTTGGAGTAATCTCTAAATTATTGGTAAAGGAACTAGAGACTTAGAAACCAGAGGACAAGTTAAGACCATCCAAACTACAGCATTGTTGAGATCGGTCGAAATACGGAAAAGAGTCTTGGGGATCTGAAGAGATTTACTGTCACTCAAAATCTGATAAACGACCATCACCTTACGCTGGTATGAAAAACTTGCAAGGAGTTTGTCTGTTCGTTTAATGGCACATCAACATGTTTATATTATTTAATGACAAATGCATCCTTCCAGAAGAACAGTAATGGTACTTTTTAACCCGTAGCCGGGAGGATAGGGGGGCTCATTCATTTACTAAGGGTATTTGCCCGAAAGTGAACGTAATAGAGCGACTGGAGTTCGAACTCGCTTATTACCATTCCGCAGTCAAACGCTTTAACCCTTACATCACGAGGTCACCCGCATAAAATAATAATAAAGCCTAAGAAGCTGAAATACACCAGGAGCCACAAAGAACTACACTTAAGAAATTTCCACATTTGAAAATACCAGGCTATGATGGCATACATGGATTCTAGTTTTAGAAATTCTCCTCCATCCACGAATGATTGTCTCTGCAAGTTGGTAAATGTGAAGAAGACGCATAGATTACCAGTGTGGTGGGAAAAACTAACCTGATCGAAAAAGACTCAACATAAGGAACCATTCCTAGCAACTACAAGCCGATAACCTGTTTAACTATGATATGAAAGACCCTAACTGTTCAAATAAGAGATGTACAACTCACTTAAATGCCGCAGACTATTTCTGGAAGAACCGAAAAGATAATGCAAGGAAACAAGAGAAAGGGATAAACGACTATATATGGACCAGCATGTATTCAAAGAGATGAAAATAAAGCGGGAAAACTAACCATAGCATGGATAGACTAAAAAGAAAGGTGTATGATATGTTCCCACAAACATAAGTAAAAAATGCCAGAAAATGTTCCAAATATTCAATGAAATCATAAAATTCATCTCGAAAATAAGGATAAATGAAACGTGGAGGGATAAACCCTAACAGAATAATAAGTCCAAAGCGCCCTCTTATAGGAAAACTAACTCTCACTATATACTGGAGGTGCCCGTGGTATAATGGTTAGCGTCGCAGGATATGGAGACGGCGATACGAGTTCAAATCCTGGTCCGGACTGATTGCATTTCACATAGCACTAATACCCTTGGGAAAGGTATGAATCCAAATATTCTCCCTCCAGCTATGGGTAAATAGTAGGGCAGACTAGGTTCTTCTGCCTTGGTGAGATAACTAGTCTAGGAGAAGGAAAACTCTGAATTCAAACCTGTTAAACTTCGCTTAAAAATTGACCTTGTGTCATATCCAGCCCGAGCGGAGGGGTTGGTAAATATGACTATATACTTAAGAAATGCATTGAAATGTACTACAAATTTACAACGTTCCGAAAAAAAAAAATTATAAGGATGATTTTTTTTTAGATATTTTCAAAAAATAAAAAAGAACACTAAATTCTTAAAGAAACTATATTAATATCCAATAAGGTATAGGAATGGAATTTAGAATTGAAAAATGTCCCATTTTAATAATAAAGCGGACACCATCAAAGAAATAAAGATTTATTAGAAATTTAAAAAAAATCAAAAAATTTCTTGAAATCAACCTCTGCACAAGAAATATCATTAAAAGAAAAAATTACCTGGACAGTCCCTCTCGTAAGATATTCAGGACCATTCTTTAAATGGACAAGAGTGGATGCATCAACGAATAAAGAAATTGATTTATAAGCAGAAGGCCTTATACCCAAAGCATGAAATGAACAGGATCTGTGTCAAGAAAAGGAGTTGAAATGGGACTCACCAGTATTCAGGTTTGCTTTGATTAAAAAATTCAGGAACTCGAAGAATATCTAGAAAGGAGCAAAGAAAGACTAATTACCAGAATCGGTAACTAAAATAACAGTAGAAATAAATAAAAGACAAAGAGTAAAACAGCAAACACAGGAAAACAATGGAGGAAAAAATACTTCAAAAGACACACTAAGGAAATTGCACACGTGATCACTTGGATATTGCTAAGAAAGAGAAACCTCAAGAAAAAAGCTGAAACCATTTAAAAACCTAACAGGAAATAATACTATAAGGACCAGTTATATCAAAGCGAAAATTGAGAATACACAACAGAATAGCAAGATTTACAAAAGAATTACAAGACAAGTCAAAAGTGAAAAGAAAAAAAAGGATCCTCTTGGAATTGCATAATCGGTTAAAATTAGATCATGCAACTAAATTTGTATATGTACAAACGAGAAACTATCCAATAAAATGAGATGCATGAAATCTACTTGGATTTCGAGACGCAAACGGATCCCTTAATCTTAACCAGAAGAACGGACATAAGATTTAACTCGAAAAATAACTTTTCACCTGGTGGATGATACAGTTCTAAATATTAAAGTCTTTATCTTACCAGTAAACTTTAAAATTTGTGGAAAATGAAGGTAACGGTGAAATGAAAGAGAGATTTGAGATCGTTCATTCAACTGCATCGTTAGGATCAGGTTGAATACGAATTAGAATCCTGGAAACTTACTGTCTGTTAAAATCCAGTAAACGACTACCTGGTGATCGTTTTAGTTTAACTCAGTGTACACTACCTTAACTGAGATATATGCTCTACCACCAATGATAAGCACCCTTTATTTATAAATATAGTAAAGTATTTTTATTAATTATTGATTATTATTAATTATGGATTATATATATATATATATATACGGCCAAATTAGTTGAGTGTTTGCCAATGGTCCGGGAGACCGGGGTTCAATCCCAGGTCGGTATATACCAAAGACTAAAAAATGGTACTTGATGCCGCCTTGCTTAACATTCAGCACTATAGAGTAAGGATCAAGGATGAAATTGAGTAATCCAGGGAATGGAATTGCGCCCTCCTCTATACCTCAGTGTAGTAGCTTTTGAAAAGTGAGCATTCGGGTCACCCTCGACTAAGGTCGCCAACTTTACTTTGACTTATATATTTATATATCCTGGAAGCAGCATCCCGCCAAGCAGCAGCTTTACAGCCACTTGATTTCCATCTCTAAAGCCATCCAAGTGTGACGAACAAAACATGCTATGTACAACTGAAGAAGTAAGGACGAACTCATAAGCGACATTTTCCTTTGGATCGCTTCACATGGACAAACAAACGAGTTAGAAATCTACAGCAGCTCTGAACGGATACAAGATGTAGCGGAGAAGACCAACCGGAAGCAATGGAGGATAGAGACGAGCGGTGGGAGAGTCTCAGGGAAATCCATGCTAGCAGCACGACGTAATGATTATATATATATACATCTACAGAAGAATGTTGAGAGCAATATTGAACAAGTCCTGGCGACAACACCCCACGAGACGCCAACTGTACGGCCACTTGCCTCCCATCACGAAAACTATACAGGTTAGACGAGCCAGACACGCCGGACACTGCTGGAGAAACAAGGACGAGCTCGTAAGTGACGTACCCCTATGGACCCCCACATATGGCCAAGCAAAAGCAGGACGACCAGCCCGAACTTACATACAGCAGTTATGTGAGGACACGGGATGTAACCCAGAAGACTTGCTGGAGGCGATGAATGATAGGGAGAAGTGGCGAGAGATAGTCAGGGATATCCGTGCTGGCGGCACGACATGATGATGATGATGATGATGATGATATATACATCACTCACTTCAATCTGTTACTCCTTCTCTCTCTCTCTCTCTCTCTCTCTCTTTATATTTCTTATTCAATGCACACCTACCTTCTATAATTCAGCTATTTTTCATGCTTTCTTACAGTTCCTAAATTCCTTTCATAAGATCTAACTCTATCTTTCTCATTTTAAATCTATACTATTTATATTTACTTCCTTTATATCCCTTTCATGGATCATTGGCCTAGTAGGTAGAGTGTTCGCCAATGATCCAGGAGACCTGGGTTCAATCCCAGGTCGCGTCATACCAAAGACTTTAAAAATGGTACTCGATAACTCGTTGCTTAACTCTCAGCAATATAAAATACGTATCAAGGGTCAAGTGGTGCAATCCAGGGAAAGGAGTAGCGTCCTCCCCTATACCTCAAAGTAGTAGCTTTTGGAGCCTTCTGTTCACCTTCGACTACTGTCGCTAACTTTACTTATATCCCTTCCTCTTTAAACAAATATTGTTGTATATTAACACCCAACCCGGCCGGGCTGTCAAAATAGGAAATGCACCTGTGTAAATAACAGGTGCATCCGGTCGAGGAATATCAGAATATAACCTTTACCGTGGATGGTTTGAATGAGTGCGATTTGTGACGCCCACAAGAAGATGGACGTTGAAAAATTATATAACTCGGTGCACAGGAAGTTGCTGTTGGAGATAAGATGCGGTAGAGAAAACCAGCACCCAGAGAGGATGAGCCCCCAGGCCCCCGGTTGAGCAGCCCAGGAGAACGGGAAAGAAACGCTGTTGTGGCCATAGGAGTGGGGGTCAATATGTTGCATTTCTGTTCAGTCTCCAACTCCCTCTCACACACAGCCCTTTCAATAAAGTGAGAGGTATATTTTTCTAAAGAACTGTGTCGCTCGTCTTTATTGTGTTGTCGTTATGATTCTGCATGCATGCATCTGCATATGAGTATACAACAATATCTTAGAGTATTATTCTCTTTTAATAATATGCATTGATTCGTACTTTTTCCCCCTTTATTTTCTCTCTTCTTTGAATTCCTAATCTCAACTTATCTTTCTCTCTTACGTCCCCTTCTCGACTTTTCTGTTTCTAAGGTTTTATTTTCTTCAACTCTCAATTTGAATTTAAATTCACTAACACCATCGATTCACATCCTATTGTTATTTAAATGCTGTCTCCCACTGCAGTTGAATTGTACTCCAGCTAGGTGACTAAGAGCAAAAGTTCAATCCCGTTGTAGGTTTGAGAGGTAGTCAGGCATGAGGCTAGGAAATTTTTGAAATCGTTTAGTTTGTTAGCAACCATGAAGATGTACGGGAAAATTGCTGGAGCACACAGGTGCTGAAAGAACATGACCCAAGGTGAGAGACCAATCAACATATGGAAAAATTGCATCAAACTACATCCCAATTCAACACATTTTTCTTCTATTCATCAGTCAATGCACACAGCAGGGAATGGTATGTTTCACCGTTCACACACACACACACACACACACACATATATATATACCCAGCTCTGTGCTAAATAGTACTACTACTTGTTTTTCTACAAGTCGGTTTTGGCATTAAATACCCCACGAAGTTTGATATCTCATTAAAAACATGGAAGAAAAGTAAATATATATATATATATATATATATATATAATCTCAATATATTTATAAATATATATATAGAGAGAGAGAGTGAGAGAGAGAGAGAAAATAGATGGATGGATTAATTGTGGCAAGCTAATGTCTGAGGTCATTAATCTTCATAGCTCTCTGAATATCACAGTAATGAAATAACCGCCATGTTCTACAATTAACCCTGGTGCTCATCGGTGTAACTGGCTAATCACAAAAACTCCCCTTGTAGGTTCATAAGGCGGTCTGACATGAAACACCTTTTTTTAAGGGTCAGTCACATAGTTACTCGGAATGTCAAGTCAAACATCATCCCAATTGCGGATTAGCTACGATTTACAAGATAAGAACGAAGTTTTCCTTGATCAACTGGACAAGAAATCTCTTCATATCTTTTTTGCCGATGTGATGGTTGCAAAAAGTACTTTTAGTATCAAAAATAGAAGGGCGGAGGATTTATTTTGAAACAATGTTTTAGTCTTTTCCTTCCTGATGTAAACAACTTCGTCGCTATCTCATCATCTCGTCATTGTCTCTTCATCATAACTTACTTCGACCTACCCATTATACAAATCTACTTATTCAATTTAGAATATGATTAATTGTAAATCGGATCTACGATTTTGTTAGCACAACGACGTTGAAATATTTGGATAGATATAACATTTCTTGTCCACTGTCCAAATAGATAATAACTAAATGAACCCGGGAAAATAACACGTTTTAATTAGGATATACAAATATTACATTATATATATATATATTTCTTCAAGAAAAAAACAAAATTTGATCACATTAGGATTATAAATTTATTTCCATCCTGCTAAGAGCATTGATATGAATTAATGACTCCGAAAAAAATTTAAATGTTAAATTTAGATGTTAAATTTTTTTTCGGAGTTATTGATTCAAATTAATGCACTCAGCAGGATGGAAATAAATTTATAATCCTAATGTGACCGAATTTTATTTTTTTCTTGAAGAAATATTTGCTCTGTGATATCATTTACATTGAGCTTTTTACTAGGAACATTTAAATATTTGAAGTTTGAATAATTTAATTGTCCTGACTGAATTGTTTCCTACTCTGGATTTACTGGATTGAAGAATACCTATATATATATATATGTGTGTGTGTGTGTGTGTGTGTGTGTGTTTGTGTTTGTGTGTGTATGTGTGTGTATTTAGTTCTGTCAAAAGTGCTTGCAGCAATATTCTTATAACGAGGGGTATAATTTGTCGGTTCCGGATACTTTTGCCAAGATCATAAAGGTTGCCAAATACAGTGGAATGTCAAAGGTAACTTCGAATTTGTCTCGTTGTCTTGAAGCACTGTCTCAGAATCCACTGTTTTAGATCTACCCAACCTTATCTGCCATACTAACCCGTATAGTTTATCTCCAGCTGAATTTCTGTTTTTTTTTATTTAGCCTTGAATGTATTCTTATTGTTCTTTTGATATGTGTTCGTTTGTTCTCTCTGGGCTTTCTTAAATTTTTGCCTGTTGGCGTTTGTTGGATTTCTTTTATAAGTGAGGATGCTTTTTTCATGTTGTCACGTTTTTCCCTAATTACTATTACCTCCAAGAAAACTCTACTCTACCGTAAATGAAATGAGCTGAAGAATTGTTCATCGCTTCTGGCAGGTCCTCAGGGCTATATCCCGTATCCTCACAGAGCTGCTGTATGTAGGTTCGAGCTGGTCGTCCTGCTTTTGCTCAGCCATATGAGGGGGTCCATAGGAGAACATCACTTATGAGCTTGTCCCTGCTTCTCCAGCAGTGTCCCGCATGTCTGCTTCTTACTAGCTTTGATTGTTTTTGTGATGGGAGGTAGGTGGCCGTACAGCTGGTGCTTTGTGGGGTGTTGCCTCCAGGACTTACAACCAGAAAAGCAGCAAGCCTCTACAAAATAACCTCCTGAAGTATACAAAGAAATTTAATGACATACTTTTTTGATTATACAACGCTGTGTATCAACAAAAAACAAAAAAAAATTGACAAAAGGTTGCATTCTCCCCCATCTCCAAGAAAGGTGACCTTGAAATCAATAAGAACTACAGAGGCCAAACTCTTACTTCTACAGATGTAAATGTTTGAAATGCACTGCTTCTCAATTATATTCGACATTAAACAGAAAGAATTCTGAGGAAAAATTAGAAGGGATTTCTTAGAAATCGGTCCACAACTTCATAGAGTCTAACAAGGCGCCAAATCATCGATGAAGTACATGAATTGAAGAAACACAATTGTTTGTTGATTTCTCCTCTTCTACACACAAAGCAAAGATGGAGCAAATACAACTTGCATATGGTTGATTGGTTGGTTGGTTGTTTAGCTTTTATGGCATATCAACCTTTGTAGGTTATTTAACGCCAAATCTATTTTTATGCAAATAGCTCTATTTCAAACAATTCAGTTTAGATAAGTACACAGTTTGTCGAAAACATTTCTGTTTCAAGCTGTTCAATTTATTCAAAGTGTTCTAATTCAGTTAATTTAGATTAGTATAAGTACAGAAGTTCTATATTAAACAATTCACTTTAGTGTAAGTAAAGTTTCAATATCAAAAACCGTTCCATTTCAAACAATTCCGTTTAGCATAAGCACGCAGTTTAAATGTTAGTACAGTTTATTTGTCAAAAACAGTTCTATTTCAAGCTGTTCAGTTTAGTCAAACTGTTCTAATCCAAACAATTTAGTTTTGCATAAGTATGCATTTAGTTCTATTTGACCCATAGATAAGGCCCTATCAGGTGCTAACATTCTGGGCCTGAGTGGACCTGGGAGCAATGGCAATGAAGGGGTCTTCCACATTTCCCAAAGCTCTAGCATCACTGGGACCTCACAATCAGATTGTTTAGTGTCATAACCAGGACCCTCATTGGTGAGCGGTTACCTCTCTGCAGAGGTGCAGTCGGTGTATTCTACAGCCGCAGCTGACTGGGCAACTTGCATATGGTCTCCTCAAGAAAACTGTTATTGCTATAATGATCCTTTACTAAAACAAAGACAATGGTTCGCTCACCCATTATTGACATCAACTCTCTTATATTAGCGCTTGAGTCTTACAAGAAAATATGTTAGCACTCTATCTATTCAAAATATACTTTGATTACGTGCTATAAACTTCACGAGATATGATAAAAGAAAATGGCTCCATATTAAAAAAAATTGACAAGAATCATTCGATATCTCGCAGAAACTATGACATGCATGTTGCGCAGATGATCTAGTGCTTCTTGCAACTACACCAACCCCGTCCTACCGAAGCCTAACCTGTTTCATAGCCGGTAGCAATCAGCATTGGCCTATATTATAAACTCAGATGAAACATAGTTCATATGTGTTTTAAACAAGAAGGAACCATCTCAGATGTAAGTGGCGAGCCGCATAAATTAGTAGACCAGGTTACGTACGTCGATAGCAATATCTCATCTACTAAAATCGATGTCGCTGATAAAATAAAATGGGATTTCTTCCAAGTTGTTGCTGTGTCGGCACAAATGTATGGATACACGACTTGAACTAAAGAAACGCTTGAAAAAAATACAAGATCACCAAGTGCTGTTTTGAACAAATCCAGAAAGCAGCACCCAACAAAACAGCCATTGCACATCCACTTGCCTTCCATCTTGTAGACCATCAAAGTAGTATTTTACTAAGCATTTTGCTTAGATCTAGCACAAGGCCAAGGAAAACTGTCTTCGTAAGACGAACAAAACATCCAGGTTACTGCTGGTGAAGTAAGGGCGAACTCATAAGAGACGTTTTAAAGCAGATTCTTACACATCAGTGTAGGTTGACCAGCAAAGACTTACATACTTTAGCTGTTTGCTGACACTGGATGCAATCTAGAGCACATGCCAGTAGAAGTAGCTTGTTGTGATGGGTGGGTATGGAGAGAGAGAGAGAGAGAGAGAGAGAGAGAGAGAGAGAGAGAAGGAGAGATAGAGAGCTTAGAGTCTCAGTACTATCAGCATAAATAGTTGATGATGACCTTGTGTGATCGTTGGGATAGTTACAACCCAACTGAAACATTTAGAACCATTTGATTACCGTAATGTCATCATGTAATCTTAAACTTTTCAAAAACAAGTTTTTTTGGTGGCTTCCGCAGTATTTTACCCTAGTTTGAACTCTTAACCCATGAATTCCCGAATTAGACTACGCCACATGTTTATCTGTGAGGCTTTCAAATCACATCCTGTTTGTTTGTTTAATGGCATATCAACTTTCTTGGGTTATTTAAGAACAGTAGAAGAACAGATGTGGTACTATTTAACGCATAGTTGGAAGGATAAGGGGGTTCATACTTTTCCCAAAGGTATTTGCCCGAAAGTGAACGTAATTGCACTACTGGAGTTCGAACTCGTTTACTACGATTCCGATGTGAAGCGCTTTAACCATGAAACCTCGTCAAACACAAAGGATTAAAACAATACCCAATATGGCAGCGCACCAACTACCGCAATACTACCAAACAAGCTTGAACTGCTTCAGTCATTTTTCACTTACGTTAATACACACACACACACACACACACACATATATATATATATATATATATATATATATATAATGCATTTTACGTATCGAGAGACTAAAGGAATGTAGTGGGAAGGTGGAGTCTTTCGTAATCTCATTTATCGACCTCATCAAGATGTCATGCTGACATCATCAGTCAGGGAAACTTTTCACAGTATTTTTTTTTAAAAGTGACATATTCTGAAATCAATTTGAACCCCGGACAATGGATTTTCGACAGAAAAGTTTTCATAAGTGCAGAAAGAGCATAATTTGAGATTTTCAAAAGTTTCCTAGAACTTGTGTTTAATTTTTCCCTCTTTAAAAAAATGCAGTTAGACTTAGGCATCTTTCAAGAAGGAAAATTTAAAATGATGAAAACAAACCAACTGGGAAGCTTTACTTGAATCCCTGGACTTGTAAAGCTCATTTATCATTGTCAATTGGCAGAATTATTTTATAGCCTTAGTCGGAAATCAAATCTCAAAAACATTAAGGGCCATTACATAAAATACCAAAAATCGTAACAATTGCCAAGATATCGAGATTTTGTTAAATTTAGGCTGCCTCACATTAAAAAGAAGATTAATACTGAAAAAATATTATTCCCTTTTGGCAGGCTTAGAATTCACTGATCGTATTGTCTGTTCCAAAACATGAGGTGTCCTGTGTTTGAGAATAAACTGAATCTAAAGGTCAGGCTACAGTTATGGCGTACTAGGAAGGGTGGAGTTGCCATCATTGCCATTACTGACAGGTTCACTTTGATCCGGACTCGTAATACCTGTCAGATTCTCATCTATGGGAAAATATACCCGTTTGCAAATTATTTGTTCAAAATTGGAAAAAAATTAGTATAATATAACCATTTACAAAAATACAAACTACTCAAAATATGTAGATATAAACTTTAGCAATTCCCAAACCTCTTGACAGCCTAGTCAGTTGGGGCTGAAAAATACACTGACTGCATCTCTGCAGAGGGCTAAGATTGCCCCAACGAGTTTCCCAGATATGACATTAAACAACTTGATGGTGAGGCTCCAGTAATACTGGATATTTAGAAACTGTGGAGTAGCCTTTTATTGTCATTGCTCCCGGGTCCACTTTGGCTCTCAGTGGTAGCACCTGGTAGCGTCTTATCTATGGGTCAAATAGAACTGTTTGACATTCGAACTGTGTTCAAATTAAGGACTTGTGCTAAATTGAATAGTTTAAAATAGAACTGTTTGATCATCTGTGTTAACAAATGACTGATGTTTAATTGAATCGTTAGTGTTAAATTGCAATACTGATAATCACTGCTCAGTGTTCAAAAGAGGATTAATATTGAGTAAAATTATAAGCATGAGCAAAGATTGAAACCACTCAACTGTGTAGAAGCAATAGTTATACTAGAGTGCAAACAAATTAGTTCAAACTCATTTAAAAATATCATGTATATCTATTTTAAATGTGTGAAAACAAATAACTGATGATAAAATGTTAATGTTATATGGACATACTTGAAACCATTTCACTGTGTGCAAACAAATTCGTAAATAGAATTATTCATATTAGGTAGAAATACATTAACCATGTCTATAAAGATGAACTTGTATCATATATATTCAATAAAAATGTATGAACAAGATTTGATTTGATTTGATTTTTATGGAATATCAACCTACAACGGTTGATATTCCATAAAACCAAACAAACTTTAACCTTTAGGTATGAATCAACGCTGGTCGGGTTGACACGTCGTTAAAATCAATGAATCGGTCAATCAGAAAGTATTAAAAATCCAGACAAGCTTTAATTATTGGTTATTTTCTAAATTTGATACTCTTAAATATAATTATTAATTTTTGACGATACTGTAAACCTTGTAAAATGATAATATCATATGAAATATTAAATCATATCTATGGCGTCTACAGCGACAAAGATTAATTGAAAGTTATTTGAACGAACTTTTAAACTGTCTATAAAACTAATACGTCATTAATAAATACCAAGTTCGCATAAAAAAGTGACAACGTTGAAAATATCATTGTTTTCTTTAAATTCCACTCGGCAATATTTCATTTGAATTCATTTTTTTTAATTGATAATTCCAATTAATCTCTTGTCGTGTCTAAAACATTAAAAAATAAAATTATTTTTCTTCGGTTTTTCGTTTAGTGTATAAGCTTATATTTTGAGGGATAATATTGGTAGTTATTCAGTAGGGCCACTTACTAATACCCGGTTGAATTACCGACGAATAATCTCTGTAATAAGGTTACGAATTTAAATGTCTACACGTACCGTAACCGAGTAAAAATGGCATATTGTAGCAAAATTGTGGTTGGTACAAAAGCGTTAAAATTTTCTAAGAATAGGAAAAAGGTAAATTTCAACGCATTTCAGAGAGTCCTGGAAATCTGAGTAGACTCTAGTGAAAACTCACTGCTCACATCAATGGATAATGTACAAGGACGACCCAACAACCGGATGCAAAGGGAATAAACTATTGTGGAGTAAAATCTGAGAAAAGAAAAACATAAAAGAAAAGGTGAATGAATAAATAACTTGGAAGAAGAATTGCTAGGACCCTAAAAAGGCTCTGAGGTGGAAATACACCTGGACTCACAAAGGGCAAACCACAAGTATCAAAATTGAAAACGCCAGGCCATGATGGCTTACTGGATTCTGGCTTTAAAAATACTCACGACAGATTGGCACTGCAACTAAAGAAACGCCTTGATGCAGCAAGTATACCCGAGTAGATACAAAGGGGACAATTAATTAAAAGAAACTCCCAAAAAGGAATTATCATGAGCAGCTATCGACTGATAACGAGTTTACCTATGATGTGGAAGATCCTTAACGCACAGATTAAAGAAAGAAATATATTATTCTCTTGAATGCTGCAGAAAACTTCCAGAACAACTGAAAGGATTCGGTAATGAAACAAGGGGAACAAATTACCAACTATATATAGATTAGTAAATACTTTCGTAAGATAAAAAAAAGCCGGAAAAATGCAGACATGATATGGATCTATTACTAAACAGCCTATGATATAGTCCCACCATCTTAGATAATAAAATGTCTGAAAGTGTACAAAATATACGACCAAGTTAAACTTCACCACAAAAGCCATGAAAAACTGGAAAGCAGAATCAACAGCAGGAGGACAAACTCTGAGGTAAAAATTTCGAGAGACATCTGCTAGAGAAACTTATTCTCTCCACTGCAATGTGTTATAGCAATTTCATTCAATTAATTACTTTGGGCGCTACAAATTTACAAAATCACAAGAAAATTTAATCTCTTTATCTAGATGGACATCAAGCTGCTCACAAAAAAAAAAGAAACAACTGCACACCCTGGTATCAACGAGAAGAATATACAACCTAATATAGGGAGAGCATTTTAAAAAGTTCCATGCTTATAATGAAATGTTGGAAAAGACAAACTACGAAAGGAATAGAACTGCTAATCAGAAAAATAGCAGAACGCTTGGAGAAAAGGAAAATAACAATTATTCGGGAATGTTGGAAGCGGATACTATTAAACAAGTCGACATCAATGAAGAAAATAACAAATGACTTCATCAGAAGAACTAGAAATTCTCTGGGATTTTGAGACACAAGCGTTTTACCTAATCCCGGTCAGAAGACCATACCAACTGTTAATTAACAAGAAAAATGAATACGCCCTCTAGACGATTTTGCAGTTCTGGTGGATTACAGAGTAAAAATAAAAGAAAGCAAAAACAAAGACAAGTACTTGGACTTTGCCAGTGAACTAAAAAGAAAGCTGTGGAATATTAGGGTGATGGTTGTATCATTTGTTGATGAGGTGCCTGTGGTGTAATGGTTATTGTCGTAGGAAATGGACGCGGCGACACGAGTTCAAATCCTGGACGAGACTGATGGCATTTCACATAGCACTAATATCCTTGGGAAAGGTATGAATCTAATTATTCTCCCTCAAGCTATGGGTAAAATAGTAGGGCAGACGAGGGTCTTCAGCCTTGGTGAGGCAACTTGTCAAGGAGAAGGAAAACTCTGAATTCGAACTTGTTAAACTCCGCTTAAAAATTGACCTTGTGTAATATCCAGTCCGAGCTAAGGGGTTGGGTAAATATAGTATCAGTTGTTTTTGATGCACGTTCCAAGTGCATCAAGGAGTAGGAAACAAGATGAGTAATAAGAAATCAGAGAAATAATCGAGATCCATAGACACTACAAATTTATTAAATTTGGCTGGGATACTTTAAAGAGTCCTAGAGACCTAAGGAGACTTGCTGTGGCTCAAAATCCAGTGAATAACTGCCTAAAAAATTGTTGTGAAATACTCCCCGGGACTGAAATAATGATAATAATAAATCTTGAAATGAACGTTTGGAAGAACGTCAAAAAATGAACCAGAAAACAAGAAACTTAGTGATGATGCATAAGCCCTTACATCCGAGAGATAACCTAGACAGGTGGTAAGTGCCAAGAAAAGAACTGAAAATAGCGCCAGCACATCGATACCACAACTCGAAGACTACATATAATCATCATCATCATGTCGCGCCGTCTGCGCGGATATCCCTGACCGTCTCTCGCCATTTCTCCCTATCACTCATCGCCTCCGGCAGGTCTTCAGGATTACAACCCGTGTCCTCACATAGCTGCTGTATGTAAGTTCGTGCTGGTCGTCCCACACTTGCACATCCATGAGTGGGGGTCCACAGGAGTACATCGCTTATGAGCTCGTCCTTGCTTCTCCAGCAGTGTCCCGCGTGTCTGGTTCGTCGAACTTGTATAGTTTTTGTGATGGGGGGCAAGTGTCCGTATAGTTGGAGTCTCGTGGGGTGTTGTCGCCAGGACTTGTTTAATACTGCTCTCAACATTCTTGTGTAATTTCCGTCCAGCCTCCTCTCCAGCCGCTTCGTAAGCGTCCATGTGGTGCATCCATATAGCAGTATCGACACAACCGCTGCCTGGAAGAAACTGCGTTTCATTTTATCTGTTAGGTCCGACTTCCATATGATCGAGAGCCTATCGATAGCTGTCCATGCCTTCGTCAGTCGTGTGTCGATGTCCTTCTCGGTTGATGAGACGCTGCTTCCTAGGTAGGTGAATTTGTCGACTAGTTTCAGAGAGGCTCCGTCTAGTGTGGCAATGTTGCCTGTTTGGTTGTAACACATATATTCGGTTTTGTTTGCATTGACATGTAGGCCAATGCCAGCTGCAGCTCGTTCCAGACTATGTAGTAGTGTCTCTGCTTGATTAGGCGTATTCGCTAGTAACGCCAAGTCATCAGCGTAGTCGGCGTCCGTGATTGTTTTTGCGGGGTACCTTTTGCTTCTTCTCTTAGTCAGCTCAAAGCCATTTTCTCTGATTTTGTCAGAAATAAAGACTGATTACTGCGACCAAAAGTAACATAAAACAACACAAGGATCAATAAAACAATGCCTAGAAAACAAAAACTGTAAGAAAAGCAATTGTATAGATATTTCAAGTAACAAACAAGCGAAATATTACATGAGAAGACTTGGAAATGATTAAGAGAGGGAAACCTTCAGAGAGTAAATGAATCACTTTTGATAACAGCAGAAGACAACACCATAAGCAAAAACTACATTAAAGTAAAAATAAATGGGACGCAATAAAATAGCAAGTGTAGGTTATGTTGTGATAGAGACGAAACGATCAATCACATAATGAGCAAATACGGTAAATAAGCGCAAAAAAGTATTATGATTATGATTAGAGACGACTTGGTGTGGAAGGTGATCCACTGGGAATTGTGCAAAAAGTTGAAAGTTGACTACATGAACTAATGGTATATGCACAACCCGGAATCCGTTCTGGAGTTGAGACGCACAAAGTTCTCTGGAAATTTGAGACATAAATAGATCATCTAATCTTGGCCAGACAACCAGACCTAGCAATAGTCAATAAAAAAGAGAACCTGCCAAATAGTGGATTTTGCCGTCCTTGCAGAGCACAGAGTAAAATTAAAAGAAACCAAATGCAGAAATAAATATCAAGACCTCCGAAGAGAGTTGGAAAAATATGTGATACGAAGGTGATGATGATGCTAGTTATGATTGGTGCACTTGGAAAAATCCCCAACGAATTGGTAAAGGGACTGAAAAACTTACAAATCAGAGGACAAATAGATACCATCCAGACTACAGCATTATTAAGAGTCTCAAAGACTTGGGTGAACTTGCTGATTTGGTTTGGATTGGTTTTATGGCATATTAACCTTTGTAGGTTATTTAACGCCTAATCCATCCCCACGTAAACAAACAGTTCAATTTAAAACAATTCAGTTCAGCATGAGTACACAGGTTAATTGCCAAAAACATTTCTATTTAAAACTATTCAGTTTATTCAAACAGTTAGTGTAAGTACAGTTTCAATGTCAAAAACAGTTCAATTTCAAACAAGCACGCAGTTTAAATGTAAGTACAGTTCAATTGTGAAAAACAATTCTATTTCTTGCTTTTCAGTTTATTCAAACAATTCAGTTTAACATAAGTATGCCATTACTTCTATTTAACCCATAGATAGGGCCCAAACAGGTGCTACCACGCGGTGCCAGAGTGGACCTGGGAGCAGTGGCAATGAAGGGGTGCTCCGTATTCCCCAAAGCCCCGGCATTATTGGGACCTTACCATCTGACTGTTGAGTGTCATATCCAGGACCCTCATTGGGGGGTTACCCCTCTGCAGAGGTGCAGTCAGTGTATTCTACATCCCCAGCTGACTGGGCAAGGGGACTTGCTGTCACTGAAACTCCAGTGAGAAACTATCAGATAAGGCTTGTGTTAAAACTCTCAAAAGAGTAAAATAAACCATCCAAACTATAGCATTGCTAAGATCAACAAGAATACTTAGAAAAGTCCTGGAGACCCTAGAATACTTGGTGTCACCTAGATTCCAGTGAAGGACCATCAACTATAGGTTATGAGGAGATAGAGAGGAAATAGTTAATCACATAATAAGCGAATGCCGCAAATTAGCACAAAAGGATTTGGCACGGCTGGGTAGTAATAATGATCTTCTGGGAATTGTGCAAGAGATTATCATTTAACTATGCTACCAAATGAGATATGCACAAATAAGAATATTTCCAAAAGTATGAAACAAATAATATTCTTTGGAATTTTCAGATACAAGCGGATCATCTAATCCCGGATCAAAGACTAGACCTAGAGTTAATTGACACCAAAAAAAAGAACTTGGAAAAGTTGAGTTTGCCGTTCCAGCTTACTATAGATTAAAAATGAAAGAATGCAGAAAGATAGACAAATACTTGGACTTTGCAAGAAAGCTGACAAACAGTGGATCACAAAGATGCAAGAATTCCCAGAAGAGTCCTAGAAACCTTTGGAGACTTGCTGTAGTTCAGACTCCAGTGAAAGACCACCAGTTAAATTTAGTTGGAAAATCTCATGTGTAGCGAAATAATAATGATGATAATAACAAAGTGACATTGATACAGGTAATTGGCGCGCTAGATACAGTAACTTAAGGCACTAGGAAACTTGAAAATAAAGAGGACAAATGGAGACCATCCAAACTACAACATTGAGGAGACAGTCAGAATACTGAGAAGAGTCCTGGAGACTTGAGGAGACTTGCCGTCACTCAAACCCCAGTGAGAAACCATTGGCTAACGCTGGTGTGAAAAACTCGAAAATAATAATAATAATAATAATAATAACGTTGATGTGAAAAACTCTTAAGGAATAATAATAATAATAACGTTGATGTGAAAAACTCTTAAGGAATAATAATAATAATAATAATAATAATAATAATAATAATAAGAAGAAGAAGAAGAAGAAGAAGAAGAAGAAGATTATTAAATGGTAACTAAACAATATTTTATTTGCACTTGATTATAGATTCTACAAATATAATCTGTTTTGTCATCGAGGTGAAATGGCAGTTTTTTATAAGCTATGATAAAGACAAAAGGAAAATAAGATTTTTTATTGTTTCATAATAATGTATTTTGCTTTGAAACATTTTCTTAGCAAAATCAAATAACTTATTCTAGAGACCCACTCTGAACTTAGAAAATTAAGATATTTCCAGAATCTCTTACTGATATTTCCAGAACAATCTCCAACTGAATATTTTTGCTGAGTGTGCTTCCAAGCTGAATGGGATTTTTAAAACATCCAAATTCTCGATATAACGTATTGATTTATTGACTTATTGATTTTAATGACATTTCAACCGCTCTAGCGTTCCTTTTTCTGCTCAATACATATAGAATAGCCTTCAATGTCCCTTCAAATTTACATTTTTGTGTTGGTGCATCGAGATTTTTTTCCAACAGTTCAATCAAATACTAATATTGTTTAAAGATATCTTTTTGACCCATAGAACTATAACAAATACTACCACTCCGGTTCAGAATGGACCTGGGAATAATTGCAATGAAGAGTCACTCTAACTTCCCAGACTTTAGAACTGGAGTGGCATCTTTAGATGCAGCTTAGTGTAATACACAGAACATCCCTATTTGAAGAGGTCCTTACTCCTCTACACGGAATACAATCAGCGTATTCTACACCCCACTGACGGGGCTCTCGGTATTACAAAGATAACTATAAAATATTAATTAAAATCCAATACTTATATAGAAGCAGCATTATCATCATGGAGTTCTTAAACAACGAGAACTCAACAGTTTTACGGATCAACTCATAAAGAAGATTAAAAGTGCGTAAATCTCTGTGGGTTGGTTTTCCAGGAATGAAAAATGGCATCATCTGGCCACTAACAAGAGACAATGTTTATGTGGACCAATATAAGCTGATTGAATTACAGTGATTATACCAGAACCGAGAAACGAATTCTCTAATACCCCATATGTAACATAGGGAAACGACAATTTTTATAACGGTATTAATAAACTGCTGTCTTTCTAAATCCACCTTTATTTACAGGGGAATTATCACATGTTTTTGTGCATATACACACATAGCCAATACAGGGATACATATAGATAGATAGATAGATAGATATGCAATAACAAAGATTGATATGTATGTAAATAGGTCGAAGTAGAAAAGTTGGGAAAATATAAAAGCTTATATATATATATATATATATATATATATATATCAAAGGTATTTGATTTAATCTACTCAGTATATTTTGAACAAATGCTTCTAGCATATGATATCCCCAAAGATACTATAACAGCAATAATGATGCTTTACAAAAACACGAAAGCAAAAGTTCGCCCAGCCGATGGCGATACAAATTCTTCAACATTGTCGCTGGAGTCGTGCGAGGAGTTTTATTAGCATCATACATATTTATAATCTAACGAGACTACGAACTACAAACGTTAATAGATCTAATAAAAAGAAAATCTTCCACATGAAAAAAAGAAAACAAGAAATGCATGACATCCCAGAGGAACTATAACAGAAGCAGACTACACAGATCATCCTGCGCTTCTCACAAATACATTTTCTCGAGCCGATTTCCAGCTGCATAGCCTGGAGCAATCAAGAAGAGTCAAAAATATATATACATATATATTTGTGTGTTTGTGTGTGAGTACCACCTTATTTATACCCCCACCAAATGTTATGTAGAGTTCATGTGCTGTAAACAAGTAGCAGCTATCTCCACATAGATTGGCAAGCCTTTGAAATCAGTAAACCACTTTACATACGTCAGCAGAAATATCTCATCTACTGAAAATGATATCAACATGATATCAACATACGCCTAGATAATAATAAACAGTTTTTTTCTGAGTTTTGTCAATGTCATTACTACTGTAGGGATACACTACCTGAAGCTAACAAAATGCAGAAAATGCGAAATGAGAACTACACAAGAATGCTACGAGCTGTTTTGAACAGATCCTAGGAACAGAACCCCTCAAAACAGCAGTTGTATGACCACTTATCCCCCATTTCAAAACCATCCAAGACGAACAAGATATGTGGAGTCCTTTTGAAGAAGTAAGAAGAAAGTCTTTAGCGATGTTTACTTTTTGCCTTATTCACATGGACTGGCAAGGGTTGACTAACCAGCCAGTTTTATATACACCAGCTTTGTGCAGGTCCTGGATTTAGTGTAGACTAACCCTAGCCAGTCCATAGCCAAAGAAACCGTAGCGGCAATAACGATTCTCTATAGAAACACTAAAGTAAAAGTACGATCACCAGATGGAGACACAGAATACTTCGACATTGTAGCAGGAGTACTACAAGGGGACACGCTGGCTCCGTACCTCTTTATCATTTGTCTAGACTACATACTTAGAACATCGATTGACAAAATCAAAGAGAATGGCTTCGAACTGACGAAGAAAAGAAGCAGAAGGTACCCCGCAACAACAATTACCGACGCCGACTACGCCGATGACATAGCGATACTGGCAAATACACCTGACCAAGCCGAAACACTACTGCATAGTTTGGAACGAGCAGCAGCAAACATAGGCCTCTATGTTAATGCACACAAAACGGAATATATGTGCTATAACCAAACGGGGGACATCTTCACTCTAGAAGGAACCCCTCTTAAACTAGTAGACAAATTCAATTACCTAGGAAGCAGCGTCGAATCAACCGAAAAGGACATCGAAACGAGGTTAGCGAAAGCATGGACAGCTATCAATAGGTTATCGATTATTTGGAAATCAGACCTAACCGATAAAATGAAACGCAGTTTCTTCCAGGCAGCGGTCCCATCGATACTGCTATATGGCTGCTCTACATGGACGATAACAAAACGGCTGGAGAAGAGGCTAGACGGCAATTACACAAGAATGCTACGTGCAATCTTCAACAAGTCCTGACAGCAACACCCCACAAGACACCAACTGTACGGCCACCTACCCCCTATCACGAAAACTTTTCAAGTTAGACGAGCCAGACATGCAGGACACTGCTGGAGAAGAAGGGACGAACTCATAAGTGATGTACTCTTATGGACCCCCACACATGGCCGTGCAAAAGCAGGACGACCAGCACGAACATACATTCAGCAGCTATGTGAGGATACGGGATGTTGTCCTGAACCCTTCCTAGGGCGATGAACGATAGGGAGGAGTGGCGAGAGAGGGTCAGGGATATCCGTGCTACCAGCGCGAGATGATGATGATGATGATGAACTGCCAGCAGCAATAGTCGATCGAGAAGAACGACGAGAGAGTGCATGAACTCCGTGCTAATAGTAAGAGTAGACGGTGTATCTATCTATCTATGTAGATAGATAGATAGATAGATATTGGTCTGGTTATCGCATAAGTGAGAAAGTGACACTCACCAAGCAGAGGTGACTCTGTGTCTACCCTCTCCTAATTGATCAATGTCCATTCAACAATGCTGAGTTATCTGTATTTATCAATATAGCAAACTACATTATATAAGTACATATACATTTGGTGGGGTATAAATAAGGTGATACACATCTACACACACACACACATATATATATATCATCATCATCATCATCATCATGTCGTGCCATCAGCTAGGATATCCCTGACTCTTTTTCGCCACCCTTTTCTATCGCCCATCGCTTCACGCAGGTCTTCGGGGCTACATCCTGTTTCTACACAGAGCTGTCGTATGTAGGTTCTAACTAGTCGTCCTGCTTTTGCTCGTCCATGAGAAGGGATCCACAGGAGTACATCACTAATGAGCTCGTCCCTACTTCTCCCGCATTGTCCTGCATGTTCGTCTAACTTGGATAGTTTTCATGATGAGTCGTAAGTGGCCTACAGCTGCTGCTTTGAGAGGTGCTGCCTCCATGATTTTTTCAATACACATCGCAGCATTTTTTGTGTAGTTGCCGTCAAACCTTTTCCCCATACGTTTATTAAGCGTCCATGGAGTGCATCCATACAGCAGCATCGACACGACTGCTGCTTGAATAAAACTGCGCTTCATTTTATCGGTCAGGTCTGACTACCATATGATTGATAGACGCTCGTAGCTGTCCATACCTTTGCAAGACGCGTGTTAATGTCAGTCTCGGTTGATGACGCACTGCTTCCTAGGTAGGTGATCTTGTCTACTAGTTTCAGAGAACTAGCATTTAGTGTGGCGATATAGCCTGTTTGATTAAAGCACATATATTCTTATAAGTGTTGCTGTAAAGCCAAAAGTAACTGTTCTACCAACAAAGCATTCATCAAATGATAAAATCGGGATCGGGCATGGTTTTGGAATTGAAGCAATATTACCACTAATACTGAGCGACCCCATAGTCCCTAAAAATACCCCAAGGCTTTCGCGTTTTTAATTTACAGTAAGAGAGCACCAAATCCATCAAGATACAGCTTCTGCCTGATCTTGAAGCATTTTGATATATTTCCCCTTTTCTTGACAAGCCGAATTTAGTCCTGTATGAAAAGGTTCTTTCTTTTCAGAGAAGGAAACGAAACGAGGGCGGGAAAAAGGACGGACGAAGCAGAGAGGACGGACGAGGGTTTACCCCGTCTGCTGCATCTGCTCGAAACCGTCCCCCGACATCTCGTACGTCTTGATCCCCACCTGTCGTCGTCCTCCACTGCCTCCCCGAAGCAAAAGATTTTCGCCACGACATGATGATGATGATGATGATGATGAAAAGGTCGAATTAGCAATAAAATCTCGGCATCCGACTTTAATAGGAAATATATTGCTACTCCAGCCGATTTTTGCACATTGCTTTCGCAGATATTCGTACTTTTCGAGTTTATGTTGATGCGCCAGTCACGATTATTCTTAGAAAGGATTCGTAATTCAATACTGTAAATTCTTTTTTAATTAAATGACTAGATCACAAGGTCTGGACACTGGGCCGTTAATATTATCTTATGCTCTAAAAGCGGGATAATGGTCAAAAATCTACAGCGATGCTCGTGTTTGTGCAACTATCAGATAACTAGAAATAATACTTAAGAGGCAAAGAGGCTCATTGAATGTTTCATTCTTCTACAAACTTTATTGTTTTTTATGTGAAATTTTTTTTGCATCTTTAAGGAAACCATTTGGTAGTTTCGGAAATGTTCAGCAACATCAGCTTATGTCTCCGTGTGTTGCTTTTCAAAGAAAGCAGACAACGAATGAGATTATATTTGAGACTAATAGTTGTCTTACATGCATTTATCGGGCAGATCTTTTGTAATTCTGCAATTTGAAGTTGACCGGCCTTAATAGGATGCCGTTTTCTGCCTATATAAGGACACGTATCCTCTATGCGTCCATCTGTCTGATGTTAAGCCATGTAATGTATCCATCTTTGATATCTTCCGACCTGGTCCATTCACCCTATTTTGATTGTCCAATAGATGCAGTGGGAAGTTTTCTCACTTTGATAAGGCTAACATCTGTCACTATATCTCTTCTATTTCTTGTGGAATCCATTGTGGATGGAAACCTATACTAGCTCTGTCATCACTGCAGCATCAGCCATTTCTTTCCTTTTAAGAGATGATTCTTCTTCTGTTTATTCCTGACATTTCATTTTCAACCTATTATGGCTCTTTCTACGAGTGGGTACGAACAATCGCCAAAATCTGATAGAGTCATACCTAACTAACTTTATACTCGTCTCATATACTAGTGTCTGAATAATAATCCGACTGGATTTACCAAAAGCTTATTTCAATTCCAGTCGATAAACAACTTAGTTTCTCCTTTAAATAATCCTGCTCGAGTCTAATCTACTTTCTTATCCTTCCCTTGTTCGCTTCTGTGCACTGCTCGAAGGATTCTACTGGGTTGCCCTTAGTTCCGTCATTACGGTTCAGTTGATGGTTTCCACGTCTTCAAAACGGATCTTGAGCTTGGAGAAAAGAAATAAGTCAAACGGAGCAATATCTGGTGAACAGGTTGTTCTAAGTATAGCCATGTTTCTCTCTGTAAGGAATTGCCGGATTAATCATCTTTTGTGAGTAATTGCATTGTCGTGGGAAAGCAGACTTAATTCGCCACACCAAAACTTGCGTTTCTTCTCGGGCACCGAGCGAAGTATCTGCCGCAGGATCTCTTTGTAGACTTGCTGATTGATCATTTTACTCTCTACTAAGAAATCTCTGTAGACGATACTCATTACAAAGAACCTGATCAACTCTCTCTTTCTCTCTCTCTCTCTCTATATATATATATATATTGAAATGAGTAATTATACGAAGAGATTTGTATTATTCATTTATTTATTTATTATATATAATCAAGCATAAAACGTTATTGACAGAAAACAAGTGAGAATATTATAGAGTCGCTCACTAAATTTAGCCTAGTTAGTTAGGTATAAGGATAGAAAAGTGAGTGAGCCAATGATAATCGAATTTTCGGACAGTTGTCTGAGACCTAATACTCACGTGAGGCACCCTAGTAAAGATATTTTACATAATTAATCTTTTCAATGGATAGGCAAAACGACCGTGAAAATTAGTAATCGATTTTACAAGGACCCTTCTCTCTACTTTTTACTGATCCACAGAAGAACGTTTGACACAATGAATATATTAAGAGAAAAAGGAAGATAAGGAAATCTGATGGATAGGTAACAGTCTGTCTGTAAAATCTTGCGTAACCTTACACCAGAGATTCCGGCGGTTTAAAGAGTGAAAATCATAGAAAAATAAAGGAGAGACAAGTACTTAGACCTTGCTAGACAACTGAAAAAGCTATGGAACATGAGGGTGACGGTAATACCAATCATACTAGGCGTGTTCGAAACGATCTCCAAAGGTTTCTTGGTAAATGGGTTGGAAGAGTTGGAAATTGAAGAACGAGCAAAACCCCTCCAAACTACAGCATTCTTAATAGAACTCTAAGAAGAGTCCTGGAGACTTGAGGAGACTTGCGGTCATTCATACGCAAATGAAAGACCATCAACTAACGCTGGTGTGAAAAACTTGCAAGGAATAATAATAAAATAACTTTTCTATACACAAATGTATTTACAGTTGTATAGCATCAAGTATTCCTATCGAAAATGAATATATTTTAAGACATATCTATTTCACCCATATATTGCACCCTTAAAGATACTACCATTCTGGGTCAAATTTGACCTAGAAGCTATGGTAATGAAACGGTACTCCACACTCCCTAGATCTTCAGAATTGGGATCTCCCCATAGATGATGTTTAATCATAACTGGGATAACCTACTTTTGAGTGAGGTGCTATCCTTCTTCAGAGTGATACAGTTGACGAATTCAAAGCCCCACCAACAGGAAGTAATATTTTTCGGATGTCGGGATATAAGATGAATTTTAAAAAAAGGTTAGGAAACCTTGGTGTACACCCTGGAGATAGCGCCTTGTTTGTATGAATGTGAAATGAGGACAATGGTGGGTTGAACATGTCAGCCAGCCTAGAAAATCACGATTCTAGTTTTTTTTTTACCTTGAATCGAACGCTGACAACTGATACAAATTAGGAAACACAATAATATATTTACCACGAGACTGTTCAAATTGCATTAATTCCAATTGAAAATTTTATCATCATTTCCAGTAAGATTCTTTATTAATTTTTGAATTCTTCAAACTTTAGAAACATCATTCATTTATTTCTAAATCATCTTTCTTTACCTTCTTTTCGAATTTTATTTCATATTTCTTTATATACATTCCCTTCTTGTTTGCTCAGAATATCCGGTGTACGATGAACGAGTACAAATATCGGCGTTGATGGAAGTCCCCCACCTGCCGCTCCTGGTTGAATGCTGCTAAGGGAAACTATCGATTGTATTAGTCGCCCCTTTTCATTTACAAAGCAAATATTCCATTTTCGTATGGAGAAACATGTTGAGTGTATCTTTTTACACAAAAGACGCGGCAGAAAGGAGTCCCTTTTATACATCTTCGTCTATTCAGACTGTCACGTCAGCCACGGCATTTGGTTCAATTTAACAAGACAAAATAGAAGAAAAAAAAGGAGCCGTAAAAATGAAAAGGAAACAGTGAAAATGAATTCAGGAAAAAAGTATAAAATAAATAGAATAAAATCAAATCAAATAAAACTGTATTTTGTTCAAAACAAAAGATAACATCGAAAAATTGGCTGATTATATACCTGGTATGCAAAAGCAGATTTTTGTATTCATGATTAATGAATAATATTATTTATAAAGTACAGAGCCATCTACTTTATTTTTTCTAAACTTCCGGGATAAGTTCTCTTTTCCACGTGGGCGTTGAAGATATTCTGTAATATTTTTATCCGTGTGTTAATCTCATATTTAACTGTGTGGGTAGTGTTTCACTGTGCACATGCATCAGTGTTTATTTATACAAGTATCTGTGCATGTGTGTCTGTTAAAAGTTGTAAAGTATACTGTTAAATCTCAAAGGCATTATTATAATTTATGAACCATTATATATTAATAACCAAGAATAAATTGTAATTATTTATGAATATGAGGTATATTTGGATCTTACCAGAGGACTGAAAACGCTTTGGAACCTGAAGATGATGGTGATACCAATTGTGATTTGGGGCTTTGAAACGGCCCCCAAAGTTCTGGTAAAAGAAACTGGGTAAAGTAGAGGCCATAAAAAGAATAGTGTGTATCAAGACAACAGCAGAGTTAAAATCAGAGAGAATACTTAAAAGAGTCCTGCAGGCGTGAGAAGACTTGGTTTCTCTCGGACTTCAATGATTATCCATTAGTTAAAGCAGATCAAAAAATGCACAACCGGATACAAACTTAGTAGATCGCAGGAAAAAAATCAATCATTTAATGTACATGGATGACATCAAACTATTTGCAAAAAAAGAAAAAAAAGAAAAAGAACTGGAAACTGTAATACACACAGAATATACAGCCGGGACATAGGAATGGGATTTGGCATAGAAAAATTTGCCATGCTTGTAATGAAAAGTGGCAAACGACATCTAACGGACGGAATGGAACTACCAAATCAAGACAAGATTAGAACGCTCGCAGAAAACGAAAACTACAAATACTTGGTCATCTTGGAGGCTGACACCATCAAACAAATGGAAATGAAATACAAAATTAAAAAGAATATGTTAGGAGGACTAGAAAACTACTCGAGACAAAACACTCTGACCGAAACCATATCAAAGGAATAAATACCTGCACTGTATCACTCGTTAGATATTCCGGACCCTTTCTCAGGTGGACCAGAGATGAACTTAAACAAAGGGACCAAAGAACAAAACAACTAATGACAATGCATAAGGCATTACATCCCAAAGATAACGTTGACAGACTATATTTTTCAAGAAAAGAGGGAGGAAGAATACTTGCTATCAGTGAAGACAGCATTGACGTATCGATACAACGACTCATAGACTATATACAAAAACACGATGGAGGACTTATTACAACCATCAGAGACGATACTGATAACACGATGGACAACTCTATGAGCATTTTAAACTAATAATAAACAACATCTCACATGAAAAAACCTGGACATGGCTAAGAAAAAGAAACTTTAAGATAGAAACAGAATCTCTCCCAATAGCAGCACAAAACAACGCCATAAGAACCAATCATATCAAAGCGAAAATAGATAAAACGCAAAAAAATAGAAAATGTAGGCTATGCAGTGACAGAGATGAAACCATCAATCAAATAATAAGCGAATGCAGCAAATTAGCACAGAAGGAATATAAGACTAGACACGACTGGGTCGACAAAGTGATCCACTGGGAGATGTGCAAGAAATTTAAATTTGACCATACAAACAAATGGTATATGCACAACCCAGCACCTGTCCTAGAAAAGGACACACATAAACTCCTATGGGACTTTAACATACACAAGGATCACCGAATCTCGGCCAGAAGACCAGACCTAATAATAATCAACAAAATAAAAGAGAACTTGCAAAATTGTCGACTTTGCTGTCCTGGCTGACCACAGAATAAAACTGAAGGAATATGACATGAAGGATAAGTATCTCAACCTTGCTATGGAATTGAAAAAACAATGGAACATGATGGTGACAATTATACCCATTGTAATTGGTGCTTTTGTAAAAGTAACAAAAGGATTACTAAAAGGACTGGAGGACTTGGAAGTTGGCGGACGAGTGGAGGCCATCCAAACTACAACATAATTGAGAACGACCAGAATACTGAGAAGAATCCCGGAGACTTGAAGAGATATGCTGTCACTCAAACTCCAGTGAAAGACAATCAGCTAACGCTGATGTGAAAAACTCTAATGGGTAAATAATAATAATAATAATAAGCGAATGCAGAGAATTTGCACAGGACTATAAGACTGGACATGACTGGGTGGGCAAGGTGATCCACTAGAAAATGTGTAAGAAATTTAAATTTGATCATACGAATAAATAGTATATGCACAACCCAGCAGCTGTTCTGGAGAATGACACACATAAAATCCTATCGGACTTTGACATACAAACAGATCACGTTATCTTGGCCAGAAGACCAAACCATAAAATAATCAACAACAAAAAAAATAGAAAATTTGTAAAATTTGTACGTTGCTGTCCTGACTGACCACAAAATAAAACTGAAACAATGTGAAAAGAATGATAAGTACCTTGACTAAGCTAGGGAATTAAAAAAAAACTATGGAAAATGAATGTGAAAATTGTACCAATCGTGATTGGCGCTTTTGGTACAGTAACTAAAGGATTATTAAAGGGACTGGATGACTTGGAGGTTGGTGGACGAGTGAAGACCATCCAAACTACGGCACTACTGAGAACGGCAGGAATACTGAGAAGAGCCATGGAGACGTGAGGAGACTTGTTGTCATTCCAATGAAAGACCATCTACTAAAACTGATATGAAAAGCTTTCCATGAGTAAATAATAATTATAAACATGCACAGAAATAAAAAAATCAGCAGGTATGTGCAAATGGAGAAGGTGGTCTCCTGAAAATTGAACTGGAGAAAGAAATTTGACCATGCTGACTAATGATCTATAAATGAACTAGATTCTATCTAAGAAAATGAATCCGATAAAGTCTTTGGAGACTTTGAGATATACCAAAAAGAAATTACTTAACAAGAATAAAAGAACATGTCATCTTGTGGATTTTGCCAGTCTAGAGAACCATAGAATGAAAATAAAAGAAATCGAATGACGGACAAATACTTGAATCTTGTCAAAGAGCTGAAGAATCTATGTTGATGTTGATATCAGCTGTAATTGCTGCACTTGGAACGGTCAGAAAACGCCAACAAAAGAGACTGGAGAAGATTCGAGACTATCAACACCTCAGCACAGTCAAAATCAACTGGAATAATTTCAGAGAAAAATCATCAGCTTGAACTGGAGTGAATACAATTACTTGAGAATATTGGAAGCAGACACAATCAGACAAGCGAAGATGAAAGAAAAATATTGAGTAAAGAGTATTTTATGCAAACGAAAAAACTTCAAGAAACCAAGCTTTAGAATTGAAATCACATCAAAGACATAAACCATTAACCTTTTGTAAGATACTAAGGATCATTCTCAAAATGGTCCTGGGAGGACGTCAGTCAGATGTTTCAGATGACAAGAAAGTTGATGACAATGCACTAGGCTTTACACCTGAGAGATAACGTAAATTATATGTGTATGGGAAAAAAGAAGAAGAATGCATCAATACTAGGACTATGTTAAAAAAAGCAAAGAAGGACTAATTACAGTGGACAGTAACAGAACTAACAAAAAAGGATAAACAGAGGAAATATTCCTAGGTAAACAGAAATGGGGGGAAAAAGAATTGTATAGTTATTTCAAGCGACTAACTGATGAAATTTAACACAAGACATGGACATGGCTACAAAACAATGCCATGAGGACCAATTATATTGAATCAAAAATGAATAATAAGCGACAGAAAAACAAGAGTAGATTATGTGGTCAGGGAGATGAAACCATTAATCACATAATAAACAAACGTAGCATACTAGTGCAAAGGTAGTATGATACTAGACACAATTGAATGGGGAAAGTGATCCACTAAGAATTGTTCAAGAAATTGAAATTTGACTATACTGCTGAATGATACATACCAGAGTCCGTCTTAGAGAATGCTGCAAAAACCATTTTTTTTTTGTATTTTGAGAAAATGAAAATTTGTGACTCGTGATTAAATCTTTATTGCATTTCACTTTGCGTTAATATACTAGAGAATAGCATAAATATATTTATGCTTCTCCTAATCATAGGTAGATATAATAGCAGACTGGGTTCTTTAGCCTTGATTAGGCAACCAGTCTAGGAGAAAGACAACTCTGAATGACCTTTGTTCCGTGGAAGAGAGGATGGGAAAATATATACTTTTAAAAATATATCTGCTTATATTGTGGTCAGTTTATGTAGAGTACAATATTATATCATCTATTTTCGGACATTACTGTGTCCTTCAACAGCATGAACTGTTGGATATTATATTTTGAATTTAATGTAGAAGTGAAATATTGGGCGAAACCCCACGTAAACATTTACACCCGGATTCATGCTTTAACATATAAAATCCTTTCTGTATCAAACTTGCCAAATGTTAGGGAAAAAAATTGTTTATTCGGTATTTTTACATGTTAAACATATTTGTTAAGAATATTAACATTTTTATTTCATCCCGAATTGTGTGTATTTGGTTTAAGGACATATTTATCTTGAGATTTTCGAGCTTTATTTATTCATCAACTCCTCCACACGAGCAGGATGCGATACAAGATCAAATGTCTTATCGGGTTTTAACAGGATTGAATTCAGAGTTTTTCTTCTGAACTGGTTTCCAAACCATGGTTAAAGAGCCCAGTCTGCCCAATAATTTACCCATACATGTCGGTATATTAGTTGGATTCATACCTTTTCCTAGCGCATTAGAGCTATATAAAAAACAGACTCGTCCAGGATTTTTAGCTTTATATAGTGAATTAAATGAAAAAGTTAGAAGGATACTTTTAACATTAATTTAACATTACCATTTATAGTTTGTGAAATTATTGCAATTATCCTTATAATATCCAAAATTGAGAACCAGTTTCTCTGTTTAGTGAAAAAAATACAGTAAACTACGTTTGAACTTTCATGTGTAAGAGCTGAATTTTGAGAGTGGTACCTGTAGGGACAAAAGTAGTATCGGTGATGATATGTTGTCAAATTTGGCATCGAGGTTTATAGCATGTGCAGGATGCAACACAATGTCAATGTTGAAGCGGATTTCAACAGGTTTGAACTAAGAGTTTACCTTTTTCTAGACCAGTTGCCTTAAAGAGCCAAGTCTGCCCTATTATTTTTCCCTAGCTGGAGGGAGTATAATTGGAGTCATACCTTTCCCAAGGACATTAGTGCAATAAGAAATGCAAACAGCCTCGTCCAGGATTTGAACTCAGTTCGCTGAATCCATTTCGTAAGAACATAACCGTTACACCCCCCCTGTTCATTGCATGTACGTATATTTATCTTTCCCAATGGGTGGGGGATGAATTTTTGATTATTTTTGCAAGCCTCACAAATTTGGTGTTTGCCCATTTGGTGCTGAGTGGAGGTTCACGGAATAATGTACTGACTTTTATAGTTAAGTTAAAGATATTGGAAATCTTTTTTTGAGAAAATAAAATAATTTGTTAATTTTGTGATTAATGATTAAATCCATCGGGATTGGAGGGTGACATCACGTGGTGCAATGGCTAAAGTGCTGGGCTTCGAGTTCGAATCCTTGTCGTTCTATTATGTTCACTTTCTCCTTGCTGAGGGTTAAATTGTGTCAATGTTGTTTATTACAAAGATAGCTTTGGCTGTAAATAACCCACGAATGTTGATTTTTTTTTATTAAACAAAGAAACCAAAACAAACCATGGGGATTTTGTAAATTTTGGAGGAGAGGAAAGGTTATTACAGAGGCCCTATGTGAAATAAATCACATGACAGGTTGGTTGGCCGTTGATCGTCTAGTGAGGACACCCGTTTTACTTCTAAGTCACCCGGCTAAGTGACATTTCGCAAGTTGAAAAAATAAAAATAAAAAAATAAAAAAATAAAATAGCAAACGAAGAGAAGGGGTTAGGAATAAAACACAAAGCACGGATTTGAGACAGCACATCATAAGAACGTGAGGTCTGTGGTATTTTTGGCAGTGTATATGTGTCTATCGCAAGAACTTAGCGAAAATCCTAAACAGCTACTAACAATGCTGGGTCATCTCTGGTCATCACCTACCATTTCTCTGACTGTGTCTCTCCCCTAACAGCGAGACTCTTTTGATCCGAGTCTTAGTCTCAACTGACCAATTTCCTTGGTCCTTGCCGACCCTATTTCCAGCCTCGGACTCTCACGCAGTTTTACTTGGGTTCACGCTGGCACAGCGCTTTGTCCAATTTTGGTGCGAAGACCACCCAGAAGCAATCCACGCCAAGTAGGTTTTCCAGAATGTCAGAGGCCATCCAAAGCTGCTGAAGATAAAAAAAATCCCCCTGCTTCAGACGGCCACACACTATTGATGTGGAATGGTTTGTTTCTTTTATTTAATGGTACATCATCCTTCACATGATATTCAATACAAACACCATTTTCGTAGAAGAAAAGCAGTGATATAATCTCATTCATTGCTTGGCTTTTTTGATGTAATAAAATCATTATAATATAAGGAAGTAAAGTAAAGTAGGCGACCGTAGTCGAAGGTGACCCGAAGGCTTCCTTTTCAATAGCTACTACATCGAGTTGTAAGGGAGGGCGCTGCTTCATTTCCTGGATTACTCCCCTTTACTCTTGATACGCACCTTATAATGCTCAGTGTTAAGTAAGGAGGTATCAAGTACCATTTTTATAGTCTTTGGTATGACGCAACCAAAGATTGAACCCTGGTTTTCCGGACCATTGGCGAACTCTCTAACCACTACGCCAATGAGACGGATTATTATTATAATTACTTTACTCGTTGCGAGTTTTTCAACATTTTTGACAGGAATCTGAGTATCAGCAAGTTCCCTGGACTCTCCAAAGTATCCTCGCTGCTTTTTTGAGCGCTAATATCTGGTTGTTCTTGCTTATTCTTCAGATCTCCATTTCCCACAGGTTCTTTACCCAAGTCTTAGATTAGATTCAAGTGCAACAACTCCGATTCTTATTACCGTCACATTAATGTTCCACAGCTTTTTCAGCTCTCTGTCAAGTGCCATGTGTTCGCCCACTTTTTAACTTCCTTTCAATTTTACTCGGTGGTCTGCGAGAGCGACAATATCCACCAGATGTCAAGTTCTTCTTCTTCTTATTATTATTATTATTATTATTATTATTATTATTTGTAAATCCCTGTCAATAATTATCTCGTAGTCATTATTGAGGACGAATTGTTAACATGTTCTATCATCTAAAATTCTCGTCCTTGGTATTCTCAGTCATTAACACTAATGTAGTTTAAATGGTCTCGTGTCGCTGTAATTTCCTGATTTAATTACGAGCTTGATCGTTCTTGATTGTGCTCAAATGTCCATCTGTGTGTAAAATTATCAATTAAGAATGAACTTCCAGAACAAGGTAGAATTTCTGAGGTACGAGATGGGAACCGAATTGATTATGCAAGTATAAGGAAATCTGCAAGTTTGCTAAGCTGCTTAGTGTGTGAGGTATACACTTCACAAATATTTAGTCATAGCTTAGGCACAAACTTGTCTGATATAAATACAGTGGTATGAGGCATTAGAAATCATGAGAGCGTGAAAAATAAAATTGTTTCGATGGGAGCGATGAGTGAGTTTGAGTAACATCATAGTAAAGTAAAGTTGGCGACCTCAGTAGAGGGTGACCCGAAGCCTCCCTTTTCAATAGCTACTACCCCGAGGTGTAGGGGAGGGCGCTACTCCATTCCCAGGATTGCTCTATTTTACCCTTGATCATCACTTCATAATGCTGAGTGTTAAGTAAGGAGGAATCGTTTTTTGAGTCTTTGGTATGACTCGACCTGGGAGTGAACCCCGGTTTCCCGGACCATTGGCGAACACTCTACTCATTAGGCCAATGGCCCGGTCATAAGTGTAGTATATATTTACTCAATCCTTCTGCAAAGGGCAAAATGTGACACAAGATCAATTTTTAAGTGGAGCACAGCTGATTGGAATTGAGTGATTTCCTTCTCTTAAATTGGTTTCCTTACCAAGGCTGAAGAACCCAGTATTCTCTACTATTTATCCATAGTATCGTGTTGCGAAGAATGAATTCATTTCTTTCCGTAAAGCATAAGAGCAAAAATAGAGAAGCAAATAACCATATCCAGGATTTGAACATGCGTCGTCAAGTATATCTTCGAAGCCGATAACCTTTCAACCACGTCAGTGTGTTCTTTTCTTATTTATAACTTACAGGCAATTATAAATAAGGGATGCCACGCCGTGCTGTCAAATTTGATGAAGTTCATGTTAGCGGTGAGCGTACATAGCTAATGCGTGAACTTTACGGACATTCCAGAGAGTTGGTTTATGTGTGCTAGGACAAAATTTAAAAATCTTATATCAACAATTTATTATGCTAACGAACGTCTCTTTTACAACTACAGAAGATATTGATGCAAACTTAAAGGATTAGTGCAGGAGGAAACAGCATCTTTCAAATACACTAAGATGGTTTGGTTTAGTTTCTTTTCATGAAATATCAACCTTCGTGGGTTATTTAATGCCAAAGTCATCCTTGTAAAAAAAACAGAAGTGTTGTATTAGTTAACACATAGTTGAAGGAATAAAAGGGTTCATATTTTTCCCAAGATTATTAATCCGAAATTGAATGTAACAACATTTCGAACTTGGTAACCACGATGTCACAATCCATGAAATGAAAATAGAAGCTATTTTAAACTTAAAAGTTAAGCTTCATTCCACTTTGATGGTACTTAAAACGGTATTTGTCGCACGCTCCACCAAACGGGTGAGTGTGGCACAAGGCCTTTTCAAGCTGGGTCCGAAAGGCAAGGCCAGAGCCCAGATACGCCTGGCATTCCAAAATATGCCTCGGTCCCCGTCGGCATTCCTCTAAAGAGGGGCGCCTCAAGCGCCAGGTGATAAACCTATTCTCTCTGAGGAGGTTTAGAGCCTGAGGGGACAGCTTCCTGTGACTCGAGAAATGTCAGTCTTGTCCGCGTGACGCGAATTCTTGGTCTCCCCAGCACCCGCGCCAGGCAGCCTCAGCAGTCACCCCGGACCAGATCTGTGCCACTGATACAACGGCCAGCTGAAGTGTGCCCCATTTACTGGATCCAGCATATTAAATCAACCCGTTGGTACTTTAAACGGTATTTGTTGGCCGTCCACTCACCGAACGAGAGTGGCAGAAAGCCTTTTTTAAGGTGGGTCCGGGCGCAGGGACGTTGCGTAGACGCGCCCGGCATTCCCAAAAATTCTTCGAGATTCTTTAAAAAAGAGTGCCTCAGGCGCCAGGTGATAAACCTAACCCTTTCAGGAGGGTTAAAGCCAGGGGAACGGTCCCCTGATGCTTTAGGTATGTCTAGTCGAGGTACACCGGAACAGATCCGTACCGTTTATACCACGGCCGACCAAAATGTGCTCCCATCTACTGGATCCAGCTTATGAAATCAACCCGTCATTCCTTAAAACACACACGCTCAAATAATCCACATGTTTATATGCGTGACAAAAGCCACGTATTACGACTGTTCCATTCATAGCAATTCAGTTTAGCATACAAAACAGTTCCATTTAAAACAATTCAGTTTAGCATAAGTACGATATTTAAATGTCAAAAGCAGTTCTCTTTGAAACAATTCAGTTTAGCGTAAGTAAACAGTTTAGTTCTATGTGATTCATAAATTGGACCTTATCAGACGCAACCACTCTAGGCCAGAGTGGACCTGGGTGCGATAGCAATTAAGGGGTACTCTGCATTCCCCAAAGCTCCAGCATTACTGGAACCTCACCATCAGATTGTTTAGTGTCATATTCAGGATACTTCATGGAGGGGTCTTTCCTCCCTACAAAGAAACAGTCAATGTATTCTACGGCCCCAGCCGACTTGCCAAGTTATCAATACGATGAAGTTTTTTTAATCATTACATACATCAACTACACTGGTTCCCAAGGAAAATGCTATTGTATTTATTTTAATGTCTTTTATAACGATTTCTAGAATTTGTAACGGTTATCGGTTATATAATCTGCTCTCTCTCTCTCTCTCTCTCTCTCTCTCTCTCTCGTCCCTTTCTTTCTTTCTTTCTTTCTTTCTTATTATACTTACTTTCGTTTTCTCTCTAACGAATCGCATGTCCTTTGCTTCCTTTTCTTTTCTCGCAATCCAAATGGATATATTCAATATATATCTGGGGTTTTACTACATCGTAACATTCAAACCATGTCTAATTTTATTATCATTATAGCTAGGGGTTTTAAAAACCTGGAAAAATTGTTATTTACAAAGTACTTTGCTTCGATGTGGCACAAGGACGAATGAATGGGACATCCAATGAGACCTTGCAACAGTTTCTAGATAATCTGGAATAGGGAGAAGAGCCCCTTAGAGCTGACAGGACTTGCAGCCACTTGGACTTCAGTGAAGCCCACCAGTTACAGCAGATGGGAAAACTCGCATAATAATAGATCAAGATTTTATTGAAATGCAAAATATTTTTCTATCTAAATAAATTGTTTTCAATCACAATATCATTATTACTAGAGATTCACTTAATTCGAGAACATTTTAAGCATTTGTAAGGATCCTTTTACTCGTTTATCGTTTACTTTGATTATACAAAAAACATTCTTTGTTATTGTATGGAATTTCATACGAATATTTTACGATAATATTTCAAGTGTTCACATCCTAGAATGTAAGAAGAATGTTCTGGTATTTATCACTTATAGTTATTAGAATTCAACAAAAGCCATCTGCATTTTCTACCCAACTCAGATTTTGTACACAAGCTCTTGAGAACTTCTTTATTTTGGGAAGACAATACCCTACATATAAATATTGGGGGCACGTGTAGCTTAACCTTTGCACGAAATAGTCTCAGTGACCCGATTTCAAAATCTGGACGAGGCTATTTGAATGCTACATAACGCTAATACGCTTGGAAAAGGTATGATCAAATTGTTATCCCTCCGTCTATAGGTTAATAGTAAGACTTCCAGCTATTTTTAAATTTTTGTATGGCAACCATTCAAAGAGAAGGAAAACTCTGAATTCAGACTTACTAAACCCTGCTGTAAAAAATTGACCTTGTGCGCAAAGCAGTTGGTAAAAATTTACATATCAAATCTTTTGTCAATGCTTGCTTATTTGAAAACTTTTGAAGGTTTTTGATTGAGTTATTTTTTTTATCAAAATTGAGAACATTACAGCTACAATCAGCTACATACTTAGGACAATCCGGGATATCAGAGTATATATATATATATATATACATATTTTAAAAGTGTTGGTTGTCACTAAATCACTTTGTGGGTTTGTGTCGAACCAAGTCCACTTGCTATAGTCACCTACACATAAAGAAATAGAATAATGTAGCAAAAATTAAGATACAACGACGAATTTATATCCAGTTAAAACAACACGCTGCGTTTGTACCTTTACTGACACCCACACATACACACAATAATACGCAACTATAACCCACACAAGCATATGAACACACCCACACACTCACACACTTACAATCACATGTAAAGATTCCTACAAAATCCCAACGTCTTTTTAACTGTATTTTTTCGATTTTCGATTCATTTCATTTTCTTTACTGCCTGATGATTGTTGTTTTGCAAAAAACTCCATGAAACCCAGGAGTCGCAGTCTAAATTCCATGAATTATATATATATATATATATATATATATATATATATCCAATATATATATATATATATATATATGCATACTTGAAACCGTGTATCTAGGTTTCATTGATTTGCATTAAGAATAGTTACTTGAATCCTAGAATTGCTTACACATAACGATTATCATTGATTACTTTAAGCCATACAATTACTTGTAAAAAAATAATCGGTTATCAATATTAAATAAACTACCAAGGGTTGATATGCCTTAAAATGATAAAGCAGCCAACCAACTTATGATCATAGTATCCTGCAATGTTTGTTGTATCTAAAATTTTGCAGAAATTCTACCCTAGAGTCATTATTTTTATTGAGTAGATCCTATGAAGAATACATCTATTGCCAATTGAGGAATATATATATATATATATATATATATATATAATCTACAATCTCGGTGGGATTTTTGGTCAAAACAGTGTGACAAGTGACTAACATGTAAAGTTTTGAAAAATCACCAGCTGTGATGATCTCAAGTTTCTCGAAAGAAACTTCATGAATCCCGGGAGGATTTATGCGAAAAACCACGGTGACCAATTGGAAATCTAATTGAACTAAAGTGCTATACACTTTGTCCGGAAAAAACTCACTACCTCCACCCAAATCCATTTATCTACCATTATTCGTGATATTTCGTGGAGAAATCACTCGGTGTCCAAAAACTTGGAAATTGTTTTTGTCCATTTATTGAAAATCATATATCACAGATAATACATACTAATTCATACTAACCCAGACAAAAATCATGGGATTTGTTTATTAAGAGGCAATCCACCATAATTCTTTTATTTGGCAGTAAATAAACTGATAACAAATAAGATGAAAAACATTTATATCATCATCATCATCATCATCATCATGTCGCGCTGCTAGCACAGATATCCCTGACCCTCTCTTGCTACCCGTCTCTATCGTCTATCGCTGAGGGAGATCTTCAATGCTACATCCTGTATCAGGGCAGAGCTATTTTAGGCAGTTTCAAGTTAGTCGTACAACCATTGCTCGTCCACGTGAAGGGGTCCACAGAAGTATCTCGCTCATGAGTTGGTCCTTACTTCCCCAAAAGTATCCTACGTGTTTGGTTCATCTAACTTGGATAGTTTTCGTGATGAGCTGTTGGTGGCCGTACAGCTGCTGTTTTGAGGATAGTTGCCTCCAGGACTTGTTTAATACAGCTCGAAGCTTTCTTGTGTAATAACCGTCAAGCTTTTTCTCCATACGTTTAGTTAGCGTCCATGTGGTGCATCCATATGGCAGTATCAACACGACCGCTGCTTGGAAAAAACTCCACTTTATTTTATCGGTCATGTCTAACTTCCAAATGAACGATAGCCTATCGTTAGCTGCCCATGCCTTTGCTAGTTGCGTGTTGATGTCATTTGCGGTTTGTTTAGATGCTGCTTCCGAGGTAGGTGAAATTTTCCACTAGTTTCTGAGGACCACCATTTAGTAGGGAGATGCCGCATATGTATTTTATTTTCTGCATTTACAAGGAGGCCTATGCCACGTGCTGCTCGTTCCAGACAATGAAGCAGGGATTCTGCTTGGAGTGGGAAATTTACCAGAAGTGCTATGTCATCTGTATTCCGCGTCCGTAATTCTTCGTGCGGGGTGTCCTTTGCTTCTTTCCTTTGCCAGCTTGTACCCGCGTTTTTTCATTAAATCTATACGCGTTCTTAGCACATAGTCTAGGTAGATAATAAACAGGTATGGGGCAAATGTATCTCCTTACAGCACACCTGCAACTGCTTCTTGAATTATTTCATCAAATCCTGCTGCTTTCCTATTTTTAATTGTTCTTAGTACTAAACCAAGTTATTCTTGCGTAAACTGTCCTAGTTTGATGTCTAGTTGATTATTAATAATTTTTGTGTATGGTTCATCCGTAATTTTCGGAGGTAAATTCTCGAAATGTTGTTTCCACAGGTATATTCGTTCTCCTTGGCTGGCAGCTTTCAGTTTAGCTCTCGCAGTACTTTCTTCTGATTACTTCGTTAACAGTCTGCTATACTCTCCTAGATCGTCTATCTTCAGCCGAGTTTTAATCTTATTGATCTGCTTTTGGATATATTCTGATTGGTAAGTTCATTTTGTTTTGTGTCCTCTTAAGTTTCACAGCATTGATATTAGTTGGGTTCTTCCAATTGCAAAGGAAAGTGGTTTTTACATCTGCTTCTATATAGAGAAAATTGAAACAACTTTGATAAAGAATGTATTTTTAAATTAGTGAATTGCATGCGTGAAGGAATTAAAGCTGTCACAAAAGCTTGAGGTGGGGCAAATGAATATTAATTCATTTTTTTGCCAATGAATTCTATCATTTTTCCTCATTTTTTCGTTATCTAATAAGTTATCTCAGCATGGCCTGGAAAACACATTATATCTTTAATTTAATCGAGTTGATTTTAAGAATATCCAATGAACCAGAATGTTCAGCTATTAAAAAAGTGTTTTATGTCTTATCTGGGATTAGTTTATTTACTGCTAAATGAATATCCTAAAAGAACATCTTCAATTCAGAACTCAAGCATAGACCATATGGGATGAAAGTGTTTTGGCCAAGATGAGAAAATGGATTTTGCAATGATTTGATTGATTCATTCATTGATTTTAACGGTATGTCCACCCGTCTTGGATTATGTTATGCTTAGAGATTAAGGAATAGCGTGGGTGATTTTTAAGAGTATTTTATTCGCAAGCAGGCCAAGAGAATACGAATAATTTTTAACAAATCTATTTGACTCATTGATAGGACTCTAACAGGTACAACTACCCCGGTTTAGAGTGGAGCTGGGAGAAATGACAGTGACGTTGTATTTCCCACTCTCCAGGATTTTAGAATAACCATTAAATTCCTTTTATCATCATACTTTGGACACTCCTTTTTTAAGGGGGGAATATTATCCCTTACAGTGGGTAGCGTCAACGTATTTAAACTCCGGCAACAGGACTGCCTGGTATCTCCATTACTGAATCCAATTAACAGGATGTCATCACTATCAATTTTAGAGATTTCCTTAAAACAATTTCCCCCAATCTTGTTTACAGAGAGCTAATGGGTTTGTAGACAGGTAAATATCACTTTCATTTTTCAAAAAAGTTTGCCTTTACGACATACACTAGGAAATAAATAATGTTTTTTAAGAGATAATTGATTTACTGTAAAAGAATACCTATTCATTCATGAAGTACGTTTTCAGAAAGGCTTCACTGTACACTATTCCTATCACCACATTATTCAAATCATCTTGAGATTATTAACAATTGTTAACTCTTCAATGTTAGTGTTGTCATAAGAAAGCCAGAATTGATAAAAATAATCTCTGGAAATGATACTAATAATATAATGATAGAAGTGATAAACAGATTAAGAGAGTTGAATCATATAATTAAAATTGTAATTTTTTGGATCACTATATATATACATATATATAGTTTGGTATATTTTACAATCAATAATCAGGATAGGGAAGTTACAGCGTCAACAGCGTTTGTTGACTGGCTCTCGGCTTCTCATCTATGCAACAATATGGCGTATATATATGTATATATATATATTACAATAAAGGCATGGACTATGACATCAACACGTAACTAGAAAAGACATGGGTAACTATTGATTGGCTATCGGTCATATGGAAGTCAGATCTGCCCGATAAAATAAAGTGCTAGTTTTTTTCCAAGCAGCGGTCGTGTCGATACTGCCATATGGATACACCACATGGACGCTAACAAAGCGTATGGAGAATGAGTTGGACAGCAATTACACAAGAATGCTTCGAGCTGTATTAAACAATTCGTGGAGACAATACCCAAAAAAACAGCAGCTGTTCGGCCACCTACAACCCGTCACGAAATCTATCTAAAGTTAGACGAACAAAACATGCGGGACACTTTTGGAGAAGTGAAGACGAAATCATGAGCGATGTACTTCTGTGGACCCCTTCATATAGAGTAGCAAAGGTAGGGCGACTAGCTAAAACCTATCATCAACAGCTCTGTGCCGATACAGGATGTAGCATTAAAGACCTCCCGGGAGTGATGGACGATAGAAACGGGTTGCGAGAGAGGGTCAGTGGGATTCCTGCATGCAGTGCGACATGATGATGATTATTCCAATAAATTTATTGTGTGATCTTTTAAGTGAATATATGATTTGATTCCTAAAAATCAATTAGCACTTAAGAAAAAACATTATCAATTCGATAGATGAAAGTTGTAAGGGAAAACACTTCCAGAATATGAAATGTTCAAGCAGTATCTATCAATCAACAAACCTATTTGCATTCAATCAACTAAACATAATAAACTATATATATATATATATATATATATATATACGCGTGTGTGTGTGGCATGGTTAAAGTAAACATATTCTATAAAAAGAAATAATCTCTAAAAACTTAAAACCTGAAAGAATATATAAAATAGAATTTACATCTAAAGCCGTTGGATTGAAACCATTTAAAAATAAAAATGAAATAAAAACGATTATTTTTTTTGTGATATATTTTTTGGGAAACCTTTCCGCTTCTTCTGACGATAGAAAAATTTGCAAGAAATCGGTGTGATGTCGTCAAAAGAAAGGAAGCTTAAATTGTATTTTGTAATTTCGTCTGTGTTTGAAAGATGAAGAGTCTAAATGGCTGATATGTATCTATTTCTTTTTGATGTGGCATTTTACTTTACCGCATAGGTTCCTCTGAAAAGTTTAAAGTTAAAGTAGAGGCGGTTCTAATCGCGTTAATTTCAATTTGTCTCATCAACGCCCTCATATTCTACAGTTGCTTAAGTTCTCTTGCAAAATCCAAATACTTGTCAATCATTTGCTTTCTTTTTTCTTCATTATGTAGTTCGCTGAATAGCAAAATCTACTCAACGGCAAGTTCTCTTTTTTTTCTTCTTTTTGTTATACAATCAAAGTAATGATTTTTTTTATATTAATCATTTTTCGTTAATTATATTCTATTATTTAGTTTGGAAAGGATTTGAACTACTCGGTGTCTCTTAGTTCAGTTGCTATAGTCAGATGACGCCCTTGCGAAAAGGATATGACAATCATCATCCGTGATAATAAACCCCTAGACAGAAAATGGGACTGGATGTCCGTTGGAGTGAATTAAGTGGGTGGTTGACGTCATACCCGGAAGAGATGGTCCTGAGAATTTGAATATTTTGAAAAGACGCGTGGTTGAGATTCGATCGTTGAAGCGCGCGATTGAGTTTTTCGGATCTGATCAAAGCAGATCAGTTTGGGTCTCCACCGGCAGAGATGAGCTGAGATCTTAAACACCACAAGATACGCTGCACATTGGGACGGGCGTAAGCATAGTATGGTTAGCATAAGCCCTTAAGAATTGTGTCTTTCTCGTTGTGTCTCCAAGGACTGAAGCCAAAAATTAATAAACTTATTCCTATCCGAAACGACAGCGTGTGCCAATATCAAATTGTTTTTATTGATATCATTGAGGCTATATAACGTTTTTAAAATTAGCATTAGGTCTGTGCCTCTGTCCAGGAACTGGTGATCTGTTTGTATCTCAAAATCTCAAAGAATTTTATAGTATCTCCTTTTCTAGGACGGATTCTGATTTGTGCATATACCATTTGGTTGTATGGTCACTTTTTCCATGACTCAACTTTTCCGATAGCCTTGTCTTGTACTCATTTTGAGCAAGTTTGCTGCTTTCAGTTGCTATTATAATATTTTTCTCACATTAACCTGCACTTACTATTCTGGTGCATATGACAGATTTTCGTTTAAATATAATTGGTCCTTATGGCGCTGTTTTCTGCTGTTATTAGAAGAAATTCAGTTTCTCTCTTAAATTTTCCCTGTCATAGTCATGTCCAGGCCATCTCTTGTGCAATCTTACCAGTTTGTTGCTCGAAATATCCATACAGTTTTTTTTCTTCCTATTTCTGTTTCCTATTTTGCTTTTTCTATCTGTCCTTATGAGGCCAACGCTGTTATTGGTTGCTGTAAATAATCTTTCTTTGCTCAACGCAATCCACCGTACTAGCGAGTCCTCTTCCTCCTTATTTTCTTGTCTGTTACCCTAACAACTCTCATATTTAACGCCTTCTGCATCATCGTCAATTTTCTTGTCCTTTGTTACATTTGCCTGAGTTCCTTCCTTTTCCATTTTAAGAATGTCAAGAATATTCTACAAGGATGACAGGCCTGATGTTTATCCTTTTAAGGGGATTTCTGCTAACGATCGTGATTTCGAGAAGCTAGTAGTCTTGTCTTTTTCTTTATTTCATCTTTGTTTGTTTGATGGTGTTCACTTCCTGTATTCCCGAACGTAATTTTCCTTCGTTTTGAAGCGCTCTGATGTTGTTTGGATTTGTCAGTCCTGTTTCTTCGATTGTTTTTCTTTTCCCACTTTTTATTATTAGGATGGCACATTTTTCAATAGCAGATTCTCTTCCTACATCCTGGCAAAATATTCTAATTGCTTGTATCAGGGTCTTTACCTCTTTTTTAATTTCTTGCAAACAGCTTCATATAGTCGATATAGATAAGGTAATTAATTTTGTAAATTTGTTGCCCTCAGTGTATTTCCTATGTTCAGAGTTGAGTGGCATAATTTCTATAATGAATAGCTGTATGAAAGTGGGTCTCGTTGGAAAATACTTCTTCGTATTTTTACCTTTGCTATGGTTTTTCATCCCATAGATAAATCTATTGTTCAGTTTTTTCTTGGCATTCGAGATAAAGTTTATGGTTTTCTCAGGTTTTTTGTTCATTTTCAGACACTCTATCATCCAAATTTATGAACCACTCTCATGGGCCTTTTTGTAGTTGATACATGCCATTTGTGAATTTTTTCGTTTCTTTGAGCATATGCTGGTATATATATATATATATATATATATATTAGGACATTTTTCGTCTTGTTTTCCCTTTCGGCGTCCCTTTTATTCTTCTTGAAAGAGTTTGAAAAATACAAGCCAGGAATAGATTTCTTATCTGAGTAGTTAGGATTTTCTTCAAAATAGGTAAAGCGTTATCGGTTTCTAGAGGATGGAGATAATCCATTTTTTCAGGGTCCCTTCTGGATTTAGGCAGTATTTCTCATCTTCATCCATTCAAATATATTTGCTTCTTGTCGGCATTTAATCGATTATAAGGCCCCTCTGTTGTGGGCAAACATGAATTCTTATAACCAGAATCCATGCATGTAATTATGGCTTGACGTTTTCCAGTTTGGTATCGATTTGGCTGATTTAGTTTGGTTTGGTTTTATCGTACATCAATCAAACGCCAAATTGAATTTAGACATATAAACAGTTTTATTTCAAAGAATTCAGTTTAATATTGGTACACAGGTTCAGTTTCAAAACTGTTCTATTTCAAACAATTCAGTTTAGCATACAAAAACTGTTCTATTCCAAACAATTCAGTTTAGCATACAAAAACTGTTCTATTTCAAACAATTCAGTTTAGCATACAAAAACTGTTCTATTCCAAACAATTCAGTTTAGCATACAAAAACTGTTCTATTTCAAACAATTCAGTCAAGCATACAAAATCAGTTCTATTTCAAACAATTCAAGTTAGCATAACTACTCAGATTAGATCTCTTTGACCCATAGATAGGACCCTATTAGGTGCTACTACTCCGGGCCATAGAGGGCATGGGAATGATGGTAATGAAAAGGTACTCCGCATTCCCCAAAGCTCCAGCATTACTGGAACCTAACCACCAGATTGTTTAGTGTCATATCTAGGTACTCATTGGGTGGGGAGGTCTTTCCGCTCTGCAGAGATTCAGTCCATGGATTCTGCAGCCCCAGCTGACTAAACAAGTATATTCTTCCGTGATTTTTATTGCAAGACCAAGTTTGCTTCCGGGCATTCTTCCAGTTCTTGTGATTCTTTTTCATGCTATTTATCTGTTTAGCATTTCTGTTAAGGACTTTCCTTCTCTGTAATTTACTTCAAAAGTGTTTTATTTCTTTTGCAACCGGTTACTTATAGGTCTTGTGTACTCTCTGCTAACCTGTTGGTAGAATTTCCTTTCGTTATTTTGGAATTTTCTGTTCTGTTTGTATTGTTTGAGCCTGTCCCAGTACCTTTTGAGTCTTCTTTCCTTTAATATCTTTTGATTTATTTCTTCTTGTGTTGCCAGGTTTATCTGCATTTGTTTTGTGTTTTTTGTCTTATTTTTTATTATTTTGCCTTTTCCTTCCGTTGGCTTCACGTATGTTTCACCTTCCTTAGGAATTTCGCTTGCTGTTACAGTTTCTTTATTTGTCCTTCTCGCCTCATTTATGTTTTGTATTTCTGTCCGAATTCCTTCTGGGGATACCTATTTTATAACTGACTTGTTTCGTTCCTGCATAGATTAACTTGTTCAGTTCGGTCATGCTGTCTGTTGGGATATGTTGCAATTTCTTAAGGAGGTAATGTATTCTTCAGTTCATTCATGATATTTTTGTTGATTGCTGATTCTTCCTTTCTTTTTGTGCTATAATTGATGCGTTTCTGGGTTCAATGATATTTTGGTTTTCAATATTTTGTGTTTCAATTCATTTAGGAGGCTCTCTTTGAGTAAGTTATTCAAAATTTACCAGTCCACATATTTCTAGTATTTCAATGTCAGATAATCAGCTTTTCTTTAAAACCAACCATAATTGATTGGCAGGTCTTTGTCTCGTAGTAAATTTTGTGGATTCTGTCCAGAGCTCTATCACCCATTTCCTGTACTTTCTTTGCGAAGGATTGATTTTAAAATAATAGTGTATTACATTTTTGCCGTTTTCGCTGGTTCAAATTGCCTGTGATGTCTCTCGGATGCATTGCTGCATTGGCCTTTGAGTACCTGATATTAGAACAGCCAACATTCATAAGGTGCAGATCAAGTCCCTTATGAAGAGTATCATAGGAATATCTGCCGATCATAACATCCAGACCTGTTGCTTAGGTCCCACGTTGATTTAGATGTGGATTTGGATCTGTCCTTTTTCATAGGTAGAATAATAAGGCTATACGAGACTCACGGATATATTTTAACTGTGCATCTGTCATAGACGTCACCTAGTATTCTTTCAACAAAAGGAACACTAAAAGGAGGCCACAATATATATATATATATATATATATATATATATATCTTTAAAGGTACTAAAGTTTTATAACTGACTTTTAGGGTTTAAAAACTTATTCTTTAGTAAGCTACTCGATTTTATTAGAATTTGCTAATGATTGTTGCTAATGTTAAGACACTTGCACACTAGCCACTTTTATGGATTCAATAATGTCTGAATTTCGCGTGGCGTTAGAATGAACGATTTTTCTTTTCGTAAAAGACTTTTCTTAATTTATACCAATCTATTACCCTTGTTTTTTTACTTATGCAAAAAAACAAAAAAATCAAGTCATGTGACTAAGAATTAAAAGAGAGAAGGAGAGAGAGAGAGAGAGAGAGAGAGAGAGAGAGAGGCAAAGAGTGATGCTGACAGAATACAGAAGTAAAATTACAGCCTTTTCCTCATTTTACCTTTCTTTTCCTTGTGTTTATTTGGTGGGTTTCTACTTATTAATTTTCCAGGTTTTTAAAGACAAAAATTTAATTTGATACTAAGTTAAATATTTTCAGAATTTTTATCTTTTTTTAACAAACGGCCAAAGTTCAGTAAATATGAACGAATATAAATTTGGAAAGTTCAGCAGTTCTTACCCTGGATTTTCCTCGTCTTAATTCAGATGTGGCATTAAACGTCACTGCTCACTATCATTAAACGTTATTTGCTTAAAAGACAGTTTGTTCATTTATACGAATCTATCACCCTGGATTAACTTCTTTTGCAAAAAATATCCTGTCACGGGAGCGGAAGGAGGAGAGAAAAATAGAAAGAGAGACAATATTATTATCATCATAATTATTGACTCCATGAGAGTTTTTTCAAATCAGCGTTATCTAGTAGTCTTTCACTGAAGTTTGAGTGACAGAAAGTCTCCTCATGTCTCTAGGACTCTTCTCAGTATTCTGGCCGTTCTCAATAATGTTATAGTTTGGATAGACTCCACTCGTACTCTTATTCCCAAGTCCTCCAGGTCCTTTCATAATCTTTGGTAACTGTTCCAAGAGCTCCAATTATAATTGGTATAAACGTCACTTTCATGTTCCAGAGATTTTTCCATTACCTCGCAAGGTCAAGGTACTTATCCTTCTTTTTCCTTTCTTTCAATTTTTGTCCGTGGTCAGCCGGGACAGCAAAGTTCATGATTTTGCAAGTTCTATTGTTGTTGTCGATTATTCTAAGGGTTGATTGTCTGGCCGAAATTAGATGATCCGATTGTATGTTAAAATCCCACTGGAGTTTACGTGTCTCATTTTCAGGAAAGGTGCTACGTTGTGTTTATACCATTTTTTCGTATGGTCATATTTCAACTTCTTGCACAATTCACAGTGGATCACCTTGCTCACCCAGTTGAGTCTAGTCTTATAGTCTTTCTCTGCAAATTTGCTCTATTCGCGTAATATGTGATTAGTCATTTCGTCTCTATCACCACATAATCTACGTTTACTGCTTTGTTGCGTCTTATCTATTGTCGCTTTGATATGAATGATTCTTTTGGCATAGTTTTGTGTTTCTATTAGGAGAGATTCAGTTTCACTCTAAAGATTTGCCTTTCTTAGCCACGTCCATGTTTTCTCATGTAAGATGTTATTTATTAGTTGTTTAAAACGTCCATAGAGTTGTTTTTCTTCCCATTTTTATTTTCTGATTATTGTTTTGTTGGTCCTCGTTTTGTCAGTATTGTTTCTGGTGGCTGAAATCAGTCTTTTTCCGCACGTTCTAAGTAATCTTCAAGTTGTTGTATTGATGTGTCAACGTGAACTCTATGATATAATGCTTTATGCATGGTCATTAGTTTTTTGTTTTTTTTTTGTTCTTTCGTCCTTTTGTTAAATTCTTCTCTGGTCCACTTTAAGAATGGTCCCGAGTATCTTACGAGGGAAACAGCCTAGGTACTTATTCCTTTGATAAGGTTTCAACTATATAGTTTTGTCTTAGGTAGCTTTCTAGTTCACGTAAGATACTCTTCCTTAATTTTTCCTTTCATATCCACTTGTTTGATGGTGTCAGCTTCCAAGATCCCCAAATTATAATTATTATCATTAACTTTTACAATTATTTTTCCAGCCCAGTCAGCTAGGGCTGTAGAATATACCCACTGCATCCTTGCAGTGGGATGACCCCCCCGCAACGAGTATCCTAGATATAACATAAAACAATCTGATGGTGAGGTTCCAATAATGAGGGAGCTTTGAGAATGCAGTGTACCCCTTCATTCCCATCGCTCTCAAGTCCACTCTGGCCCGGATGGGTAGCACCTGAAAGGGTCCTATCTATGGGTCAAATAGAACTATTTGACATTTAATCTGAGTGCAAATAAATGTCTAATGCAAAATTGAATTGTTAGAAATTGAACTGTTTGATCATCTAAATCTGTGTAAACAAATGTCTGATGTTTAATTGAATTGTTAGTCCAATATAACAATTCTTGGAAAAATTTAACTTTGACTTATTCTGATTCGAATTGTTAAAAAGAGAACTTTTTGATCATTAAACTGTGTGTATCTATAAAATATGTTTACAAATCACATATTTAATTTATATGAACAGGATTTGACTTTAAATGATGAAAAAAAAAAAAACTAAATCATACCAAACCATCTTATTTTTCCCTTATGTGTTTAATGTTAGTGGAATTTCTTTTGGAAATTGTATGGGTAAAAATTTCTATGACAGTTCGGAAGAGAGGTAGTGATAAAAAGAAACTAAAATTATTCAAAGAAAAAAAAAACAAACTAATAAAATTGATAATAATATATTAGATATTATCCATTAATTCAATTCTTTATTTACGAGTTTTTTTTAAATGTTTGTGGTTTATATTTGTTCATATAGATTAAACAAAAAAGTCCCTATGTTTCTGGTGGCAATCTGTAGCAATCATTTTTCTCACTGCCCACTTGGATTTTTCTACCTGCTCTGATGGGCGTTACCACCCACTTAAGAAACCATTGGTTTTCTTTTTACATCAAACCGTATGTGGTTTCCTTGCCGCGAATTTATTCATCGTTGACAATAAGCTTCTACCTTTTAATCAATAGAAAAAGCAAAGCCAAGAGCAAAAAAATAACTTAAATAGTCTTGACAAGATATGAATAGGGACTAATACTAATTTATAGCCATCAATGCCGATGTGAACGCACAATTTGACAGGTTTGTTTGAAAGAAATGCTAATTAATAAATAATCAAGTCTCCACAATTTTTATTCAATAAAACTTATTGGTATTTATCTTTGATATTCTTAAAATCTATCACTTTCATCATTGATTATTTCCAAAATAGAAGCATCATTATCATCATGGACTACTGTTACAACAGGAACCCAATGATTTCAGGGTTGTTTTAAAGTTCTAAATCTAGTTATATCTTTGTTAATGAAGCAGATCCAACTGAAACATGTTCTCTAGAGTTAAAATACATTTAAGAAGCTGATGAAATTGTATCTACGTATATCAATAAATCTTTAGCACATCGAAAAAGTATTGGTTTACACGAGGAAAAATTTATTCAGTTAAATCAAAATTATATCTAGGACATAGTTACTTTTCGTAGTGCATTCGAAATGAACCAAGGAACAGTCAAGATTAGTAAATAAAAAGATACAAAATATTCTTGTGAAAGACTAGCGTAAAAAATTGACTTAATTGATAAAAAAAAGAACCTCTGAAATGAGGCTCTATTAATATTGCCAACGTTGAAAAGTGAACTTATTACATAAAGGAACATTTAAGAATGAACTGGCTGGGCATTGCTTTACTAAAGTCATCACGGACACAAATTATATATATATATATATATATATATATATATATATATAGAAAGAACTCAACAAATCGTCATTTGGTAATTATAAACTTATTCCAGCAAGCAAATTAATAAGAGCTACCAACTTCTTCAGATAGCCATTACACAATGGAGAGAATTTTTTTTTAAATTTTCGATGGATTCTTACTCGTATAAAAAAGGTGGTTAGGAAACAAAACGTCATCGGCTATAAGTCGGTGTCGAAATCAGATGTAATGTCATCGTTTGCTATCATGTATCTTTGTGTATAAAAAAAAATGTGTCCATACTACAGTATGAATTCACCCTATGAATGCTAACAAAACGCATAGAGTAAAAGCTCGATCGTAACTACACAAAAATGCTAAGTGCTGTTTTGAATAAATCCTGGAAGCAAAACCCCAAAACATCCGCCCTCGGGCTATTTTTTATCCTATCTTAGAAACCAACCAAACAAGATGAACAAGACATATGGGACACTGCTGGTGAAGTAAGAATGAACCCATCAGTGATTTCATCTATGGAACTGCTTCACTGTTGGTCGAGCAACAAATAATGACTTCCGCTCAGTGCGGATCCTGGACGTAGTTAAGTAGACCTGCCGGGAGCGATGGATGACAGGGAACTATGGAGAGAGGGCGTTATGTAAATTTGTGCTGTCAGAGCGGCTTGATGATGATGATGATGATGATGATATATCATCGTTGCCACTAGGTACTCACGTTGGGATTCTTAGGTTTTAGAACATAACGATTTCCGATGTTTTCAGCTAACGGAATTTTCCACCTCAAACCGAAAGCTCTTTTTGCGATCATTATTTTTTAAATCGTTTCGGAGATATTTTCTACATATAGCCAGTAATATTTGCTACTTTCTGTTCGTCGTATAATGACCACTTTCATTATACAACAGAAATTAATTATTTCGAATTCAGCAGAGAAACGACTAGCTTCGAAATAATTTTTTTAGTAAATGACAACAACATGCAAAAGGGAAGTTGGCCTGGCTCATAGCGGAAATATGAAAGTGGGCGGCCCACTTTGACTTTTCCTTTCACTGGTATAACCACTCGAGTTTCAGACAACCAGACGCCACCACCTTGGCTTCCTACCGATGCCCAGTAAACCAAGCAGTTCAGCTATTTTTAACAGTACTTTTCATGGACCATACAGTTCCAGACCAACCAGCCCGATGCAGCGATACCCAGAGTAACAGACTGACGAGTCCAGTGAAGCAACGCGTAGCAATAGGTCGTATCCCTGGCCTATGAACTGCTAGCCTCACGCAGTGACGACACCAGTCCGCAAGTCTTGGACACTATTCGGATGACGACTTAATCAGCTCGCTTGTTGCTAAAGTTGACCAAACTCCAGGTTAGCTGCCGATTAAACCAACGAATCGTCGACTAGCTTGCCTCAGTGTCTCGACATGCCTAACACATGTAACATTTGCAGACTACCTGGTCATGCAACAACAACAGCAACCAGTTAAAATATCGTCCAAATTCACAGTCATCATGAACAATAAGACAGACATAATAAAAATAGGCTCTTTTAGCATACCCTCTTGCTTTTGCCATCCTTGTCTTAGCTGTCATCATTGTTATATCAAACGTCTACGGGATCGACATATTCATCCCACTAAAATATATAAACGTGGGTCGGGTGAAAAATTCATAGGCTGACTAACATGCTCTCTTGAAATGTAACCAAACGAGATTTATTTTTTAGATCGTCCCTAATGCGATCCACTCACTTCTTCTATCAGTGTTGAATTGCTTGGATCCCATTAAATCGAAAGTCATCAGTAGTATATATGACTTCATTATATGAAATTTTCATCATGTGACTTTTCAGCCTATCATTATATATATATATATATATATATATATATAAGTATTATTTGGTCCAGTTAAACTGGAGTTTGGAGTAATTCCATCTGGACAAGAAAACTATTCAAGAGTGAACATTTAAATTTTCCTGGTAAAGAGCTCAATGTAACAGACATTACGGAGCAATAATTTCATCAAGAAAAAACTCAAACCGGTCACATTAGGATTATAAATTTATTTCCATCCTGTTATGCGTTTTTGAAATATAAAAAAACATGAAAAAAATTGAAGATCTTATGGATAAAATAAATCAGAATAGACACTGTCCTGTGTCTATTCTGATTCATTTTATCCATAATATCTTAAGAGGTCCTGTTAATTTTTTTCGTGTTTTTTATTTTTCAAGAATAACAGGATGGAAATAAATTTATAATCCTAATGTGACCGGTTTGTGTTTTTCTTAATGAAATATATATATATATATATATATATATATATATATATATATATATATATATATATATAAATTTACCATCTTGGGCAGCCCCATTCTAACCAGTTTTATCAAATCATTTTGCGGAAGTAAAGAGAAAAATTTAATTTTCATATGTGAGCAGCGAGTATAAATAAATGTTGAGGCAAACGAATACGTAAATAACCTCGAATATAGAAAATATTTTCCTAAAACGTCTAGTGGGGAGGCTGTGGCGTAATGGCTAACATCTGGGATTACGTCATCGTCATTTGCAAGTTGATGCTTAAGTCGCTCTATTATGTTGTCTTTCGGACTAGTAATCTGGGGTAAGTTATGAACTCATTTATCTCCCCAGTAAAGGTTTGATAACACCATTAATGTTCTTCTACAAGAATAACTTTGGTATTAAATAACCCACGAAGATTGATATACCGTAAAAATAAAAAAATAAACTGATCCGTAACTGAATCTTAGTTTTAGTATCAAAACATGGCTAAGATTATATGGTTTGAAAATCTATTGGGACATCGCAATTAAAAAAAACAATTCATGATTGGTCGTGTTATTTCCAGATGTCCTCTGCACGTTTAATTGATTATTCTGAGACTAAGAGAGATTCCACAGGGTCCGTATACTTTTTGACATTTTAGAATTTTGTGTCAGTGATTAGTTAGTCTTGTTATAAATTGCTAAAGCGTGGAACATGACTAGATATGACGTCATTAATGATTCTGTGGAAACCAATGAGATTGCGTCAAAGAATAGAATAATTCTCTACTTAGTTTACTTTAACTGTAACACAAATTTGAATATATGTGGCGTTCAGTGAGAATCATAATTACCAGTAATGGTCTTGTATATTTATATTTATATGTGTTATGTGTGTGTTTGTATGACTAGTAAGGTTACTCGGTGTTTTTTTGGGGGGGTTATTTTTGAATATGTCAGTATGGGGAAAGTCTCAGTGGCGTAGTGCTGGACCGAAAACATTATAATTTGAGAGTTCAAACACTAGTCACGCAATAACGTACACTTTTGGACGGATACTATTGGGAAAGGTATGAAGGTCAATATCTCCTAGACATGGGTTCAACAGTACCACAATTCTTTATCTACAGGAAAGGCTTTTTCTTCAGGGTATGGTTTTCGAGCTCAGCTCGAAGAGATTATAGCGATGGGGATATTATTATTATTATTATTATTATTAGGTTTTTTGGTTTAAGGTTTAAGTTGGTTTTGCGTTGGTTGCGTTGGTATTACGTTGGTTGCGTTGGTATTACGTTGGTTGTGTTGGTAGCGTTGGTATTACGTTTGTTGTTATCCCCTCGCTAAATGTTGATGGAAAATAAAGGTGGTGGAGAAGGACGAGGACGTCGTTAGGTTTTTGTACCAAGGTTTTAATGGCAGCATGAAGTAAAGGGGTTTACGCTGGTATGCTGCGAGCCTCGAAGTAAAGAAAGAAGATAGGAAGTTGTTAGAGTGTATCATCTAATTTGTTTTTAACTAGGATCCCTTGGTCTAGAAGAATAGACCCAAGGAGTCCAATAACTTGATGGCTCTCCTCATAGTGTATGATGCTGTTACCGCTATTCAGGAGCAGACAATAAAACGTCTGTTCCTATTGACGATTTCTGAGGGGGAGAGAGTTTCGCGGGCTTTCTTCAATTTTTGGTGCTGCTAAGAAATATGGTTCGGGATGAATGAGACTGGTCATCCTGATTGGGTGAAAATGTTCGACGACTCTAACGTTCAAATTAAATTACGCGCCAAACAAAAATACAATGTTCATTCTGCTACAAGATATTCTCTCAATTTTATGTATTTGATGCAGTAAAAACTCTTTCAGAATAAAGCTGTTGTCCTTGACTTTTGGTAGGAATCTACATCCTGACTCGAATAATCATGAATTTCTAACTCATTGACTTTTATCGATTTGTTTTATCTTCATGCCTAAAAATATTGTTTTATCAGAATTTTATAGTCAAACGTTACACCGAGAAAAAAAACTAGCTAGTTATATCAGGCGAATGAATGTTCAACTCTATAAATAAACAAAATCCATCAAATAAGATTAATCAGCTGAAAAGATTTCTGACTGAAATAATAAAAAGAAAAAGAAAATCTTTGTAAAACTTGAATGTATCTTACTCCTTGTTTTTCAAATTATATTTTTTATTTCAAATTAACAAATACATTTTGACAGTAATTTTGTTTTGTTTCAAGTCACACTACTGTAGCGCTGTTAGTGCCATATCGAAAGTTGTATCTCAACAGAAATACAAAATGACTCTATAAGTTTCAGGATACGAAAGTTTATTTGCTACTACTCTTTTCATAATAGTCAGCGAACCGAGAGACTGAAAGTGAAAGAATTACTACAGCCCATTAGATATACGAGGTGCATTCAATAAGTTTCCAGACTTCTTTCGTAAAGGCATTTCGAAATAATCTCCTCCGGCTGCAATGCACTTGTACCGTTCCAACAACTTTTGCAAGGTCAAATGGAAGTCCTCTTGTGTGAGCGTGTCAATGACCTTCGTCACAGCCTCTTTCATCTCCTCAGTTGTCTCATAACAACAGCCTCTGAGCTTAGGGAATAAACAAAAGTCACAGGGAGCAAGGTCTGGACTATAGGGAGGGTGAGGAACTGCCTTGATGGTTATCGTGGTCAAATAGTCTATGACAAGGATGAAGTTGTGGACTGGTGCATTGTCCTCCTCGTGGAAATGCCACTGACCCGATTTGAAGAGTGCTGGCTTCTTCCGACGGAATCTCTTCCTGAACTCCCTTAAAACCTCAACATAGTAACCCTAACCCTAACCAATCAACTCTGGTGTATTGACTTCCTTACTCCTCCCACACCTTTATCCCTGCCTTCCTTGAATCTCTTATGCCACTGAAAAACTGATGCTCGATTCATGCAAGATGGTTCAAAAGCATTCTGAAGCATTCTATACGCTTCTGTGGCATTTTTTCCAAGTTTAAAACAGAATTTTATTGCATATCGTTCTTCTAAAGTATCAGATTGCATTTTTGAAATTCATCAGTTGTAGGGTGTACTCCAATTGCTGCTGTAGCTGTTCATTTGAACCTGAAATCATAAAAATTGTTCTGTCATCTCATAAGATGTATAGCAATAACATACTGAATTTGTAAGAGTCTCCGACAATTTTAAATGCCTGCACAAAAAAGGCCTGGAAACTTATTGAATGCTCCACACACATATATATAATGATTGATTAATTAATGGTTGTTTCACCAGTATATAATCGCGTCTAGGATTATCTTATACTAATAGATTAAGGAATTGCGTTCATTAAACAATTATATTTGAATTCACATTTTTGAGTAGCTGTTCTTTAAATGTTTTTGCCTATATATATATATAGTCATCCACAGACTGGCTGTTTCGTTCTATGAAAACTCTTCAGTAAGGCTAGACACGCAGGACGCTCGAAGCCGGGATCGAAACCCGTCCAACTTTACGTTAGACTAAGTTTCAAGCCTCTCGGCCACAAAGCGGACCACGTTGGCTAAGGGAATTTTAAGGTTTTTATTTTAGCAACAGCAGCAGCAGCCTTTGTTTACATTTATTTTATACTCTATCGGCTACCAGAGTGCTCAATTCTTACGAAGAGCTTTGCATTACGCTAGCGGTGGCCACATATCATAATATATATATATATATATATATATATATATATATATATATATATATATATATATATATATATATATATATATATATATATATATATATATATATATCAAGTATTCCTTTCTAATAGAAATAATTTGCACACAGTCGTATCATTTCAATTATTCCTATCTAATATTAATTGTTATACGGTTTCAAGAAATTATTTCCATTTGATAATAGTCATTATTTTCATACACTTCAAAGGTTTCAAGTAACTAATAACAGTCAGGTAGGGCTGTTGAATACACCGACTGCATCGCTGCAGAGGGGTAACACCCACACCAAAGAGTATCCTAGATATGGCACTCCACAATCTGATGGTGGGGTTCCAGTAATGCCGAAGCTTCGGGGAATGCGGAGTACTTCTTCATTGCCGTGGCTCCTAGGTCCACTTTGGGCTGGAGTGGTAGCAATTGATAGGGTTCTATCTATGGGTCAAATAAAAGTAAACTGCGTTTTTATGCAAAGCTGAATTACTTAAAATAGGACAGTTTGGAAATGTAACTCTGTGTAAACTAAAACTATACATATTCTAAACTAAATTGTTTGGATTGGAACTGTTTGACTTAACTGAATTGCTTGAAATACAAATGTTTTTGACAATCAAACTGTGTACTAATGCTTACCTGATTTGTTGGAAATAGAGGTGTTTATTCGTATAAAAAAGGATTTGACATTAAATAACCTGAAAAGGTTGATATGCCATAAAATCCAAACAAACTTATAATGTCTTTAAAAAATATTCTAGCGTGAAGAGACTCATCGCAATACAAATAATTTATAGCTGTATATTAAGTATTCCTATCATATACAAATAACTTGCGCACAGTTATTCGTAACTTTTGTTTGCACACAGTTATATGGTTACAAGTACTAATGATAATCCTTAATAAACATTAATAGCTTCAAGTAAAATGATTTACTGTTAAATGGTATCAAGTATTCATATCGATTACGAATAATTTTAAAAACAGATCTATTCGAACCATAAACGGAATCCCAACAGGTAATATCACTTAAAATCAGAACAGAAGTGGGAGTGACGGCAATGAAGTGTTGTGCTATACTCTCCAGAACTTATATTCAGTTTAGTGAATAGAACATCTTTTTTTTCTTACACGTCTGCAAAGGATACA